>WHYT01016204.1:0-75316 GCA_009806455.1 Tetrax tetrax
TTTGAGGTGAGCAAGATTAATCTCTGTGCATTGTGTTCTCAGCTCTTCATGTTGGTGATGGAGCTCTTCACTGCACACTTAATTATAAAGAATATTATTAACATTTGCCACTCTTTGTCCTGTATTTCCTCTATGGAGAGGACTATGTTGCAGTGAGGTATTTGGGTCTGGAGATTCATTTCTTATGGTGCCTATTCTGGGGTATGCTTTGGACACAGGTTGCACAAGCATACTTTAGCTTGGAACATGATTAAATGATCATGAACTCTTGCATTGCCCCTGAGAAACCTCTCCTGTGCAGAAGAGCTTTACCTATCTGTTGGATATCGTCACTGCCCTTGAGGACTGGAACAGTCCACTGTGGGTTTCAGTTCTCAGCAGGAGAATTCTGTTACACATTTTGCTCAGAACAACTGAACAACTTGATAACAAGAGGAAAAGGAAGAGCTTGAGCAAAGGCAGCTCTCCATGTCAGCAAGAGGTTAATGTGTTTTTGGTTCTTTCCAGGAAATTCACAAAAGACAAGACACTGCCCCTGGCCTTTGCAGAACTTCCTGGCTGAGCTCACGTGTTGAAGCTGATCTTCCCTTTGCTGATCTGCAGATACAACAAAGTCAATTTGCCTGCTCAGTGAGCTATCAAGGGCTCCTCTGTTTGGAGGGCACTTCCGCAGCACAAGTAGTATCTTTCCTGTTGCTCAACGAAGCAATGCTAGGGTGGACCCACTGGGAAGCAAACCATGTGAAAGCTGTTTGTCATTAAAACAAAATTCCTAGTTCTCACACTAAACAAACAAACAAAAAAAGATCAGAACAATTTAAGACAGCTAGTCAACAACTGGATAGATCACATCTTTTCTTCTTTCTTATAGTTACCTGTTAATTCACCAATGCAAAGGTCTGCAGAATCCACCCCAATGGAGAATTGATTTGCTAGTATAATATTAGTAAAACTAAAAAAAAAATTTCCAAGGGGATGAAATTTTTTACTGTTTTTAACCTCTTCCATACATCTTCCTTGAATCAGATTAATTTCTCTTTGCACAGGACTTATATGGTAAAGATTTTACTTTTATGAAGAAGAGACTCACCACTACTGTTAATAATTTCTCTGTCAGAAAAGGATGTAGGTAACAGAAGTGTAGGGTCCAGAGTTATGCTGGGGTCTGCAAGTCAGATCCAATGGGCTACAAAAATGGAGAAAAGCAACAACAAGCACTGATGCTTGGCTGGACCAACCTCTGTTGTCAGCCCAGCCTATGGCTATTACTACCTAGGAATCTGGCTGATCACAGCAGGCTGCTGAACCCAGCTTGCTGAGAATCGCTGCTATCCCCAGACCAAGAACACGTTGTTCATGTAATAATTATACAGCACAGAGTAGGTGGGAGCTGCACAGTGCCAGGAATGAGTACTGTGAAGAAAAAAGATTGATTGAAAAGAAGTCTTGTATGGCATCCAGGTGATCTTGGTCAACACAGTTCCTCTGACTTCAGAAGCTCACAGTAGATATCAAGACTATGGAATCTAGAGATAATTATGCTTTTGTTCAACAAACCTGTTTTTACTGAGAAGTGCAATGCACCATTCAGCCGTCACTGAGGGGTGGTATAAGAGGCATACTACCTGTAAGGTGTACAGTAAGTCATCGTGGACTCCTGTAAAAACCTAACAGATATCTGCTACCTGCTGATATCTCTTTGTAACCATAGGTCTCATCCTGCTCCTTAGGCAAAGATCTATTGCTGTCTCTGCTTACCTGTTTGCAAAGCCCCGGGAAACAAAAATCTTCCTCTTCACAATGTGCTAATGGCTCACTAACTCTCAAATCACTGCAGTTCCTTAACAAAGAATGGCATGATCCAGCAATAAAGGAAAGTAAGTTTATAGACAAAGTGTAATTAGAACTGACAAAGCTGCTTTTTGCTATTCAGGAACATACTTGACTCTGTTTTCCTGTTGTTTACTTATAGTCTTCATTTGTCTGAAAGAATGAATCTGAAAAGAGAAAAGGCACAGTATTTTTTTCAGAAAAAAAAAGATCCCTCATGGACATATAGAAACAATAGGAATTGAAATTGCTGTTGAATTCTGGAGATCTGAACTGGGGTAAAATAATGTAACCCTTTGACTTCAGCATTGTTTTACTGATGGATACTCACAAGACAGAGTCCCAGGTACAACTATCTCCTTGTTGATACTCTTCATACTGGGCAGGCATGGTGGGAGCCTGTTCTCCAGAATGTGACACCGTGGTGTCCATGTGTCCCTAGCAGCTTTGTCTTGCAATCAGGTAGCTACATGGGCAGTTGGCTGCAAGATGGGAGTGTGCTTTAACCTTACAGCCATAGAGCCTCCCCATGGACAGCCCACGGACAGCCGACCAGAACAATGTGCTAAACCTAGTGACTATCCATGAGGTTGGGTGCAGACAGACTGGTGGATCCTGCCAGTAATAGAAGTTATTTGACTCTGGGGAACAGAGCTGAAGTGTGGGAAGAGAGACTGCAATGCAGAATGCTAAATTATGCTCAGGTTCCTTCCAAATTTCACAGTGTTTGCCCTAATAATTTTGAGATCAATATTTTCCTTTGTACCACAGCTAGTACCTTTTATTTTTTCCTGCTTTATTCCCAGTTGTTAATTTTCTCTATTCTATTTCAAGAGTAACAGTAAAACTCCTTTTCACTGGCTTGCCCATTTGTCTCTTCCTCCTCCAGCTTCTTTGCTGCATTTCTGTGGCTATCATTCTCAGATTGAAATTCTCTCCCTGATGGTAAGGGTGCTGCACAGCTAAAGCTCTGACTTTGTCTTAGATAATTTGGGTTGCTGGCTTTTGGTTCATCAATTTTTTTGATTAATGGTTATATGTTTTCTTTCATGCCTCCCTCCTCCCCTCTCTCCCTTCTTCTCTGTCTGCCTCCCTCCTATAATCCTCAGATTGCTGGGATGAAGGTTATTTTAGTCTGAATGTCAGCTGAAATTCATTCCTTTCGCCTACCACTCCAACGCTGTTCCACATGCATCTGCTATCTTATGTACTTTTTCAGTATCTTCTCCAAAATCTGTTGGTTTCTAAAACTGGGAACACTTTTCACTTGCAAATGGCTTCAGTTCTCTCTGTCTCTATTCTTTATTTGAATCATCAACTTGTCTTCCGTAATTTGCTATAACTTTTTGATGGTGATGTGGATACAGAACTCTTCCACTGACTCACCAGATGAAACCTTTTAATTTCAAGCTCTTTGAGGAAAATAGAGTGATTGTGCCCTAATTCTGCAAAATGCCATATATAGTGCAACACACAAGTTGGAGAAAAATACTCTTGGAAAATGAGCGAGGAGCTACTTGAGTGGAAATAGCACAGTGGATGTTTAAGACCACATGGGAAATCAGTGACTGCTTAGCTTGACTTCAGTAGGCTAGAAAGAGTAGCAGGGAACTGTAAAAACAAGGATTTTGGGGAAATGAACCTACTGAGCAATAAGCACAATGAGTTTTAGACATTAATCATGTCTGACAAAAACTATGGTCTCTTTTGATATTACAAGATGGGTGGGTGAAACAGATACGGGGGATGTAATCCATCTTTTTTTTGAGTAAAATGTTTCATACATTGCAGTCTAAAACTCAGGATACTACAGAAAGATGATGGTGTGATTAACATCGGCTGACAGATCACATTTGCCAATAGACCAATTTGATAATGAAAGTAAGGGTGGAGGTGCTGAGCACTTCAGCAATACCTTTCAGTAAAATTACAAGAGGTAGTGTAGTTTGGGTCACAACCAGAAGTGATCTCAGACAAGGTCCCAAAAGTAAATAGAGGATCAGGATTTTTCAGATTATTCCTTCTCAGAATTCCACACTGAGTAACAAAGCAGAGAATACCATGATGGGAAGTGGTGTAAACGGCAGACAGAAAGATCAAAATAGCTAAGTAGTACCCTGGTGAGAGTAGAAAGGAGGAACTCTTAATTGATATGAAATTTTAAAAAAGAAAGAAGTCGTTAAGTATACATGAGTGGTCTGGAAAGATGACTATTGACTTTCTTTCCCAGGAATCTTTAGAAAATATTGAATTGCAGAAATTACTTGAAATACTGACCTGTTAAAATTAAGTGCTGTACAATTGAGAGGAGATTGCTGCAGAAATGGAAGTGACCTAGTTACAGCTTTGTTTCTGAAAGTTAGAGGTCCTTCAGCTGATTAATATTGCAGCATTAAACAATGTTCATACTGCAACATTTAATGCTCTTATAAGTCTGAGGCTGGTTTTAGAGCTCTTTAATTTGCAAGAACACTTTGGGAAAAAAAAAAAAAACAGCATGAAATGGTAAAACTCAAGTTGTTTAAAAGTCAGTAATTTAACTTAGTCAAAATATATACTTTGATTAAATAACTGAGAGGTTTTTACAAGGCTAATTTGTATGGGATTCCTCTAACTCTGAGACATCTGCATTTGGCCACTGAAATCTGAACTAGACCCTCACAGCTCATTACAGTCCGTGGAGATGAACAGTTATAATTTGTGACATCTGCTGTGAATTATTCCATTCACTCTAGTTAGGTGGCTGAAATGAATCATCTGGGTTCTTCTGGGAAGAGGAACAGTCCTACCTGGGTTTTGCAAGTGTGCACAGACAAGGACAAAGGAGGCCGGAAAAGAGTCCCTTCTGCCTCAGCATGCAAAGAGTGCACAGTAAATGCAATGCTTTTCATGCAGCTCTGTGAGGAACAAACTTTCTAGGATAACAGCAAGATGAGAAAAGGTAAGAAAAGGGAGAAAAATGGGCTTGAAGGAATGATCATACTCTGCCATCCTTATTAGTCCTGTCCAATAATCTGAGAAATGTTGCACTGTGGTCATCAGGCAGGTATCCTTATCCCAATCAAATCACTCCATTCAAGGTCCTACAATTATTGGTTTATTTGTCTATTTTTCTGGTCAGCTTCTGTGTGTGTCAGTTTTGTGAAGCTAAGTGTTGTTTGGATCCTTGATAAAACAGCCCCTGTCTCTCCTTCTGATTTAAAGATTTCACAGTTTGCAGGTCAAGATCTGCCACTTGCATACTTTTTGACTGTGTATTGGGCTATTAGCCCACCTATTGCTTAAGCCCTGAAGGTGGCCTTCTTAACACGAGCATCCAGACTCACACACTTAGATTTAGATCTCTATAAAGTATGTGTCTACATGTGTGCTAGGTGTCTAATATCCTGTAACAGTCAGTAGAAATGAGATGCCTGAGGAGAGAAATCTGGTTTTACCCCTCCTACACTGTCTAATTACTTAGATTACAGCTGGATCGGGGAGCTCTTAATGACCCGTGAAACCATCAGAACAGAAGTTTAATTTGAAAAGGTAATGTCCAAGGGCTGCTTGATGCCCTAATTGAACAACTGGATTTTAGGGGTGAGCTTAGGTATTATTTGTAATGAGTAGATCCTTCCCATATGTCAGCAGACAGCTGGCCACTGAGGCTTGCTTGTAAGCATTTTCCCATTTGATATACTTTAGGATATCTGAGACGTGTACATAAGAGTGGTAGATATGACATAGGACATATATGAGACATGTTCTGCTACAAAAAAAGGCCTCTGGAGGCCAGGTGGGACACTAGCACATCTCAGATGACTTGAGATGTTATGCATGGGCAGCTGATTCCATCTCCAACAGAGTTCCAGTACAAATCAGTGATTCTTGTGTTGTTCCTGTTTCATTTTCCTGACACTGGTGTGGAGGGGTGTTCTGAATCTCTGCTCTTGTCTTTAAATTCCCAAACCTACAGAGCCTGCTACTCTCCTGAGTTACTTTTGTTCCATGCATCCTCATGAAATTCCTCCTGAATCACAATAGTTTGGCGCATGTACCGTGGGGAGGTGGAATAGCAAGGTTATGCTGATAGTGACTGAGAACAGGGAATCATGGAATTGTTTAGGATGGAAAAGACCTTTAAGATCACTGAATCTATGCAGGTGGGAGGGCTGGATGCTCAGTGGAGAACAACAAAAACCAAAAACTGGAGCAGAAAGGGTGAGAATAGAGCAATTCTGATTGCAATGTCACTGAATCTGCTGGACAAATAAGAGTAGGAAGACATTTAAATAAATTTAAGAAAATTAAAGGAATTTGAGAAATTTAAAGACCAGCCAAAGAAAGTGAGGTCTTTGTATTTGACCTAACACTCTACCCCCACCAAAATATGTACGAGTAACAAGAGGGGGGATTAGACTGCAGCAGATCAAAGGTAAATAGAAAGGGAGAGAAACTGCAACCAAAACCATGTGAATGTTGTCAGAGACAGACGAATGGTTCATATTTTTAAGATATTATGGATAGCCAGATCACGTGGAAGAACTATACACATGCATTCTTACGTAAAGTGAATATCAAAGTACTGTCTGTGGAAGCTGCTCTTATTGCTGGTGTCTAACAAGGAAACCACTGTAAAAATCACCACCTAGAACCTCATTCCTTGTGTGTACCTGTTTACGAAAAGAGAGTCGAAGACATGGATTTCTTCACTTATTGGACCACTGAGAAGTGTGTGCATATTCTGGGTTGGAAAGTGGTATAAAATCTTCCAGTGAAAAGGTTTAGATGTGTTAGATTTATGTACAATTGTAAGGTGAGAGAGAGAGAACTCATAACCAAGAAAAATAAATATGGTTTTAGTGTGCAATTAAAACAAAAAATGCAATAAATTAAAAAATTGAACTGCTGTTACATGGATAATAAGAATACTTCTCAAATTGCTTTGGACATCTAGGAAATTCTGCCAAACCTCGTGCTTAAATATTAGTAACATTTAATAGTCACTAGATCTGAAGCCTCTCATATCAGTTTGGTGAAGGACTCTGTCCTTGCATTCTTTTCAGCCACTGGCAATGGTTGTGGTCAGAGGTAGCATTTGGGATTAGGTCTGCCTTATCTTGATGCAGAATAACAGCTTCTTTTTTCCTAGGTCAGGTGGGAACCAAGGTCATTTTTACATCTTTCTTCAATGTTGTTTAGATACAGTGAATAATTCCTGCATGGTGAGAGTGTTTTGCCTGCAGATTAGGTGTGTAAGGGAAATGGTAGATGCTCTGTCAAATAGGCAGTGGATGAGAACTGAATAAAACACCATGGAAACTGAGGAGCACTGAGAGCTGCATTGATGAGGAACGGATTATTTGGCCAAGCAGGTATTTTAGTTTCTCTTGTAACTTTTGCACATTCTCCTCACCTTGTCTTGTTCCTTAGCACTAAAAGAAAGAACATTTTCCCTATTTTACATGCAGCTGCCACAGTTTTATCCAAAAAAGACTAGACTGATTAAATCCTTCTGAGGTGACCTTCTGAGTTGTGTGAAATACAACTTCATCAATTCTTGTTGTATCTATGTTGTATTTATAGTCCTTATAGGTTTAGCATTTACTTTGCACGGAGATTTTTTACTGCATGATGCTGAATTAATCTTCTTTCCCTGGTCTGTACAGTCACAATCATTAAAATTAATTAATTAGTGACAGGACACTGGGTAATGGTTTTAAACTGGAAGAAGGTAAGTTTAGATTGGACATAAGGAAGAAATTATTTATGATGAAGGTGGTGAGATACTGGAACAGAATGCCCAGAGAAGTTGTGGATGCCCCATCCATAGAAACATTCAACGTCAGTTTGGATGGGGTTTTGAACAACCTGATCTAATGAAAGATGTCCCTGCCATGGACAGGGCATAAATAGATATTCTTTCTTTATTTAAATAGGTAATCTTTAAAGGTCCCTTCCAACCTAAACTATTCTGTGATTCTATGAAAATTAAAGTCCTGCATTGTTGTGTGGCATCAAATCTGTTTCAGCAGGACACTACTGTCACTCTGTTTTCCTTTCTGCTGGCCCTGGTGTGGGTGGTAGCTGTGGCAATGACAGTGATGATGCCATCAATGATAACGATGTGGCAAACACAAATGAAAGTGCCACAGTGCTCATTTGTCAGTTTAAGTATAACAATATGTCCTATAGAAAAAGGGAAAACTTGTGTATATTGGATCCAAAGGAACATCTCTTTCCATAAACAGTGGGTGTTTTAAACAACAACTTTATAGGACCATATGTAAGTTTAAAATACTTAATTGTTTGGCCTGTGCTTAAATACACTTTTTGTGAGATACTTGGTATTTGGTGATCTCTGTCACTACTGAGATGGGCTGCATGATATGTTATTTCTATGAGATTAGGAAAAGGGTCTACTTTACTGCTTTCTTAAAAGTGGCTATTTCCCCACAGTAGCAGGGAAGAACATCTCAAGGTTGAAAAAGAGCAGGAATGTAGTCTAGCAATTTGAAGGATTCGATTGTTATAAAAAACTTTCTTGCAACTATATTTAAATTTATAAGATGCTTTACAACAGGGAAAAATAGGGAATAAACAAACGTTCTTCCTGTATTGTAGGACTTTGGGGAAAAATACTGTGCTCTAATGACTTACAACTCACAAATTTGAGTAGACTAAAGTAAATAAGGGAAGAAAATGTATGAGGTTTCTCTTTTTTTTTGGTGTTGTTTGGCAGCAGAGAAAAAAAATGATGTAAATATTTGTGTTCCTTTGACAGGTTTAGTTTAAAGCCCAAGGGACAAGCTTTCAAATGGCGCCGTGTTACAGAAGATAAAACCAGACAGATATTTTCTACGGAACACAAACTTAAACTCATCTATAGACAACGAGAGATGCAGCCTTATTTTGACTATATCCCAAAAATCTGATTAGTGCAGATGCATGTGGAGCAGTTTATAGACATCTCATAAAGGACAGATGGAATGAGAAAGGATAGTTCTACACTTACATTTCTGGTTTGAAGGGTATTTCTGCAAGGGCTGCTTAATACTATCTTCACATACTGTCAGTATCTTGTATCTGCATGGGAGGATTTTTGGTCATAAAGAGCATGACAGAGGGAGTAGGCAGGGAATGGACTATACGGCAGGGCATGAAACTTGTTGCTTCATGGAAGTGGGGACCACCTGAACTACAGCTCAGAGTCTTAGGCATTAATTATCCACTGCCTTTGGAAACTAGGAAATGGCAAATTTTCAGGAAAGTCAAACCGCTGACATTAAGGAGCCACGGAAGGTAGTGTGTGCCCATCTGTCTGATGAACTCCTGAGAAGAGTTCATGCTGTTCGTGTTGTCCTTCGCAGCTTGCAGGCACCTCTTGGCTTTCCATCACCACCTCTGCCTGGGGTATGGTGACTGATGAGCTGAGAGGCTCTGGGTGGTCGCAGGGCAAAGGCAGACAGGTAAGAGTGGGTCACAGTTGGAGAAAAGCACTCCTTGACTTCCACTATGACTGAAGAGAAGTGTTCATACCACCTGCTGTGTCTATCTGAACCACTTCAAGAATTTACTCCTTTCTCAACTGGGAGTTGCCCTCACAAAATAAATAGTGATTAACCAAATAAAACCATATTATAGAATCATAGAATCTTTAAGGTTGGAAAAGACCTCCAAGATCATCAAGTCCAGCCATCAACCTAACACCATACGGATGGGCTTAGCAGATTAGCAGACGTACCATGGAGGCTGGGGATCAATACCTGTCCCTTAAACCCAGTAGACATATCCTAAGGGTCTTAGGGCTTGAAGTCAGCTCTGCTCTGGCCATCCTCTCTGTCCTTGGGCATTTGGTCTGGTTTTGCTGTATAAGTTCCTATTCTGTAAAATGAGGACTTTAAAAAGCCTGTTATCTATTTATGTTGTAACTGCTTTGAGGCAAGCATTGTCTCTTGCTATATGAATATACAATGCTTTGCATAATGGGGCTTAATCTAAGTTCCTTTCATGTATCTTTGTTGAATAATAATGATTAATAAAACTGAGTAAATAGTATTTAGAAAAGATAAAATGAGTGCAGTCGTTTACTTTTTTCTTTATAGGAAATGAAGTGCAGAAATAATTTGAACTGAATAGCAGCACCTATTTTAAAGTAATGAAAGAATCTTTCTACGTACTGCAGTATTAAACTTTAGATCTTTTTATCAAAAGTTCTTGCTAAGGTTTATATTTCAGTTGAATGAAGGAAATTATTCTCAATGTAAATTATTCATGTTTTTTTTTCCTAAAGGCATACCAATGTTCTGAATGCCTGTCCTGTAAATGAATGCTCACCACAGAGATGTATACAGGGTTACTTATAAATATGTGCAACACAACCTGTATATCTACCTTCTCACAATTTGTCTTCTCAGAGACAGAAGGATGGACAGTGAATTAATAAGACAATGTACAAGTAACTTGCTAGGAATAAGATAAGATGTGAGACTCTGACCCTATGGATGTGTTTATACGACTATATAGTCACTGTGGGGTAGGATTCATCTCTGGTCCCTTGGCACCCTTAGCACCCAATCATACCCCCATGGCATGATTCCACTTCCTTTGGGCAACTCAGCTTTTTTAGAATGCTGTCCTTCTCAATGCACTAAGACAACCTATCTAATACTTAAAGTAGATGAGATGCAATATTTCAAGGCTGGCATTAAGGGAATTACTCTGTCTCCATACAGCATAGATGCAAGAGTTTCTCTTACACTAAATAGTTCAGGTACTTCTGTGGTAGCACAAAGTTTGACATGTATTGATACAGCTTGCTGGGTACCCTTGCTGTTTATGTGCAACTCTTACAGCAGCTAGCCCATTACCTGTCCTTGATTAGGCTACTTGTAAACTAGCATGTGTCTGTATAAGACACACAGCTGTCACACAGCTTTCTGTGGCATGGTCATATCTTCCATGCTGTGGACTGGTGAGAAAACCTTCTCAGCAGCTCTGAAGTGGTTCCTCCCAGCCTGTTTTTCAACAGTAAGCACTGTTCTGCTTTCTTTTACATAAGGTTGGAAGCCAAAGTACCTGATCCTTTTTTTGTAATTTTCTGCAACCCCCCCCCCAAAAAAAACCCAAACGCATAATGAGGATATTTCATTTGCATTCTCTCTCCCTTATATATGAATTTTTACCTTTATGCCTCCTTGCATAGCTAGTAAAAAAGGCAAGTACAGGAGCAGCTTCAGCAGTTCATTTGCAGGTTTGGTGACGTTACGGTTGAACACAGTCTGTAAAAATGGCAGAAGGTGTGCTGAACCATTGAAAGACACCTGCTGTCCTGCCTGCTAAAAACAGCCCTGAAGAGCCAAAGACTATTACGATTCTTGAGTAGGAAAAATGCTCCTGACTTGGCCTCCTGCCGCCCAGCCACATCTGTTCTCTTCAAAATGCTGGAAGCAAGAGGAAAGTCAATGTGATATAGGAGGCACTGAGTTCAGAGGATGGGACAGCAATGCATTACTGAGATGACACCTTCACCTTCCTCTTGCTCTTTAGATTACAAAATTTGTAGATGCAAGGACTGTTTCTAATTACGTGTTTGTATGGTGTTTCAGAAAATGGGGTCTTGTGCAAGACTGAACTTAGCTCATCGTGAAAATTAGCTATTGAGGATCTTTTTTGGGCAGCTGAATTTTGGTACTGGATCTGATATGTGAATCTTGAATAGTGGAGGCTAGAGAAAAGGACTTTGTGGAAAGAGAGGAGAAAAGATAAGGAGCTTAATCAGAAAGAGTGGTGAAGATCATTGGTGCAGCAAAGGGAAACTTCACTTGCTCAGATGAGCTGGGGAGAGCCGGAGGGAACCCTGAATTTGGGTTTCATTCTTTGCTTTCATCTCAGACAGCCAGTAAGCCAAGAATTAGACAGGAACAGGGTTTTAAAGTAGATTGCAAGGTTAATCTCCTCTAAGTCTTGGACCTTTTGTATTTGTGTTTCATTGAACTGCGAAGCCCATGAATGAGGGGCTGTTTTTCAGATGACACGAATCAACTGAATTGTTAATTTGTATCAGCTGCTCCAGTGATCAGATCTGGCCCTTATACATTTTGCTCAGAAACAAGGCATGTCTCTTCAGAAGGATTTTAAAATGACGTAACTAGAGTTTCCGATTTATTTTTAAAAAGTTGATTTTAGTTTGAAATCTCTTAGCTGTCCCTAATATCCCAGCTGTAAATGTGATGAAAACCAGAGTATCCTTAAAAAAACAGGTAAGACATATCCAAGAATTGTGTATTGTCTTTCAGAGCAGACATTTTTGGTGCCACCTGGAAAACTATTGAGAACACTCATGAAAAAGATATCCCTTATCTTGGTTTGTGAATTGGGCATAACACAGGTCTGGTGAGGAGACAAAAGTGAAGTGGTAGCCAGGTGGTATGTGTGCAACCAGTTTCGTATTAGCAGAAAAGAATCCTGCACAAAGAGAGTTACAATGGCTTCCGAGAGTGCCATGAGCAGTAACTTGCTTGCAGAATAGAGATGGTGACATTCTCTGGTGAATGTCACAAGATGGTGACTTGTTATGCTGGAATGAAGGAGCTCCACAAAGAAAGAGATGGCTTTGAAACACAGGCCACCTGGGAGGGCTGGAAATTCCTACTTTAGTGTTTTGCTTAGTTGGGGGGGAGCTAAGATGGCAGCTTCTGTAGGAAACTGCTAGAAGTTGCTCCCCTTTGTTCAGTGGACTCGGCCGGGCCTAGGGCGGACCCGTTGCTGGCCAAGGCTGAGCCAATTGTTAGCAGAATGTCCCGTAATAGCGCCTCTCCGATAACGTATTTAAGAGGTGGAAAACGGAAAAAAAAGTAGAGAAGATGTGAAGCAGCTCAGTAGGGGAAGAGAGGGGAAGGCGCAAGCTTTGTGGGCTTTGCAGGCCTCACCCTCTGGCCTCCTGCCGAGCTGCTGACTGGGCCCAACTCGGCCTGGCCTGGCTGCAAGAAGTGGAGAGGAGATGAGAAGTGAATGACACTTAAAAAGATCCTAAGAGGCATCTGCCAGCCTACTGTGAAGAATTTTTCTTGTGAGGAGCTGCTTGCAGACGCCAAGGTCAGTGAAGGAAGGGGAGAAGTAATGCAGCTCCTGGCCAAGATTCCCCTGCAGCCTGTGGTGATGACCATGGTGGAGCAGGTTGTCCCCCTGCAGCCCATGGAGGTCCACGGAGGAGCAGAGATCCACCTGCAGCCCAGGGAGGACCCCACACCAGAGCAGGTGGATGCCTGAAGGAGGCTGTGGCCCATGGAGGCCCCGCTGGGGCAGCTGTTTTGGAGGGACTGCACTCCGTGGAAGAGATGACCCACGCCGGAGCAGTTTCACGAAGGACTGTGGCCCATGGGAGGGACCCCACAAAGGAGCAGAGAAGGAATGCAAGGAGTTCTTCCCCCAACGACAAAGTAGCGGCGTAAAACAACATGTGATGAACTGACCACTACCCCCATTCCCTCTTCCCCCCTGTGCCACTCGGGCAGGGGGAAGGTAGTAGAGAGAATGCTCGGGAAGAGGGAGGGGTAAGGGGGGACGTTCTCTTATTCCCTGTCTCATTCTCCTGCTAGTTTTAGAAATAAATGAATAGTTTTCCCGAGGTTGAGTCTGTTTTGCCCATGATGGTAACTTTAAGGATTTCTCCCTGTCCTTATCTCAAATCTTGAGCCGTTTTTCTTATATTATCTCCCCCTATTCTCTTGGAGGGTGGGGGGACTGAACGAAACACTGCGTAGTCTGGTCCCGATCGGGGCTGAACTACGATATTCAATCAAGTATGGTCAGCTGCAGACAGCAACTGGTTCTTGAAACTGTATCTGCAATGGTCTTAATATTCTATTCTATTCTATTCTATTCTATTCTATTCTATTCTATTCTATTCTATTCTATTCTATTCTATTCTATTCTATTCTCACTTTTTATGCCTTCCTGGATGCATCATTAGCACATTTTGAGTCAAAAAAAACCCAGCAAAGATGCTGTTGGTGCATTGGCATTATAACCATATGGAATTAGGACCACAGCCTCATACTAGAGGTGCCTGAGCTGGATGTGATTATCCGTAGTCCTTTGCTTTGAGTATCCACTTATATTTGTGCACATAGCTGTGCAGTGCAGAATGCAAGACAAATTGGAACCATAGCACTTAGCAGTCATTTCTGCAAACAACTGTGCCAAGTATGCTAAAGTGGAGAGCTGTGGCCCTCTTTTATTTCTTATGATCCTGCACGGGCATATAACATATTTCTGGCTGTGATCTTCTGGGAGTGCTCACAGTGGCAGCATATAGAAAATGATGATGGATGGAAGGACCCTGCTCAAGCAGTTTCCTTTTGGGATAGTCAGTGCGACAAAGGCAGGGCTGAGACACCAAAATGAAATCCCACATTCCACCTAGGTGTCAAGCAATGATTTATCCCTTGGCACACACTGCAGTTGCAAGCACTCTGCCTTGCACTACCTTTAATTCCGTATATATTTCCATATACATATTTTTAAGGCTGATTAACAAAACTAATAAGGTCATGGGGGAATTGGAGCATCTACTTACCAGGAAATTTTGTCACTTGGGGGAAAAAAAGTCTGTTCTGAAATGGGAAGACAAAATCAATACGACAAATACTTCCAAAATCCTCCCAAAATCAAAATTTCATAAAAGGTAAATTTTAGACCTTTATAATGGTATTTTTTAATAACACTTAAATGTTTCATTCTGATTTTAGGCTTTAACAACTATTCTTTATACAGTATGGTATCCCAAAAAGTTAAAAAGAAGTCATTTAAAAAGGGAAGTTCAGATACTCTTGAAACACATTATTATGTCTTAACTTAGTTTCAAAAAAAAGGCTCTTTTTTTTTTCTGATGATGAAATACTATATTTGGAAGGAAAAAATGCTCTGCAGAAATATATCTCTGTGGTGCTAAAAATCATGACGGATTTTCAGTTTTTGCTTAGAATGGCTAAAGTTATACAGTTCTTCAGTGCTATTAATAATTGTACTAATAACTGTGCTTGTGATGGAGTATTTGCAGACGGGAACACAAAGAGCCTTGGATCTGAATGCCTGTAAATAAGAGGAAATGAAGTTGAGTGAGGCTGAGGTCAAACTCTAGCTACGATCCTCGAGGCAGGAGGAGGTTCGACTGGGATGAAGAACTCATAAGATTTCAAGAACAAAGATCATAATTTACTTTCAACCTTAATTTCCCCAAATGTAGGATCAGGATGACATTGATAAATATTATGTCACAGAATATTTCTTCTTTGGTCTGTAACTGTAAACGCTCATCATGGGTGATATGAATATTAATATACCTAACGGCTGTACCCGTGACTGAGTTGAACAGTAGAGGTTGACAAGCTGTGATGTGTTTTGCCCAGTGTCAGATCAGTCCCTTCTTCTCTGTTCTCCTCACTGCACTATCGCGCTCTCTGCTGAGGACACAAATACAAGCAACTGCAAATACCCAGCAAGGGCAAGAGTAAAAAGTTTTACAGTTTGAGACAAGATCCACCTGCTGTTATGAAAGGAGCTCATCTACAGGCATTGTCTTCCTTCTGCAAGGATGTTCCTGGGTTTTCAAAGAGCCATCCAGCTCCCTGGCTTTGTATTTAACTGCTTTCTTTGTAGAAAGTGATTTCAGTTCTGCAGAGGCTGCATGCATTTTTGCTAGTTTGTTAATGTGTCTTCTGGGTACTGATTAATAGTCAATTAATGATAGCTATAATGATGCAATAATGATATTGTAGAATTGCAGAATCATAGAGTAGTTTAGGTTGGAAGGGACCTTTAAAGGCCATCTGGTCCAACCCCCCTGCAAGCAGCAGGGACATCTCCAACCAGATCAGGTTGCTCAGAGCCCCTTCCAACCTGGCCTTGAATGTTACCAGGGATGGGGCATCCACCACCTCTCTGGGCAACCCGGGCCAGTGTTCCACCACCCTCAGTGTAAAAAATCTCTTCCTTATAGCTAATATAAATCTACCCTCTTTTAGTTTAAAACCATTGCCCCTCATCCTATCACAACAGGCCCTGCTGAACAGCCTGTCCCCATCCTTCCTGTAGCCCCCTTGATGTACTGGAAGACCTCTATCAGGTCTCCCCGGAGCCTCCTCTTCTCCAGGCTGAACAACCCCAACTCTCTCAGCCTGTCCTCGTAGGAGAGGTGCTCCAGCTCTCTGATCATCTTCGTGGCCCTCCTCTGGACCCTCTCCAACTGGTCCATGTCCTTCTTATGTCGGGGTCTCCAGAGCTGGACGCAGTACTGCAGGTGGGGTCTCACCAGGGCAGAGTAGAGGGGCAGAATCCCCTCCCTCGACCTGCTGGCCACGCTGCTTTTGATGCAGCCCAGGATATGGCTGGCTTTCTGGGCTGCAAGTGCACATTGCAGGCTTGTGTTGAGCTTTCTGTCCACCAGTACCCGCAAGTCTTTCTCCTCAGGGCTGCTGTCAATCCATTCTCTGCCCAGCCTGTAAAATTAGTACTTTTCAAGCATCCAAAAAGAAATTAACTTTAATAGACAAACTATTGATCAGATAAAAAGCTATATAAAGTTTAGAAAAGGATGCAAAGAGGGATGGGTATCCCCAATTATTAGGTAGGAAAAAGAGGTAGATTGCTAACACTGTAAGTTCAGAGAGTGAAATGGGATGAGGAATAGTTTAGGGAGTTGTTTTGATCATGTTGATTGCTCATAGAGAACTTCTTTTGAGTATTTACGTAGGCATGGATTTCCTCCCGGTCTGCTGTGGCACTATTAAGGGCATCGCCGCAAGGTAGGAAAGAGAATATGCCTTTCCTGGTGACATTCACAGAACTGAAAATGAGGAGAGATCATTATGGTCATTTAGCTTAATCTCGTGAATATCACAGGCAAGAAACCTTTATCTTTGACCAGTGGGAGGTAGTGTGCTAGACTAAATGATTAGTCTTCGCCTTTGTGGTATTTCTTAGCTGGTTCAAAGACAGATACAGTCCCTTAATTAAAGCTAACTGCAGTTGTTTTTAGGTATTTTTTCCGCCCTTTTTCCTGCAGAGAGGTTAATTGTTCCATTTCAGTCTAGCTTTTTAATCTTTTTCTCATGTTTGCTGTATGTACTCCAACTGATCTAAAGCAAATCCATGTACTGTCCTGAAAGGGTTTGGTTTCTTGTTCAGCTACTCCTGTGGTTTCAAAAGTGTCATTCTTCATTATCATGTTACCAGCAATCCAGTGTTCAAAGACTTAGCCAGAAAGCAAGCACAATGTCCATGCAGCTAAACTGCAGATATATTTTTCCCATTTAGAAGTCCAAATTCAGTTTAGTCAAGTACTAATTCAACAGATTATTCATTATCTGAGAAAAGTCAGATTCTTAATAGGTACTTGAAAAAAACCTGCATAATATCATGCACATTTTCAAATAATAATAAAATAAACTTCAGACAAACTATTTTACTGGCAAATCATTATGGATTTGCTACATCTTTCTTATCTGTTTAGGTATTAATTTCTTTTAAACAGGAACTGATTCCACAACTGAATAAAGAATCTGATATAATGATATAACACTTTTGGTGTGAACTTTATGTAATCTGTCATAAGGAAAAAAAAAATCACCATTGTTTATTGGTTTCAAAAATTCAAAATTTCAGAACTTGGAGTCCCTGAAAAGTTTTTATGGTTTGAGTTTTAGACGGTGATATGAAGAAAAGATGTTGCTGGATGCAAAGATTAATAATCTGCAGGAGGAAATGAGACCTCAGAATTTGATGGTGAACTGTGATGGATAACAAAATTCTCTCTTCCTACTACTCTGCTTACTATTTCCTTATAGTGCTTAACTAACCTGGAAATATTTTTTTTTCTGCTGTATCACCTCTTAATTATATTGCTCTCTGTGTAGACGTACAATTCTTCCTGTGCTAAGTAGAATCTACCTTAGTTACTCAGATGTTGCATTTTATTCTCTATAGTTTCAGGATAGTTTAATCTTCAGTGCTACAACACAAGGAACTCTTTGCTGTATATAGGATGAGGGGTCATTTGCTCGATGCAGCACTGCTAGCGTGTGCTGTGCATTTATGCCTATCTGCACATCCATGCAATGCATTTAGATAGCCCACTATTTCAGTATTATGGCTAAGACCACCCAAGGATGAATATCATTAGATGTTCTTCTGGTAGACCATACTTCCACTAGTGCCAGAAGGCACTGAGGAATTTTAGCTTTGGCTGAAAATCTGCACTCATTTTCCAAATGTATAGTTTCAGAAGAGACTAAAAAACCAGACAGATGGTCATTCATTCCATTGTATAGAAGAGCTACCAAAAGATGAATGCTTGAAACACCATAGAATCAAATTATTTCTTATGCTTTTATTGCATGAGATGTAAAAACAGGAGCCTGAATGACTTTTGATAGGAACTACTAGAACCAGATGATAATTCTGTGATTAAACAGTACAGCTGTTTCTAGGAGTGATGATTGAAGGGCAGTCAATCCTTCTGTTTTAAGTAGATGTACCAACCACATCAGATGGTGATTTTCACATCTCCACTGAGCATGTTTTTGTTTTTAATCCACTCTTGTTCAAGTTCAAGTCTTTAAAATAGGCTTTGTTTGTTGTAGTGTTTCCATCAAGGAAGCAGAATAGATTTCTGTGCTGTAATCTAGGAAGTTAATCTTTGCAATTGTTCAACATAGAAAAACATTGCCTTGGAAAATGATTCATGATTCAAAAAGATTGGCAGTGTTAAAGGATGTTCAGGAGGTGAGCCGTGAGCACAGCAACGTGGAAGGGGTTATGTTGATCTTCTTTTTCATGTGTTATCAACCAGGTCAGTTGTGAAGGAATTGCACTGCTTCTCTGTAATATACAGTAAAAATTAATCAAGGAGAACTTCTACTCATGATAGGTAGTAAGCACTCTGAAGAATGCAAACTCATTTCCTCTAGGGTGACAAATGTGTAGGATGGCTATTCCTCATTGCCTATGTTCCTTCTTATCTTTATTAACTTGCAATTTGTCCCCAGAGATTCTAGTCAAAATAGGAGCCTTGTTGTTAAAGATAACAAACATATGTATTTAAGTATAAACATATCCTGCCTTGCAGCGTTTACAAACCAAATATGTAAGGCAGGAAAAAGAAAGGAAAAAAGGTAGGAAAAGCTAGAGCGTTTTCTCATGGAATGAGATCCAAGCTTTGGCCTGCTTATAAGACAGAAGTAGTTACTCAGGACTAGAGTAACTAGAAAATTTCAAGAATAATAACAATCAGATGAGTACCAGGAAGGAGGAAGAATTGTTTAAGGAAAAGAATATTACTGCCAGAAGATCAAAATGGGCCCTAAACAATAAAGAAGTTGAGACTGGAATTTAGCAAGGGAATGGAAAGAGAAAAATAGTCCTGGAAGAGACTTTCAAAGATATAGTGGAGCAGAGACAGTAGACTTTAGGAAGAGTGAGAGTCAGATATCTAGTCCTAAGTTCCTAAATGCATACAGATATCTGGTGTAAACGTGGTTTTTGACCCTTTCTCTCCCATTCGACTTCAGATCTACTGTCTTAAAGTTGGACAGGGCAGTGAAGCTGGAGTGTTACAAGAAGGGGAAAAGTTACCTCACATATAAAATAGTGCACATTTTCAAGTTAGAGTTATGGTTATGCCTCACTGAGCACCCATGTCACAGAAATGGGAGCTCCTGTGCAATTTCTTTCCCCTCCTCCTCCTATGTATTTCTTTCTATCTTTTTCAAACTCCAAATCACAGATTGCATGACTGAAAAAAATCATGTCAGATTTTTACAATAAACAACTTCAACTGTCTGGACAAGAAAACTCATTGGGACTTAATCGGCAAGAACAACAGAATGGCAAGAAACACCCTGGGCTTACCAAGGACAGTATTAACAGTTGTTTTTAAAAAGAAGATTATTTGAGCCATGCAGAAGCTTAGTGTTGCAAAAAGCCAGTGGAATACTCCAGATTAAGTTTTGTTTGTAATTCCAAGATACTCTTTTTTAATTACCTTTGCAGAAAACAACAATAAAATGCCACATATGTTTTCTGAGATCTAACACAGCAAAATCACCAGTCAGCACAATCTGAACTTTTTTTCTTGGGACAAACCTTTGCTAGCTCAATAATAATATTTAATATAATTGAATTGTATGGGTTGCTTCCACCTAATTACATTGGTTTTGCATCTCACATACTCTCACATGTACAAAACCACAGCAAGTCAATTTGAAGTTGTTCTAAAATCTACACTGCCTGTCTTGGTGAGGAATGCATTTGAAGAAAATGGCAGATGAAATCTTGCAGCATTTAAACAGCTTAAATGCAAAGAACAGAGGAAAATGGGAACAGGTTGGCAAGGAATTAAACATGTTGAGATCCAGCTGAAAACCTGACGTTGCTCGAGTTCCCCTTGCACAAATGCCAGACTCCCAGGCAGGATTGGTACTGACCTGATAAATGCTGCAGACTCATTGAGTGAAAAAATATTCTAAAAAGGGAGATGGAAAACTCACTTCAGGACAAAATTTCAGCCTTTTAGTGTAAATGAACTAGGAAAAAGGTGCTTAAAACACTGAGAAGAGACAGAGCTTGTATTATCATCTGTATATTGTTAAGAAAACCATACCAGGTTCTAGTTCAAAGGGAAACAGTAAAAATGGTGAGAAATGAGGGAGCTGGCAGAGCACACGTCCTATAATTTCCACCTACAGCAATAGCAGACAGCTAAACTAGAGTGAAATCTGACTTGTCTAATTCTTCAGAACAAGATGGCTACATCCAAACTGTCTTTCGGGTGTAGTCCATTACCTCCCTTTCAAGTGACCAAAAGATCTCAAAGACAAACTGAGTAGCTTAGTGACATCCTCCCAGTTTAAGGCACTTAATGGGGTGTCCTAATTTAGGAAGCCAAGTGCACTGATCTGTCTCTCTAGTGACCGCCTCCTCCCTCCAAATCTATCTATTTGACTGTACGAGTGACCAGGTCCCACCTTAGGCATACTGGTTAGGTGTCTATGCTCAGCACAGTGAATCACTGCAAATGTCTCCCCTTGGCCTTGGCTTTGCCTTGGTCACTTTTGCCAGAGTTGGATAGTTCAACAGAGTGAGATATACTGTATATCACAGATATCAGATCACTGCTTTAAAAGCCATACTCCTGCGGGGCTAGAATATAATCCCTGCACAGCTGTAGGGACCCAGTGATTTCACCCTTCATTTTCTTTGTTGCAAGGATGGAAAAACATAAGATGAAAAACTTATTTTGGGATTACTGACACACAGAAAAACAAAACAAAAAACCTCATTTTGATCTTGGTTTTCTTATCTTAATGCTATGTAGAAAAATCTAATTGGTTGGCTTAAGCTCAAGCAAAAGTTCTTGCTAGATATAATCAATCAGTAACAGTTTGGAAACTTTAGAGTCATAAGTGATGAATATGGGCACACTCCTAAATCCAATTCAGATTCCTCAGTGGCCTAATTTTAAAAATTATCATTTGGTAGTTTGATCTTGTGGTGAGTTACAGCACCCACACAGTTACTCACACACTCCTCCTTGCAGCAGAATGGAGGAGAGGGTTTGGAGAATGAAAGCAAAAAAAAATTGTAGGTTCAGCTAAGGACAATGTAAAAATGAAGGAAACAGGAAGTAAAAAAGATGGTGCAATCATTCACCATCTCCCACAGCAGACTGATGCCCAGACAATCTCTGACCAACAGCTCCTTGGAAAGACAAAACCCTCGGTTTTCACTGCTGAGCATGACGTCACGTGGGATGGAACATCCCTTTGGCCAGTTTGGATCAGCTACCCCAGCTGTGTCCCCACCCAAACTCTTGCCCACCCCAGCCTACTTGCTGAGGGGACCGAGTGGGAGTAAGAAAAGGCCTTTACACTGTGCAAGCATGGTTAAGCCATAGCTAAGACATTGGTGTGTTATCAACACTGGTTTAGTCACAGATCCAAAATGGGCTGCTATGAAGAAAGTTAGCTCCATCCCAACCAGACTCAGTACACACCTTTACAATTCTTTCACATAAAACTAGATATAAAGTTAATGAGCCTCATCCCCCCTGTCTCTCACTTGCCATGTTTTATGCTAATATGTGCTAAACGGCTTCCATAAAGTTAGCCTGAATTTGTAGAGATGCAAAGGAGAAGACGTTGAATTGGAGCCTGTCTGTCCAAAACCACTTTTATTTTTGGTTGTAGTGTTCTGGAGTGAATCACCTTAAAAATATCCGGAGAAGCTGGTGAAAGAACATGCCATGGCTCCGGTAGCATTCCCAATCAACTTGGTGCCTTTCTTGTAGAATGTTCACTCCTGTACAAGACTAGTTTTCCTGGTATCTGGGAAACTGAGTTGAGTAGACTTCAGCTGAACTCACTTCAAGTAGTCACCTACTCCAGGCTCTGCGAAATGATGCCTCTAGCCATCCTTTGAACTGTTCTGGCCGGGAAGGTCAGACCTGTCCATGGTGTTCTGATCCAGGACGGATCAGAAACCTTTGAATTTGTGCTGGATGAAATGGTGTTGGGTCAGGCAGTACCTAAGTTAGGGTCTTGCAGGTTCTTACATGACCTGTGGATGTTTTCTCATGCTCAGATTAAGCTCTGGGTTCTCTGAACTGAGAGCTCCTCAGTGTGGTGTTGCTATGCCTTTGGATTAGCAAAGGTAGGATCCATTATGCAAGGCAACCTCAGCTCTGCTTCTTTTATAGCAATTCAATTAGGGTATTTTTGGAAATATAATTTATCTTTAAATTAGGTGGAGTGCTCCAAATTAGATATATGAAATGATACTTTAATTGCTTACATACCTCTGTCCTCACCTGATTACCTTTTGCCTTCTGCAAATGATCTGAAATGCTTTGAGGCTCAAGTCTGTTCCTCTTACATATCCTCCAAACTTGCAGTTAACTGGTGGGCTGTGTTGTAATTGCTCCTGAATTAAAATACTTGCTAAAAAACTTTTCAGCTCCAATATCACATATTCCAATATGATAACACACCAACAGCAGTAAGGGTAGCAATCTAATTATTTTCTAATGGGCTTTTACAATAATGGAATCAAAAGACTTTAAGCATATGCTTAATTTTATTGTCTATTCTGTCTAATTTTACATGACGATTCTATTTGTTAAACAAAAGCTGGCAATGTTTTTAGCACTGGATACATGCAGATGGCAGTTTCAGTTTTCCTCATGCTTCTTTATTCATCTATTTGATGTAATAAACCTTTCCCCTGCATTATGGGCCTAGAATGCAATTTTAGAAGTATGCATGAAAACTAATAACACGACTGTATTTTCAGCTGTCATTGAAGAAATTTCATGCCTTCTCTTTGGAGCAACATTAAGTCTGAAAATGCAGCACAGTTACAATGGCTCTGAAGAACACTCCAGCAGAAAGATTGGTAAATTGTAAGAAATTCAGAGAACAAATAAAGTTAATATATGGTCTTGGTACTAGCTGCTACCAAAAGGCTTAAAGACCACAGGGGAAATGGGAATTTCACTTGGTTTTATTTGTGTACAGGCCATGTGAGTAAAAACAGAGAGAATAAGAACAGTAAATATCTGAAGGTTGCAAATTTAAAGGAGGAAGAAGCTCTAAAGCCATCATTAAACAGCATGAAAGAATAACTGTCTCTTTGTGCAGTGAATCCATGCCAGGAGTTGTTTTCCTTTGTGTATCTCCTGCTGTGGTGAACAGTTAGGTGCCCGTCAACATGGAGATTCGCTGTGGAAATTAGCTTAAGATGCATTTTGATGAGATGTCAGAATAATATGAGTTGGGTCTCAGGTGGGGACTGTCTGTCTCTTCAGCAGCAGTATTTAGGGTAAGGCACACCAGGTTATGCAATGAGATCAACGCTATACAGTCATCTCCACTTCACATGCACATTAAGGATGGATGAGTCCAGAGTGTGGGACAAAAAAAAAAATGAAGGAAGTATTAAAAAGGTCTTGGCTGTGTGCTATAAAAAGTCAGTTTGTTGTTTTCCCTTTCTCTTATTTTTACAGTTGTGGTTTTTTCCTTCCCACAGTCTGCGAAAAATATCACAGCACTAATGATAAACTAGAAAAAAAAAAAAACAAAGCAAAATATCTAAACCAACTTAATTTCAAAATGCTATGCCTTAAATAGTAGATATATTATAGAATAATTTAATTTTGGTTTTTTCTATTCATAGAATAGAATCATAAAATCAAAATCATAGAATCATAGAATCATAGAATGGCTTGGGTTGGAAGGGACCTTTCAAGCCCATCCAGTCCAACCTCCCTGCAAGGAGCAGGGACATCTCCAACCAGATCAGGATGCTCAGAGCCCTGTCCAACCTGGCCTATTCAGAAGCTTTACTTTAAAAAAGAAGACAAGGCAAAACAATTCTGGAGACCATATCACTACTGAGATTTCTTCAACGGTTGTTGCTATTTTCTGTGCTTATTACCAAACATTTTCTTGTAACATTATGAAAGAAGAAACTATGTGTTAACACAGCTGACATCTTCTAGAAGATGTTAAGCCTTTGGAGGATGCTCCCATCATATCACATCTCCTTAAATCAAATTGTTCTAAAATTACACTTCAGACTACAAGTTTATGATTTATTTTTATAAAGTTTTATTTCTTTTCATAGCTCAGTAAATGCTAGAATATGAACTTATAGAAGTAAAGTGTTTGCTTTTTAAAGTAGAAGGAAAAATCTTCAAAACTAAATATAAATTGAGAACAATTGCTCAGAGTGCAATTAGATCAATTGATCATACCATTTGAAAGAAAAGGTCGTTGGTTCCTAGGAAGCAGAAGAACATTTGTAAGAGGAGACATGACAGGGTGACTATCTTTAAAGGAAAAAGAAATTGAGATAATATAGAGAGCCTACCAGGGAACTATGATTGTGTGTTATCTTAAAAGAAATATTTTGAGTTAGCATGCATTAATATGTTGCAGAGCTGTGGGCTTTTGTTCCTAGGGTCTTATTTTAAAGGATTTTGTAGATCTCCCAGAAGAATCAGGACTGAGAAGTCGGAGACTTCACGACTGCCTTGTGAGAAACTGTCTTTTCCCAGCTATTTCTGTTCTTTATCAATTCTCTGAGCAAGCTCATTCTGGTGCGAGGTGGTCTTTTACTTTCACCTACTCATCTTCCGTAAGAGCATTTAATGCATCTTGTAGGTGCAAATACAAGACCTACCGGTTCTCTGTCGTATTGTACTGCAGGAGTTACATGGATGGGCTGGCAAATTTTATATTTTTTACCCACATCGTCTCAACTTGTCCAAAACAGATGGTCTATAAGTAGCTGACTTATGATGGCTAGCTTATCATTGCTGGAGAGCTGATTAAAAGCTTGGAAGGGTTCATTCTGAGAAATATTGTTTCAGGATAGGATCTTGATAATTTAAAGGTTTATTTAGATAGTGATTGCTCCTTGGCATTAGGTTACAGTGGTATATGGTAACTAAGTATGAGCATCAAGTAGATCTTCAGGTACTGAAGTAAGTTCTTACATGATGTTAGGGTGCTTCTTTCAGTTTTATGATGCATTTCATTACAGTGAAGTGGAATGTTGAGGTGGTTGTCCCATGTATTCTCAGATACCTCAGGGTATCCTGCATAAATATCTCTCCCCTTCTTTCCTTCTTCTTCTTCCCTTGAAGTTAAAGTCCTTGTGTGGCCTGGAGTAGGGCCAGAAGAATGGCATCTAGGACGTGCTTTCTCTCCTGGTAGGACAATAACTGGTGAGTGGGCACATTTGGAGTTTAAGACTCAACTTCCAGGAATGCTTTTATCCACTGATGTTCTAATGCACATAAGTTTCACCAAGCAAAGCTGGACTGCTGGGATGCTGCAGCTAAGAGTTTCTTTATTAACACGTGAGGATCAGACTACATCCAACTTGGTCTTTTTCTGGTCCCATGATGCTTATTCTCCCGTCTCAATATCAAATTGCATTGTAGAATAGATTTATCATAGCACAATCTACTTCTTCAGTCTCTCCTCCAGAATTTAGTATACAGTTCTCCATAAGGACAAGGCCTTTCATTTAATGGGTAGGTGCACCAAAAAGTAGGCAATTATGTGAAAGAATTACAGGATGCTGGCACAATTTGCAAGATTACTTATATTTCTATTGATGTTTAACACCTGGGGCTTCTTTCAGGAATCCAGGCAGAGTCTTGATACCCAGTTGTCTAGTTTGGGTATTTTTTGACCTCTCGAAAAAAGATGATGCCCATTGTAAAGACAAACACACCCAGGGACATAGCTGTTACATGGTCTGAGAAGTTTCAGGCTGAGCAGGGTGACATTCACAGTTTTTAGGTGTTTCCAACTAGCTTAAGCAGCTCTGAAAGATAGATGGGCCTGAATGTCATGGGTGTCTAGTGGCTTCTGCTGCAGAACATAACACTGCTGAGAAGTACACATTATTAAAAGGGATATTATCCAGTTATGCTTCAGCTATTGTTAGTTCTGATGTGAAGGAACAGACAGTGATGAAAACTGATAACATCTTAAAGACTTCCAATCTGCATTTAATTTTTAAATGGTCAAATAATGTTTGGAAATGTTAACTAGTATTACTTCATAGGTATAATTTCTAAATTGATGTTTTTCTGCTCTAGAAAGCCCATAATTTCTACCCTCAATTTACCACAACCAAAATGTAGCTTTAATGAACAGATTCATTACTGTACCAGTTTTGAAGGAAGAAAAAAATCCAACCCAAAACCAACCCCCCAAAAGCACCTCTCTATAAAATTACAGATATCTTACTTCCTGGCTTTGGGTTAGGACTACAAATATGGATTTCATGTCAGCTGCACAGACATTGTCAGCACTATGTTTTGAACTTGTCTGCTTGCTCATCACATTTTAATTAACGAGGGCATGAGCCGAAACAGGTGTAAGTAGCAGAATACACAGCAGCTGGAGAACAATTTTTAGATCTACAATTAACTCATTTGTACCATTGTTCCAGAACACAGAGTTCATATAATTTTACAGAGGAGGTTATTATCAGAGTGAGCTGTAAAGGCACATTCATTTTTTTCTGTTTCTGGTTGTTTGTTTTTTGTGGTTTTTTTTTTTTAAATTACATTTTCTCAGGCTTGATTCTCATGGTAAAGCTGGTTGAAAAAGGCTAACTCTTTTTCCAGCAGTAGGCAATTTATATTACTAAAACAATCTAATCAAGACACTAAATGGCCTTTGAATAGAGAACACTAAATTAACTTCATTATTATCTCTGTTTCCAGAGAAAGTGGCATAAATTGCTCTGGAACTAGAGCTCAGCAAAACCCTTCTCCAAACCTGTGTCTGTATAAATTGCCACAGAATGAAAGTTGTACAAGTTCAGCAAAACTTAAAGTATAGCAAGAATCTAGTCAAATTTTAAACTTTCTTCTTCAGGTGTCCCAGGCTCTTTAAAGAGGATAACTGAGTTTACATACCCTTGCTGTTACCTATTCTGAGACTTTTCAAATACAGCTTTTGGGTTTTTTTTTTTTGTACAAAGTCTTGTCTTAAAATGTGAACTTTTGGCATTACCTGGAGTGCCTGCCATTCCTTGGTAGCTTAAAACTGAGTGCCTAAAGTCATGCTATATTTTGGATCTGTGTCTAAAACACGGTTAGTAACACAGCAGTGTTTTAGCTATGTCTGAACAATGCTTGCACAGAGTCAAGGCTTTCTCTTTTTCTAACACAAAATTGTGTAGGTTGGGCATGGGCTAGAAATTGGGAAGGGGCAGAGGAAGGGACACAGCTGACCTGAATTGGCTAAAGACATATTCCATGCCCTGTAACGTCATACTCAGCAATAAAACTGGTGGTGGGGAGGTTTTGTCTTTCCAAGGAGCCGTTGCTCAGAGACTGGTTGCTGGGAATGAATCTGTTTGTGGGAGGTGGTGACTGATTGCCTTTGCATGACTTGTTTGGGTTTTTTCCTCATATTATTTTCCTCTTCCCCTCCCTTCTCCCTTTTCCCCCCCCTTTCACTTACTAAACTGTCTTTATCTTGACCCATACATTTTTTTTTTCGTTTTGTTTTTCCAATTCTCTCCCTCATCCCTGGAAACATTCAAGGCCAGGTTGGATGGGGCTCTGAGCAACCTGATCTGGTTGGAGATGTCCCTGCTCCTTGCAGGGGGGTTGGACTAGATGACCTTTAAAGGTCCCTTCCAACCCAAACCATTCTGTGATTCTACGATCTTGTGTGAGAGAGCGAGTGAGTGTCTGTGTGGGTGCCTAGCTGCTGGCCAAGGACAACCCACAAGCCCATAAGTTATATTGTTCTCTGTCCTATACAGTTCAGCATTAGAATTAAGATGTACACTCCAAGGCTATATCTGACCTCAAGCTATATGTAAAACTAGGGTAAGCATAGCTCCTCCTGCCTTCAGGGCAAATAAAGCATCAACTAAATCGCCACCCACAGGATCATTGCCAGCTGTTGCCAGGTAATTCTGTGGATGCTGTGTGGGCTTCCCCACCCTTATGAGCCCCGGAGAAAAAAACATGCACCCTGGGATTCTTCAGGATGACCAACCTGCTCATACAAAGAGTGGAACGTCTTGACATTGGTATGGATTTCTGTAAGACAAGTGTGGGAATAAGGAATTTTCTGATCACTGAGACGTTGTTCTTTGCCCATAGGTAGTATCATTATTACCTTGCTTTTTTATCATTTATGTTTGAGTCCCAGTGATGTATAACCAGCAGCTAAGATCAGCCAGGGAACAAAATAGTGTCAAGAAACAGGCTCAGGCACCGGCCTATAAATGTCTGTGCATTTAATGGTTAGTGCAGCTTCTGGCATGCTTTTGGCATGTGCTAATTAGCACAGCCCAAACAGTGATCTGGCACTGGATCACATTTCTCAGAAATTATTCCCACTGACAATTTGAATTTAGATACTTTGATTCAGGGGAAAGAGAGTTTAGATATATAAGCATCAGTCAAACCATGTCGTTTGGCCTTAGAGAAACATCCTTAATCGTTTTAGTAGGATGGCCATAGCTTGGAGGATCAATAGAAAACAAAAAGGCTTGCTAGCATCAGTTGAAATTGAAGGTCAGACCTGTGAGTTATTGTGTGAATACCACAGCAAAAGGTAGCACAATTTTTAAGCATGAAGAATTTATATGCTGAATGACCCAAGAGGCTAAATGAACATTAGCTATGGTATGCAATATTATTCTGTGCACACAATATACCTGGAATAATTAACAGAGTAATGGATTTATGTTACTATAATAAATTTACCTTTGCCATTATAATTATAATATATATGCACATATCTTTGAAATGATGACAGCAGCTGCAAAACTATTGCATTTCTTTATTAGAAACATCTAGATCATATAGTTCAAGGAAGGGTCAAAGACCAGATTTGTCAGCTAGGTAGATGTGTAAAGAAACACACAGTCATTGACTGGTATTTCTAGTGCTTCAGAAAACTTTCCAGGCACCAGTCAGTAACTTAGGGTTCTAAACAACTTTTAAAAGCTGCCATTAGATTTAGAGCAGTATTATTCTCTCATTCCTCAGAAATGGAGGATGCAAATACCTGAAAACAGTGATCAGTGTTCGGGTAGCTGAGCCCAGACTTCACTCCTCACAAACTCTCATCGGGTGCCAAACACCTTGCTCATATACAGGGGCCTGAATGCAGGCATAGGGTCACCAAGTTTATTCAGGCTAAATTGCATCCCTTAAGTTTTCTGCAAAGAACATGTAAGTTGAAATATTTAAAAAAACATAAAGCAGGAAACCCAATACAATGCTGTCATAGATTCCTTCTTTCTTTTTTTTTTTTTCCCCCTTAATTTCTCCTTGGAAGACCGCAACAACATGTTTTGATCTCTGCAACACAGGTTGAGTAAAGTTTTTGCCATCTTTCAGTGTCTTTCAGAGACTATTATCTTCTGATGTTAAAACATTTCCCAATCAACTAGTCTTTGTTACTTGCAGTCATAGTTTTAAGTGAGGAAAGATTTTAATGCACTGTTGTAGACATCTTTGAAAACTTAAGAGATTCCAACTACTAAAAGATTTTAAACACCTTAGAATATTCTCAGAATTCTTAGCCATTGGTTTGACAAAATTCTGACTGTAAATGGTTAATAGTTCACTTAAAATTCTAATGACAAAAAATAGAAGTTAAATATGTGATTGACATGAGTTAACATGGTGTCAGAGAACATCCTGCAAAATGCACATACTCTTTATTTTGTCTAGAATTATATTTATGATTTATAATATAAATGGAATGGAAATAAATTTCCTTTCACTAGAAGACCTCTAGATCTAGTATTGTTTTGATGGAAAATTCTTTAATTAACTAGTTGTCAGAGACTGAAAAGGTTAACTAATGTCTCAACATCGCTAAATGATGGTAGGAACCAAACAAAACATCGACAAGCCACAATGCTGAAACTTCAATAACTGTGAACCAACATATGAGACAAATATCCTATTTGTGTAGCTGAAACAGCTAAAACTTCCAAGAACTGCTAGATGGGGTATCTTGTTTTGCACACCTCCCCCGGAATAGAGCCAGACCCTGTGCATGAGCTCAGGCCCTGGAAGGTACCAAGCATGCACAGCATTGCCAAGTGATGGCACAATGGAGGACAGCTCTGGAGGGTGCAAAATGACTTTGTGGACACTGTCTTGCTGGACATTAAGTAACAGCATGCTTCAAGTAACTGCACGGCTTACAAAGGACAAGCAGGCCTTGCATTTGCAGAGAGCTAACCCCCACCACCATGGAGACAGATCAACAGGATGCAGCAACCACAAGCTAAACCACGGGCAGGAAGCACCTAGCCTCCTGCTGGTGAAGGCCCCCAAAACATCAAGAAGGAGGGGCTGATCCAGAGGACTACAAAAGGGGTCGCTGCATGAACTCGTGTGTGGACCCCACTCAGACGGACCTTTGGGATGCCGATTCTCCGTGGTGGCATTTTCATCCTTTTGAGGCACCCACCCCACCCACTCTGTACAACGGACTTTCAGGACGCTGACTCTCCGTGGTGGTATTTCCTCCCCTCTTTTCTCTTTTCCTCTCTCTCCTCTCTTTCTCTTTCTTCCCCCACCTCCCCATTACCCTTTGTGTGTGAATGAAATAAAGAGCCAACATACGCGTATGACACCGTTGTGTCTTAATTCTGTAACTGAGAAATTCGTACCTCTCACAACCGGACCTTTATCGGTTCGTGACACTAGTCTGGTATTAAATGGGCTAAAAATGGCTCAGTTGATAGGTGTCAAACAGGTGTTATTTTTTAGCTGTTACCTGTATGGCTTCTTAGATAATTGTTCAAATGCATTTAATATTTTTGTCAATTATTTCAAAAATACTACACAATGCTTTATGGCAAGGCTTACTGATGATGTGAAGACTGACAGAGCAGCAGTCGTAATTTGGGGAGTAATTTGTCGGTATTGGATAGTTTGGATGGCTTGGTTTCAAGCCTGGAGAATTCGGCTTTTCCCACAGTAAATCTACATTTGATCAACTGGATAACTTTCTAGACTTGATTGACTGTATTGACTAGATTTTCACTGCTTACAGTAAAAACGTAGATATTTAACACTTCAGTGCAAGAAAACAAAAGTAATACAATAGGGAAAGAAGACGACAGGCAACAGTGGAGACTTACTGAGGACTCGAAGATTTTTGGGTCTGTCCAGTTAAACCTGCAAAAAGCTAGATGTCAGGCGTAAGAAAGTGAACTTTCTTGTGGATAAGGTTTTGATAAGAATGTTATAAGCCATTTCTAGTTGTGTGACACCTATATTAAGATGTGGAAAAAATATTAAAGAGAATTCAGGGGAGGATCCAATCAGCCTTATGGTGTAAGCTCCATGGAGCTTATCTAATTCACTTTATTGAAAAAGAAGGTTAGGAGGTGAATTAATCTCTATGTGCAGCTATTCATACATAGAGATGTGTGTCAGCAGTGAGGTTTTAAAATTTATGGATAATAGCTTAACAGGAATCACTGGCTGCAAACTGGAGGTAAAGAAAATTGACCTTCAGCTAATCCACTCTTGTACCTTTTGTAATAAGGATTATACAGGAATATATGTAATAAGGAGTAGCTTACTGGGACCTGTAGTCAAAGGTAACACCATCAGAAAGACTTTAAATAAGGCTGGGATCTTTCGAGATAAATTATTTACTCCTTGAATGTGACGATCGGGCAAGAGGTTTGTGCTGGTTCATTGTATCACTAGCTTTTATCCCCATCTTTCTCAGATGCAAACACTTCTAATAATTGAAACCGTTCAGATAACACCTGCAATTAATTAGCATACACCAGGACTTTCACTAATCACCAGAAGCAAATTTGAATAATGCTTGAAAACATAAGCAATTATAAAAGATGGCACAATGCAAATTCCTGGACTGTATTTCTGTGAAATATATTGTTAGCCATTAATTTGTGATGCAAAAGAGTGACATAAAGCAAATATTCTGAAAAGTCACATTTTTTAAAGTCAAGTTTGAAACAGATGCCTCAAAACTCAGCAACACTTTTTACTTTGAATTGATGTCTTGATATGTTGTTGTTTAGTCCTTCTACAAGCTGAAATGGGGAGGTATATTATGCTGACAAGGAATAAAATGGTCACTTGCTGTTGATATGTGGGTTTTTAAAGCACAGACGTAATTTGGCACATTTACAGAAAAGTAATTTTAAATGGTAATAGTGAAAAGGAAAAAAAAATTACATTATATAAACTTTAAGGTACAGAATATAACAAGCTGTGAAATGTAATGAATGTCTGGAAACACTGATGTACCTCTGGTGTAAGTGTGTTGGTCACCACACAGTTTCTTGTGTGTAGCCCTGGTCACCACACTTTCTTGCTCACCCTCCCCATTCCCAGGTTGGATGGGGGAGAGAATTCCGAAGAAAGGAAAACCCATGGGTTGAGATGAAGACAGTTTATTAGAATAGCAAAGGCAAGATACAATAATAAAAGAATATAGGGATACTAAAATATACAAAATGAATGATGCAATGTCCCAATGACCAATACAGCCCATCCTGAGACGTAATCACGGAAATGAAACCGAGCAGCAAGCAAAGGAGCGAGAGAGAGATGCCATCCCCAGCCAACCCCCACTTACATACTGAGTGTGACGATTATGGCATGGAATACTCTCTTTATCCAGTTTGGGTCAATTATTCTGCCTGTATCCCTCCCAGATCCCTGCAACTGCACTTTAGCGAGACCTGGAAAATCAAACAGCGTCCTCGGTCTCTTTAGCAACAACTCATAACATCAGTGTGTTTATCAACATTCTTCACATACCAAATCTCATATTAAATCTAAAATGCAGCGGCTACTGAAAGGAAAATGAGCTTCATCCCAGCCAAAATGAGGACGAAATGCCAGATTCCAAAGCACAGTAAGAACAATTATTTAGCATATCGCTATTCCAACAGCAAAAGCTGTCGTATGTTGACCTTGTTGCACTGATCAAGTACAGGCTGTAGCACTAGTTTTCTGCCCTGGAGTTAATTTTGCTCACTCGTTACACTCTTTGGGGTGAAGTGGGGTTGATTTTGTATTGTGTCAAAGCCTTGTTCTGTTTCTTTGCTCTAATTCCTCCAGCACATATTTATTTTCACTTCATACAGGCTCTTTTTCTGACACACTCACTTCTCCAAGTAGTTTTTATAGCTTTCCTAGCAATATAAAGTAATCCCTACTTATGTCAGTGGCAGTGGGGTTGCCTTGTTTTGGGTAATGTGGTAGCACAACCAAAACCCCGATCTTCCTTCCTTTTGTTAGCTGCTGAGTTTCTGCATTACTGTAGGTAGTTATAGCTCCCTTTCAGAAAGATTTCCCTCTGGATCTCATACACCCCTTGGCAAAATGAGAACTACACTGGACAAAGCACTAGAAAATAGACTCCTGAGAGCAATTTGCAGTGCCTTGGAGTCCTAATAGGTCTCTTGAATCCCTGTTTTCTGTAATTCATTCTTTTTAGTACTAATAACATGAAATGTCTCCCACAGAGCTCTCATCCAAACATCTGGGAGTACCACAGGAAAGCAGCGCGGGGTGAGCAAGCTCCCGACCGGCTGCAGCAGTCTGCTTATCGATATCTATGTCCTCTCCAGCTCAGGCTGCAGTAAAGTTGTTTCTCTTGCAAGACAGTGGAGGTGAACAGATGCTTGGAATTGGCTTGCAGAGGTTAGATCTTTATCAGTAACCAGATGATAAGAGGATTTGCTAGATTATGTTTTCTGTGTTTGTTGTAACAGTCGTGAATGGTAATTCCCTCATTAAGAAGCTTTGGCAGCTTGAGGTGATGAAGGACTTACTGCTGCCCTGGAAATCACAGTCAATGATACAAAGGCAACACAGTAAGAGTACTAATTGGGTAGTGGGTAAGCAGGAAATGGGAGAAGAAAGAGATTATATTTATTTTCTTTAATCTTGTCTGTCCTTCCCCCCTTTCATTTCCACCATCTGGGGCAAAAATGAAGATGCAGCACAAATGTGTTTCTCTAATGAGACCAAAATGTAGGTCCCGTCTTCCATTTGGTTTCTCCTATTTTTTTTTCTCATCCTTTTTCCCCTATCCTTCTTAAATCTGACCCTGAATCAATTAACACTCAGATAGCTCTACCCAATTTTTCTAACGTATCATCACAGTCAAAGTTCTGTCCACAAAAAAGAAAATCAGAGGTGAGCCCAGGTTCTGTATGGGTCTAGTCCATGTCCTGTTTGACTTCCCTCCGTCTCTGCATGGGTCCTGGTTCAGGGCTTGGGCTGGTATTATCCCACCCAGGCAAAACCCACAAACACTCATTTGGGAAGTTCTGAACAAATCTGAAAACAACATAGAATATATATGCTGTAACGTAGCCACAGTATTTTAATTGCAGGCATCTGCCATCAAACTAATGCAGATATTCATTGAAATGTTTACTTCGTTACCCCCTCACAAGATCTTAATTAAGCTGACTGGAGATTTGAACAAAGGAGGATGAAAAGGCATCAATTATGTGTATTACTGCGCTGAATAGGGCTCTGAAACTCAGACCCGAACTTCTGTTAAAAGGGGCTGTTCAGGAACACTTATCCAAGGCTGGTGATTGCAACCCATCATTTTGCACATTCTGGGGTAAGCTTGCATTCTTCTTGCAGCAATAACAGCCTTTCATTTTGATAATTGTGGGCTGTTTACGCAGCGTAAATGTCAATGGGGGTTGAGGGGGTGGATTTTACACGATCCGACAACATTAAACCACAGTGAGTGACAGCAGAAATGTCATTCAGATCCAGTAATCAAGGTAACGGAGCACCACATTTAAAGTCAGGTGTGGTGCACAGATAGAAGCTTTTCCTTCAAAAGCCTGTATAAGTTTAAAATTATGATGGCATTTGGAGCTATTTCTTAATAAAGATATGTAGCAGCACTGTGAAGCAAACTTAAATACTTCTGAAAGAAACGTGGATATACCTGAGGTATAACACTTCCACACAGCATTATTCCTCCCACATCTCAGTAAAAGCTACAGTTACATCCAGGTAAATGTATCTGGAATAAGAATTTCTTTGAACAACAGCCCAGTCAACCTAGTATTATATATTTGGACTTGGCACACCAACTATTTTTATTAAAGAAAAAGTAATATCATTATGTTATTTTTAAACATTTATTCCTTAAAAAGTTCCAGAATTTATATTTTTCAACCCAATTTGGGTTCAAAATAATTTGGAAAGCAAGCAATCTTCTGTCTCTTTCTTGGCAACTCCAATTTTATTTAAATATCCTTTTAAATATTAATAGGATGTTAGGTCTTATTGTGTTATATTACAGTAAAATGACAGTCAACTCAATTTATTTTAATTATAAATAATATACTGAAAGTGGAATAAGGTAAAAATAAATTAATATTTTAATTACTACATATGTATCAGTAATTAATAACATTAATAGCAAGTGACTTTTTTTTTAATACAAAAAATACAGGCAGGGCTACTGAAAGCTTTCAGCAATACATGCTTTTGGAAGAATTAGTTTCATTTGAGTTAGATAAAGCTGCAAAAATATGTTTGAAATGGATACTTTTGAATGCGTTACTTTAGGATTTTGGACCACAATTTACAGAAAAAAAACAACCAAAAAAGACTATTTAAAAAAGAAGCGCAAGTCCCAGTACATCACTCCTTTGGAGTCTTCAGTTAAAACATGTTGGTTTCAAGAGTTTTTATAAATATGAAGGGTTAGGTGAAGGGCCTAACAGACAAATCAGAAACTGGCCTGCACGTGAGTTAAACTGCACGTTTCACAATGGCATTATCCTATGTCCAGTTTCACCTGTCATTCTGACAATCACAGAGTATTTAAAAATAGAAGAGATTCAACTAACGTAAACCATCTGAATATATAACCTTATTACTTACGGTGTGGCTTATATTAATTGTGACCTTATTTCCATTCCTTTATACTAAGTATTTTCCAGCTGGGTGGTTGAACTGGAAACCAATTTACCTGATGGCATTTGCCGTGTTTTTATGTAACATATGCCAGATTCTTTTGTGTGTAAACAGCATTAATTCTAGTTCCTGTTAGGAGTACCAACCAATATGAGACTTACACTGTACCATGTGCTGTATAATAGTATTTTATTTTTTCTGTTGTACTTTGCAATGATCTTTACCATTAACACTGATAAGAACAAAAAGAAACCAACAGAGATGGCTGCACCAGCAAAGACCAATAAAGATAAAGCTCTTCTGTGTGCTGGGATTTTTACTAGGGTGAACAGCATTCTAAACAGCATTCCTCTTCCGTAAAGAGGAAGACAAACAAGCCAGCATTGATTTGAGGGTTGTAGGCCCCATTGTTATAGGCGTAAGCATCTTTCTTAGCTGGTTTTATATAAGAATGTGGATTTTTCCTATATTCTGCAGCAGGTGTATTAGATGGACTTTTTAGAGAGACTTTAGATGAGTCATAAACAACCGATACTGCCCAAATGCCGTCATTTTGACTTTGCCCATTACTCTCCTGAATAACAGTGTGCCGTACACATTGACAAAGATGTAGGTCAGTTGATAAAGTCTCTTTACACAAGCTCTCCAAACCTGAATTTCTCCTTCTTTGAAGAGAGTCTGGAATACAAAAGGACTTAAAGAAAGGTCAGGGCAACTAAATGGCATTAAGAAAAATAAAAAGCATTCCATTAATATGATTTCTTTTGGATTTCACGTGGTGAAAAAGACATGGCAACATCAAATCATCGTGCCCTAGACTGGCATTTTCAGAATGACAAAATGTTTATTGCTTCATTTCAAAATTACTAATTCAGATTTTTCACTTGTGTTACATGAAAGTCAAACTCAAATAAAATATTTTGAATACCTTGTAAGACTGCTTTTATTTCTCTTCACTGACTGTTTCAGTACTTACCCATCCTTCGCAGTGGTTTGAAATGAAGCTAATTTTCAGTCTTGAAATCTGGAATTGATCTGCTGTTTTCTGATGATGGACAGAATTGCTTAATAACATAGTATTAACTATTTTGTTGTCCATTTTTAATTTTTTTAGGAACTGGGACTACAACAGGCTGAAGACCACATGACTGTAGACATAAAGCCAAATTATCTTCTACAGATATCTGGTAGTGAAGAAATCAGATCAATGAATTTCATAAATCCCTGTATTTAACCACCTCTGAGGCCTCTCCTGGACATCTACAATCTGAAGATTCTACAGTGAAGATGCTGTTTATATTCTAATTCAAAAAATTATCAGACTACATCCAATATGCAGAATGACTGTCCAATTACCATTGTGAATCAATTTTTCAAACAACAGACACATGTTAAAGTTAGGAGGACTGGGTAACAAGTTAGTTCATACATTTTTGGCAGGAGTTCAGGGTATTTGTTTTAATGTTGATGTAAAAATTAAGATGAAGAAAAATATCATAAAAGTATTTGTAAAGTCGGTGATTGTACAAAGCATTCATTATAAGGTGCAGCATTTCCTTTATCTCTGACACTCATGAATTTTAAAAATCAGAGTAACTCCAGATATTTCATTTCAATGTCTACGCTATTCTTTATTTTCTGCTCACAGATGGTATTCTGACATTTTAAATATATGCTGCATCTGTATTATAGTTTTCTAGAACATATTGATAAGAAACTCCAAAAAACAATTTAATCAGACAGCAAAACTGATGTCAGATTGAAAAAGATTAGCCACTTTTTACTACAAACAAGCAAGCAAATAAACAAAATCCCTTCAGGAGATGAAAAGATAGACATCCTCATCTTGCGATACAACTGAAATCTCTGAGATATGTCAGGTTTTATCCTGACTTATTTATTTGCTCCTCACACTAGAAAATTAGAATGGTTTTGGTGTCTGATATTTATTTTCTATGAAGCAGCCTCTTTGTATCAGAATCAGTTTTAGAAATTGGGAACAAGTCAGTCCTTTACTGTATACCACATCATTTTGTCTCTCTGACCCCAACTTCAAGATAACTTAGGCTTTTTTTTTCTTAGTTTTGATGAGGAAAATATAGATAGTGTGGATTTAATGCTACAGGTCTTTATCTAAGTTAATTTTTACTCATAGAGGTATTTCAATTTGTTTAGGTTCTTTGAGTGACATTCATCCCTTTGAATTTTGGATGTCCAAAAATGAGTTGTGCAGCCCAATCTGGACAAAGATCATAAATTCTGAAGTTTCAAAATGCTTATCTAATGAAATCCAAAATTTCAGCACCTGTAATATTTTATAACCATCTGAGAGATTGATTTCAGCCGCAATAATGCACAAATCTATATTCCTTTTGAAAGTGGGACAGCAGTAGGCACCATTTATATATTTAGCTTGGATTTGAGCAGAGAAACATCTCATACCTTTACTAGGAGCAGCAGTTTCCAATAGTACTGGATGGCCTTCTATATGGAAATATGAGGTTTCGGCTAAGTGATGGGATGCTCTTTTAACATTGCACAGAAACATGGCACATACGTTCAACACAGTCAACCTTCACAGTCGCAGCCAAACTTTCAGAGTAGACCTTGAAGTTTTATTGACCTTGTCCTGGAAGCAATGCCAAAATCATTCTAATGATTTCAAAAACTGGAGATGAAAAACTCAAGGACAAGACTTGTGAGAAATCCATTCAGTGTAGAGAGCGGGGGTAGGAATAAGGTTCAACTTCCAGATTTTCTGGCAGCACCAGACAACATTCATGTGAACCACAGCATATTTAGAAAAGACAGCACATTTTTATTCCTTCTACTTTATTCCTTATCCTAAAAGATGTTATTCAATACTTAGGAGTGATGACAAAGCATAGAGAGTGCACATGAATAGTAATTCTGTATTAGCATGATCATTATAGGCAAATTTAGTGCTAAGTAAAGAGCTGTGCAGCATGCTACAAAAGGAAAGAAAACTGCAGGAACCGTTGGCATCTACAAAGCTACCCACCAGATCTTAACAGCAGGCAGCAACAGATTTGTTTTTTATGGGAATGCTGCACACATATTTTTGTAGTCAGTTATTTCTTCCAAGACACTTAACGTGATTGTACTTACTCATTGATATCTTCCAGAAACCTTAGTCAATGCTTCCAATATTTTCTGCAAAGCCAAATTGTTTTGGATGAAATTTTGTTTCCAAAATTAAGTGGGAGAAAACATGTCAAAACATCAAAAGATAACATTTTTAAAGCTTTTGGAAATTAATCTTTTTGAGTTTGTTTTCAAAGAGACCTTTTGATTAGAAACTGACTTTATTAATGAATAAAGGTGAAGAATAAGTAGGTTCAAACAGAATGATAAGAAAAAGTGTTTCTGGAAATGTGAAAGTCATGATTTGTGCAAAATACAACTTGTTTACTGAGCCAGCTCTCAACAATGCATATCGCTTCTCCACTGACATTACATTTCTCTAATGAGCACACACACAAACATACTCACATACATTGCCACCTCTACAAAGAAATCAATTTCAAGTGAAATATTAATTGAAAGAGGAGTTCTTTTAGGGAGAAAAGGAGATGCAGCTGAGAAAGCACCAGTTAGACACTAGGAGAGGGAAGAGTCAGGTTTCCAGGTGCTGCCAACTTGCATAGCTTTCATGGACTTTGCTGTATACAGAATTACACAGCTGAGATGTGACTGATTAACTTGAACTCTACCTACTTCTTTTCTAGCTGAGATGCGTTTTAAAGGTTTAATTGCTTCCTGGAAGTCCTGGAAATTAGGAAAGTGAAACAGTTAGGGATACAAGTGAAGGGATGTGGGAATCCCACTACCAGAGAGGAGATGCATCAGTCTGACATTTGGTTTTCTCCCCTCAGGCTTCACAGACCTGCCAAGCTTCTGCTGAGCATAAGACTAACTTCAAGCTCTTCTCCCCATTATTTTGCACACACTCATCACTGTATTTGTGCTCCTCATACCTATAGCATGGAGTGGTTACCTTCCTCCTGGTGTCTGACTCCCTGCTGCAGCTGCCTATGATCATCGCATCCAAGGAAGAGTAAGGAACCTGATGAAGGGTCTACAGAACAGGTCTTATGAGAAGCAGCTGAGGGAACTGGGGTTGTTTAGCCTGGAGAAAAGGAGGCTGAGAGGAGACCTTATTTCTCTATACAGCTAGCTGAAAGGAGGTTGTGGTTAGGTGGGTGTTGATCTCTTCTCTCAGGTAGCAAGCAATAGGATGAAAGGAAATGGCCTCAAGTTGCTCCAGGAGAGGTTTACATTAGATATGAGGAAAAATTTCTTCATTTAAATGGTTGTCTAATATTGAAACAGGCTGCCCAGGGAAGTGATGGAGTTACCAACCCGGGAGGTACTTAAAAGATATATAGATGTGGTGCTTAGGGACATGGCTTAGTGGTGAACTTGGCAGTGTTAGGTGTACAATTGGACTTGATGACCTTAAAGGTCTTTTCCAAGCTAAATGATTTTATAAGTCTATATTCTTGATCTGTACTGGAACTACAAAACAACCCACCACCAGCCTTGCCTTGCAGCCAGCAGATCGCTGTGCCAGCGCACTGATTTTAGAAAGTTGTGAAGGGCCATCCACCATATGCTGTTTTGCATCCATTATTACACGGTCCAAGCCTGGAGCCCTCTATGATGGGATTCCTGTGGCTTGGGAGAGAACATTTAGCCTGGTATAGCTGGGGGCCAATGGTGCCATAATGGAGAGAAAGACTGATGGAGGGAAAGACTATAAAATGGAGCGAAAAACTCAGCCTGTTTTCTGGGCAAATATTGCAAATTTATTTAGGTAAAGGATGCCTGTATTAATGCCAGCAGAGCTTATGCTGAACAGAAGTGCTGCTGGAGAGCCATTGCTGGTGGCTGGCAGACCATATGGGGAAGTTATAATTGATTTTGCTTTTCCTTATACTCTTATACAGTATGCATTTGCTTTCAGTTGCTGCTGGTGGCAGGATGCTGCTAAAAATGGACAATTAGTCTTGCCTGGAATAGGCGTTCTTATGCTCATATGGCATACTTTGCAAATTTTTACAGCAACATCACCTGTTTAGGAGTTTCTGAAGACTTACTGGGGCCTTCTTTATCTTCAGAGTTTTCAATTCATCTATGAGATGGTTGCTTCGATATATGGAATTATGCAATTTCAAATCCTTCCAAGGAAAATGCTATTAAAGAATTCTGTCTGGTGAACAATTTATTTGGTAATAAATTTTGACTGCTTTTCAACTGTTCTCAGCCTTTAAAGCCCCAAACGCTTCAGCAACAACAGAAGTGTGTTTACAATCACAGATTATGCAATTAATAGCTGGTGACATTCAGGGAATAGCAGTGTGTCTCATTTCCAAAAATAAATATTTATAATGTAAACATTTAATAGCCTAAGCATCTTATTTAACTGCCCTTCCCTTCCATTGCCTTGTCTAAACATTGCATAGAATTTTGCTGGCACTAATTTCTGAAGTAACACATTTATATCAGTGTTGTGTAACATATTAGATAGATGCTTCCAGTTGAGATAAACAATCCCGGTGGTTAATAGGAAAATGTCATTCACTGGTGTGGTGGTAAAGAAAGAAGTGGGTAAACTCATTCGTTTGGTGGTCCAGTGGAGGCTGTGAAAAGTGGGCACAATGTTTACTGTCCCACATAGAGGTGAGTAAACGGTTCGTATTTGTTGACTACAAAGAATTAATTCTTCGTAATGATGGACATGATTTTTCTGAAATTCACATGCAAATGATGACAGACGCTTCAATGTTTGACTGCTGAGACTGATATACCTGAAAGAGCCTTGATGTCCATAAGGTGGCAAGCATATGCTTTTATTACGTTCAGCCTAATTAATCAATCAAGTATATACAGATGATAACCTTTAATGTTATACTATGAAGGAGATGGACTGCAGTCTAATGCTGACTTGACATCCTCCCAGCCTCCTTCGTGGCATTTCCCACTGCAATTTTACTCCTCCTTCTCGTACTAGCACACCTCTAGTGTATCTAAGCAATGAGGTTGCCTTGTGCATGATGCTGAGTTGTTGTCCTACTCCTGTTCACAAATCTTTTCCACTGGGGGACCCCAAACTTCTCCATAGTGTCAGGGAGTTTCCACTCTCTTGAGTTAAATATCCAGAAAGGCTAATCCTAAAAACAATCAAGCCATCAAGTGTGTTTGTGTTTAAAATAGCACACTGAAGTCTGAAAGAATTGCTTACTTTTGATTTACTATGTCAGACCTAAGAAAAGACTAAGGTATAACTCTTTATGCATTTTGCATAATTCTGTTCTTGGATTTAAAACCTGGAAGTGTCTAGGAAGTAAAGAGGACAGTGCAGAGATAAGCCTTGCTTTACCTTTGTGTTCTTCATCCCGTGGCAGCACAGCTCATGGGTGATCGTCTGTGCCCTCTGCTCACCATGTCCACAGCCTGAGGTCTGGATAATGGGACAACTCATGCAAATATTTCACTCACTGGTCAGACGATTAGAAAGTGGGTACAGGTACCACATCAGTCTCAGTTTAAAAGCAAAGCAGCTATTTAAGCAAACTCCAGTTGACTTGGTTCTGGGATGGTGGATTTCTAGTCCTGCTGTGTACAGGCAACATTTTCACTCTTACGTTTTAGAAATAAAAATTTCTATCTATTTGTGTGTACATACCACACATACATATACATTTTAAATGTTAATCTAAGTAAAGAGAGCCAGTATGATAGTCTGAGAGGAAGACAACTTTTAGAGGTCTGTTCTCTTCATTTTCCAGCAAAGTAGTGCATTACAAAGCCAAAAGAAAATGAAATGCATTTAAGAAAGGTCTTTGATCCAAAGGAAAATAGACATTCAAGAAAGGAATTGTGTAAGCACTAAAGATGAGTTAAAATGAATAGTACAGAGAACAGAGACTGCATTTCTCTACCTGGATAGACACTGCGTCTAGAAGAAGTCTAAGAAATGTAACATGAAACAGAAGTGACAGAGCACTGAGGAAGGAGAGGAGAGGAAAAGAGTTAAGAGGTAAGACAGCCAGGAAAGTGCCCTTCGGAGTCTGTAACGGACTTAAAAGGAGTTCACGCAGGCAACAGTGTGATATGGCTGATATTGCTTCATTCTTACTTTAAGAATTGCTGTTATAGGATGTTTCATTCCAAAAGACATCTCCTAATGTCTTAATTCAGTGACAATGAATAACCAAAAGAGGGGAAAGGAGCCACAGGACAACATACATTTTGCTAAAATGAAATCTTTGACTCACATCAGTGGAATATTTGGTTACTTCTTGCAGGTTTCTGGTGCAGGCCCAGAGAAATGATTGGAGGACAGATATAATGGGAACTGCATGGCATCAAGTACGATCAAGTGATGGTGGCTTAACAAGACCCACTACCAGTAGCACGACTGCTACTGTCCATGGTGTCGTAGTTCTCTCAGCTGCTCTGATCGGAGCAAAACACACTTGTTTGTACCAGAGTTTTACACTGAGTTTATAATTAGGTTGTAATTTGTACCACAGGCAGAGCTTTTAAGGTGATGGAGAAAATTGTATACCCACTCCTTAGAGCCTAGATACTGTAAATGATTAATAGATGTGGTATAACTTTATGGAATGACAATATTCATCCTGATGATATATTTAGGAATGTGCCTGAATGTTCCCTGGGACAGGTTTTTGTTACCAGCCCTCATCTGTCCAGACAAGGACAGATCATTTTCTTAAGGTTATAGAATAACCCATGGGGTGCCTTTCTCTTATGGTCTCCTTGTACCATTGCAATAGAGATAATAATGGGAAAAGAAAAAACCTCTGTGTTCTGGTTCAACATAAGGAAATGTTAAGATCAGAAACAATACTGCTTTTTAACTACAGAACTACTGAGATCCTGATCCTGAATGCACACACATTGAATTTATTTTCAAACTGAAAGCACACTTCAAAAGAACTCAGGCACGGAAATGGACCATCCTGGTATGTTATTTAGTTTACTTCAGTCAACTCAATTTAGTCTGAGCTCACTGAAATTATAGAACTAGTTATGGACTAGTTATAGACTAGTAATAGATATTACAAAAACTATAATATACTGATATTTTCAATAGTATTAAATAACTGATTCACTCAAAAGTTTTATCATCATGTAATCATTGAACCATAGAATCATATAATTCTTTAGGTTAGAAATTACCTTTTAGATCATCGAGTCCAATTTTAAACCTAACACTTCCAAGTCCACTGCTAAACGATGTCCCTAAGCACCACATCTACATCTTTTAAATACCTCCAAGGGATGGTGACTCAACCACTTCACTGGGCAGCCTGTTCCAATGCTTGATAACCCTTTCCATGAAGAAATTTTTCCTAATATCCAATCTAAACCTCCCCTGGTGCAACCCGAGGCCGTTTCCTCTTTTCCTATCACTTGTTACTTGAGAGAAGAGACCAACACGCACCTTGATACAACCTCCTTTCAGGTAGTTATAGAGAGTGATAAGATCTCCTCTGAGCCTTCTTTTCTCCAGACTAAACAACCCTAGTTACCTCAAGCTCTCCTCATAAGTCTTGTTCTGTAGACCCTTCATCAGCTTTGTTGCACTGGATTTAACTCCATTCACTTCCATACTCTTGGGGTCTGGCTATCCAGCTATGCTTTTACCAAGCAAGGATTATGCCCTTCCACGCCATGAGCAGACAGTTTCTCCGGGAGAATGCTGTGGGAAATGGTGTCAAAGGCTTTACTGAAGTCTAGGTAGACAACATCCACAGCCTTTCCCTCATCTACTAAGTGGTATCTACTACCTTGTCACAGGAGATCAGGTTAGCCAAACAGGATCTGCCTTTCATAGATCTGTGCTGACTGGGCCTGATCACCTGGTTGTCCTGTAGATGCCACGCTTGTGTGATGGCACTCAAGATGATCTGCTCAGTAACCTTCTCCAGCACTGAAGTCAGACTGATAGGCCTGTAGTTTTCCCAGATCCTCCTTCCAGCCCTTCTTATAGATGGGCTTCACATTTGCTACTCTCCAGTCAATTGAGACCTCCCCAGTTAGCCAGGACTGCTGATAACTGATGGAAAGTGGCTTGGTGAGCACTTCTGCCAGCTCCCTCAGTACCCTTAGGTGGATCCCATCTGACATTATAGACTTGTGTGTGTGTCTAAGTGGTGTAGCAGGTATGTAGCATCACAAATGGAAAATAACCCAATTTATAATTAATCCAAGGTTGACTTAGCAGCAGAAGGCACTGGAAACAAGAAAAAGCTAAAAAGAGTCTTTTCACTGGTTTGTTTTGTTTTGCTTTGGTTTGTTTTCTTTTTGTTGAGACCCTAATAATTACTTCTTAAAATATTTTGAATATAGACATTATAGAAGAGAGGCTGGATAATACACCTTGCTCCATCTCTAACGTCTCAATAGAGCCCATATATTTTCCCAAATGTAATTCCTAAAAAATATTTCTTTAATGAAGCTTGCGTATCCAAACTAGCTTACCAAACGTGCATCTGAGATCTTCTCATATTCAGAAGCACACGTATGTACTGGTTTAAGTCCTCTTTCTAACACAAAATGGCAGATGAGGGTCTGGTTGTATTAGCTCCTGTGCCGATATAAAACAGTAAGGACCTGACTTAGCTCCCTTAGATGGTGGGATATATATTTTTATGGTATTTCCCCTCTCTAAGAACACATAAATGGGCAATTATATTATTAGTTGACAGATGTTAATGTGGTGTCAGTTTGATCCCGTGCTAAAATGGTGCTACAGCGATATGCATAAATTAGACAACATTGAAGCACTAAACTTAACCTTCTCTACTTTTAATCATTAGACTAGTCTTTGAAACTGATATTTTTCTTGGGCCAGCTAGCACTCTCCTGGACAATTTCTGGGCACAGTTTGAAAGTCAGCACTTTAATTCAGACATCTCATTTTGGCAGTTAAGAGTGTTTAAGAGTTGGGGCACAAAAAGCACATGCATTTTATCTCAGATCCAGGAGAGAAACCCTGGTACTGTTAAGTTTGCTGCTAGAAATGTAGCCAAGGTCTTTTTATTTTGATTCCTCAGCATCTTATCTGTACAATAACAGAACATTCTCTTCCTCTTACCTATCAAATTGGTCTTGCCTTGGTCAGGCTTCTTCTCTTTCATTGGCAATAAACAGCACCTCACATACCAGTGTTCTTATCTTTCTGGAGTTCTAGACAACACAGAAATATAAATAATTAACAGAAATAGTAATTACAAGGGGCCATCTGTCCTTTTTCAACTGTTTTACATGCTACAGAATGTCAATACTGAAATACATTTATCAACTTTAACAGACATCTGGAGCATAATCATCCAGCAACCACTTGTATAAAAGTTGAAATAATTATCAGTGAAATATGGTAAATAAAAAACTGACTTTGCAAGCATTGAAACATAAACCAGATTCTTCAAGCTCTGAGAGTTAGCAAGGAGAGAAGTGTACTACTGCCAGGTTTTGCTGCTGTATAGTACTCAGTGTCTCTTTTCCAGACAACTTAATTAGTCTGTAAATAAAACCCACTGGCATGACCAAAGACTTCAAATGCTGGGAAATTTGAGCTTGATCTCTCAGGTCTAGTTTCTTCCTCCTATCCCTGCCTTCTTTTTTATATAGTTTGCAAATTTAAGAACATGATTTACTTTCAAAATGTCTTCTGGCTCGTTACTAAGCACACCCAATGATGCTGACTCCATTCTTCCCTCGCAGTACTGCTTATCATTGTGGGGTTTTCAAATAGCTCGTGGGACACAGTAATATCCAAGAGAACAAAGACTGTGTCAAAAAGATGAAGGGCACCTGAATTGCAATGAAATAGCAGACCTGCTTTTAGATCAATGATGTCGTTAACTATTGAGCAAAATTTGCCTACCTGCCTACCTCTTATCTGGAAGCAGAAAATACAGCAGTGCCCAGATCTTATTTATATATAATGACGTTGCCAGGAATGTTGATATAGGATTGGTCATTCTGTGATGTATATTTAAGCATTGGCACTAAAGGGCAGATCAGAAGCTACTGAAGCCAATGTGTCATACCCCTATATATTTCAGAGCTCTGGCTCAAGTTCCTAAAACCTCGAAAAGCAGGTAAACTAATTTTCATCCCTTTACTATGCAGAAGTTATTGTGTTATTTTCTCAGTCCTCCAGGCATTCAGTAATTTGCACATGCAGTACAGTCCCATTTGTGATCGACAGAGGAAGTTGAAAATGCCGTGTTATAAATAGGGTACACATGGCAGTCCCTCCTCAAGTATCAGATGTCCTACTGGAGAACAGATTTCATCACCAGAGTGACCAGTGGCTCAGTCTTTTTTACTAAAACATTTTGGAGTAAAGCAGAGATTAAAAATTACTCCATCAGGAAAATCCTTCATCATGTTGAATCCCAAACTCTCTCTTCCTAGAGCACCAAAAGACAGTAAAGTGGTCAAATAGGACAAATCAACACACACATCATTGTATTAATTGACCCTGGTTTAGTTACCAGTCCCATGTCCCCGTTTCCTGGTTGTTTTGTTGTTTTTTTTTCAAACAAACATGGAAACAATATAGTCCCTGAATGGCAGCAACACACACTTTGTAATTCATTCCAGGTTTTATTTTTCTTTCCAGATCCAGTCCTGCACATTTTCAATTGCAAGTTCCTTTAGTATTTAAGCCCAATTAATTTAATCCCAATTATTTGGGAAAGTCTCTACTGAACTGCACACTCATTAGTGACTGAGAATGGGCTGTTGTTGGGGATAAAATGAGCAGGAGGAGAACAGAACAAACTAAGTGCTTTTGCTAATATAACAAAGACCACCTCCTTCAGGGACTGTCTGATTAATAACAAGGATATCGTACTTACTGGTGTCTTGCTGGCCAATGGAACTTACCAGTTTAGGAAGTTTGCTGTCTATCACTAAGCAGCATCTCTAGTCAATATGAGAATTCATTCTCAAAATATTTTGCATATAGTATGGACAAAGCCTTCATAGTATAGAAGGGTGTCGTAATTTAGCCCCACTTAGGACCAATCTACACAGTCTCTCTCTCAATCCCCCCACCCTCCGAGGGAAAAAGAAGAGATAATATAAGAAAAAAGGCTCGAGATTTGAGATAAGGGCAGGGAGAGATCATTCAAGCTACTGTTGCGGGCAAAACAGACTTGGCTTGGGGAGAACTATTTGTTTATTATTAAAACCAAAGAAGGATAACATGGAAGAGAATAAGATAATGTCTCCCCACCCCTCCCTTTTCCTGAGCTTAACATTATTTCGACCACCTTCCCCCCACTGAGTGGCACCGGGGAAGAAGGAATGGGGGTTATGGTCAGTTCATCACATGGTGTTCTCTGCTGTTTCTTCCTCCTTAGAGGAAAAACTCTTCACATTCCTCCCCTGCTCCATCGTGGGGTCCCTCCCATGGGCTACAGTCCTTCATGAAACTGCTCTGGCGCGGATCATCTCTTCCACGGGGTGCAGTCCCTCCAGAACGGCTGCCCCAGCAGGCCCTCCACGTGGGGACGTGGAGGAGTGGGGTTCTCCATGGGCTGCAGATGGATCTTTGCTCCTCCGTGGGCCTCCATGGGCTGCAGGGGGACAACCTGCTCCACCATGGTCATCACCATGGGCTGCAGGGGAATCTTGGCCAGGAGCAGCATTATTGCTCCCCCTCCTTCTTCACTGACCTTGGCATCTGCAGCCGTTCCTCTCACAAGAAATTCTAGCAGCTTCTTGCAGAACCTGCCACCATAGCCCCCCCTCACTAAACAAAACCAACACAAAGGGAAACTGGTAGCAGATGCAGGAAGTCATCAGATATTTGTTCTGTGCTGATATGTAAGTAAATAACAGATGTTTTTGAAGTTTCTCCTGGTTACTAGGAGATGGAAGGGGGAGAACACTCTAGATTATCTATTCACTGCCTCATTTTAAATTGCAATCATTAAATCCATTTAAATATCAATTAATTAAATCCATCAAAACATCCCTGGGGTTTGTTAAAAATTGTTTAATTGCAGAATTTCTGCCTTTCCTTTTTTTTTTTTTCTGAGAGCTGCTAGTTACTTTGAAAAACTCCATTAAACTTGTGTCTTAGACTAGGTGAATTCTGTCAAAAAAGTAGCAGTAGTCAATGTAATGAGTACACATGGTGGATTAAGCAAACCCACTCTCTTCAACCAAAGCAAAAACCCCAGTAGTGTGTAATGGCCCCCAACTGAGCCATACTGATGTTTATGACATCCTAGTTACCAGATCCAGTTACCAGAGAGAATAAGCATTGTATGAAAATAAATGTAACTCCCAGAAAATCAAGGAGGTGATTGAAAGAAAGAGGTTTTGCTTCTCTTTTTTTATGTACCAATGATTATGTAGAAGTAATTTACATGGAGAGGAAGAGAACAACAGCAACATGAGCTACCTCCGAATACGACTGCTGTATACACTTATATGATCTGCAGGAATATGGGATCTAAGAATCTGACAAATAAGTAAATCTGCACAGACTAATTAAAATTGCTTATTCAAATTAAAACTGAATGAGTGTGAGCTCAATCTTGAGTGGGGTTTACTTAGCTACTGCTTTCAGGACTGATATACCCTTTTAACTCTTTACTGATGGTGACAAGACCTTGGTGGCTCTTGAGAATGGTCCAGGCTTGGATGTCTTCTGACATTCTTCCTCTGACCTGCAAGCCAGAAGAGCAGGATAAAGGTAGTGGGAAATTAACTTCAGATTCCAGAATTTCAACTAAGGTTTTGGTTTGAGAAGATGTATGAAAGGCAATGTATATGTTTTATCGGTTTTGGAAAGATGCAGCCATTTTTATTGACCTACATTTTCCATTTGCTTTCCTGAGTTTTTTTCTTCTCTCTTTCTTATGTTTTTTTTTGTTTGTTTGTTTGTTAATATCCACTGATTAAAGCAATGGAAAGATGTATTTTTAAAATGTCTTAACTAGGTTCACTGCAAAAAGGAAGATAAGAAATATCTTGCCATTGCTCCTTGTCACATTTTGCTCTAGAATATAAAATCTGTAATAAAAACATTAGAAGGATTTAAAATGGATTCTGAAATAATAGGGATTTAAAAGCTTGCGTGTACATGCATAATCCTCTTTAAAATCAAGGTGAGAGTTTGGCTGTACCTTGAGAAGCTTAGGGACATCTAGAAAGCCCAAAAATATCAATGAGATTTCAAAATGAGAGCAGGAGAGCCAGCTGGATGCATTAACAAAAAATACCAGAAAGTTAATTAGATCGATGATTAAAAGCTATCCAGGATGAAATGATTAAACTTTCATAGGAAATTTTCTAAAGATATTCTCCTTCAGAACTCAGTAAGACAAGCTGGATATGATTTTTCACAGCAATATGAAGTGCCAGTCCCTTAAAAAAAAACGTCCTCCTGCCTTCAGCAGGTGCTGTGTTTCACCAAGGGCAGAAATTAGCAGCGTGACAGTCGTCATAGAGATTTCCAGCCCATTCTCCTACTTTCCTTCCCTGAGGATCTCTTCAGTTACTACTTCAACAAGAACCTGCTGATTCAATAATGCTCTGCCCAGGTGCTGGGTGGACAGCGTGCTGTCACTGAGGCCTCCTAGACATGTCAGTGGTACCACATGTGAGGTCTACAAGAATTTACCTCTCAAGATAGCAAATGAGTTCTTGCATGGCTGGTACCAACCATTCAGCTTGGCTCTGCATCAGTGCATTCCATAAAACACATGCAATGACATGCAAAGATCAACAGTAAGGCTTGCTTGTAAAATACTGAGATATCTGAGTGAGGATCCCTTTCAAGCGTGAATTACAATTGCTGATAACACATTTCATTTTTGGTAAAATTCTATTCAAGAGACCTGAGTCATCAATGAAGCGGTAGCACCTTTCAACTGTGGATGAGGGAAGAATTTGCTTTTCAGAGCCCTCCAACACTTAGCGAGCATTTTTTAGTGTTTTTGTAGAATATTCTTATGAAATGTTTTTGAAGTGTCAGTAATACTTGTACAATCCCAGAGATAATGGGATAGGTTAGACAGACACATGTGCATTGCAAACATATCCCTGAAACTGTTTCAACTGCAATTTCAAACATGCACTCAGGATAGGTGTATGAGGGCTGCTATTTTTGCTAATATAATAGAAGCTGAATCAGGGATCTGAGAACTAAGAAGCATAAGCTATTACTTTTTGGAGCTGAGGCTGTTTTTGTCTTGTCCTTCCTGGATTAGGGCACAAAATGGATTCTGCAACATGGACTCTCCAGAGCATTACCTGTACAAAGCTGTTTTCTGTATGCTGCCGTCAACATATTGGGTACTTTGACTTTATGGAAAACAAGACAATAACATCTGCCTGCAGAAACACATGTACAATGAAGACAGCTTCCCTTGAGACAAAGTGTTATTTTATAAACAACATTATATTTGAGTCAGGGCCTTACTATTAAATTCAAATAACTACAACAACAGGATTATTTATGACTTGAGTCACAAGGAATTTTAATATATGACATAGATCCCAGCTGTAAAGCTATGCAAAGGATTTCAGTTTCACTTTTAAATTATTTTTTTTCAAAAATGTAATTTCATGATATTGCATAATGTTTTCCAAATTTCCAGTTCTTAAAATAACAATAATACATTATAAAATATCTGCCTTTTTTTTTGGTAAAAATTGACAATATTTTTTTTATTTGAAGTTACCTTAATTTTCAAATTTCTTTAGATTTAGCATGGGAGAAATGTCTGAAACTGAAGTAATTGTAGAATCCAACATATTTTTGTTTCTAGGTTTTTCTTTTCAATTCAGCAAAAGCTGTCTGAAGAGTTTTGTTTCAGTTTAACCAAAATTTTTGCTTGAGCGTCTACTTGCCAGAGGTATCAACAAACCACAAAAAAATAAATTAATCTACACTAATTTATCCTGGTGCAATTTCTGGTGACAGCAGAATTGAAATACAGTTGGTCTCCTTTGTTCCATTTAAAAAACAGCATGTGACTCATTCTCAGCTCTGATTGCCAGGATATCATTACCACTGTCGTTTTCAGTCACCACTATTTAGTCACAATAAATTGTAGGCATCTGTACATTCTCATATGGCTTTGATGACAAGCATCTTCAGACCAAATGGCACTGAAGAACTGAGCGGAAGTCATCTAGAGCATCCTGGAATTGCCTGGTGTCTCATGTTGCCATTGAGTGCACGCTCCTAGTATGTGATGCGAAACAGGACAGAAAAAGGAATGAAGATATGCAATTTAGGAGCTGACCAAAAAACTGAACTCAATTTTCTTCTGTTGTATTAATTCCTTTGTGCATGAGTTTGCTTTTAACGGTCCCTTCTTTCTTGCAAATTTTATATAAGGCATTTTAAAAAATCAGGCCTCTCACAGCAAAATCTGGGGGATACATACTTTTAGCTAAGAATGTATTCTTATCTTAGTTTAACAAAATTGATTATATCAGTTAGCACATATTGTCATAAAATCTGTGTGTCACCGACAAGAATCGTATGAGTGTACTCTAGTTATCTTTGTTTAGATACAACCAATAGATACTTATTAATCTCTAATCATAAACTTCATCCAACCTAAAAGCCAGCCCATAGAACAATCCCAAGTGGATCCTGAAATGACAGTGAGACTAGAAGAAGTATGGATTAAGCTTGTACTTCATCAATTCCCATTGCTCCAATTTTTGTCAGAATACTAGATTAATTTCATGGCACCTTCTTTATTGTTTAAATTCCTATCAGATCAATATGGTGCTGGAATTTTAATGACAAACATATACTACATTTTTGATCAACAGCAGTAACTGGAGAGAGTAAAGCCTAACAGTCAATGAGGTATGAAAACCAGAGCTCTGATTCTGCAATACGTGCTTGCCTGAGTAGAACTGATGCTCATCTGTGCCCTTGGGAGATCAGTCAGTAAAATCTTTTATAGCTTTCGTTGCCTCTCTGATCAGGCTATAAGACAGGAGTTGAATGGATTTCTAATAAATATGAGCAGAAGTAGCAAAAATAGGCTTGCAAAGGATATCAGCACTCCCATTTTCTTGTTATATACCTTGCCAAGGTATCTGATCCTACTAATATCCATGCACTTGTGTAATTTGAATCACGGAATTTTCATCATTCCTCTGAAGTAATTTATGGGTTGAATTGCATCAGGAATGGGCTTCATATTGTTGCTATTTTGTAATAGCCTTGGGAACATTCACATACTCCTTCAGGCCATGGCCTTGCCCTCTGCCAAGCAGCGGTGATGTTATCCTGCACACGAGGTGCAACGGAGCTTTTCACCAATTTCACTTGATTGTTATCCAAAAAGGACTTGCATCCTCCCTAAAGCACAGGCTTATGCTGGAAAGTGCTACTGTTGTGTTTTAAAGGCAGAAAGAGAGAAACAAACCATCTGGTTTTGCAGTTGAAGGTCAAAACAGTCTCCAAGAATTCCTAAGTATTTTACACCTGCACACCAGAATCATTCTAAGGTCTAAAGTAGACCTTTCTGCCCTTAAAAACACAACAGAAAGAGCAACCTGAAGAGAAATGACACATTTTTGGTTTTCACTGAAACCAGAAAAATTCCCCTCTCCCCTAAATTTGAACAAAAAAAAAATGCATTATTCAAATGAAATAAAATATTCAGATGCAATTTCAGGTGGCCATACCAGGATCCTTCAAGGAGCAAGAGCAGCATCTTCTTTCTTCATTCAGCTCACCCCTCATATTTGAAGGCACTTCTCAGGAGAGTGAGAGACTGGGTTGAACTGGGTTCAATCTCCCTTTCTCACAGGGATGCTCAAACACACAGCTTGGCTGTGCTGCACAGCTGGTGGCAGGCAGCACCATTGGTCTCTGTGGTTGCTGTTGTTTGACACTGGGCTGGTGTTGTTTCACACTGGAGGCCTAAGTGGACCCTGGACTCCATGTAGACACCAGGTCCCCTCAACAACCCAAAGACTGTCCAGGCAGTGCTGGTGCAAATTGCTCCTTGTGACAGGCAACTGTCCTCCAGGAACTGATTGATGTAGCATGGTCAAACAGGAAGCTAGGTAATTTGCATGAACATTTGGGAGTGATTGTTCACAGGGTTTTTCTTTGGGAGGTTAACACTGTGAGAAACTACTAACATTGACAAGGTTAATATTGGCAGAAAGACATGCAATGGGACAAAGTGAGACCTGGAAGGGAGCAGAGACAGCTTTTCTTCAGGGGCAGGTCTAGAGTCAGGCTTGGCATGGTTTTCTGCTGGCTGTTGTCCTTCAGGGAAGAACAAAGTAATTCTGCCTAGTGTCAATTTGCAATGGCAGAAAACTAGCAGAGGCTTCTGGGTCTCTATTTTTACATTTATGGTTCAATATTAGTTTAAAGAATAAAATCCTACCTGTGATAAATCCTACCATGCAGATGATGGTTCCTGGCATACTGGCAAGTCCAAAGTCTGTATTTGAATGGCTACAGGCCTTACATCCCATGTTTTGTGGTCTTTGCCCTTTACTTGGAGCCCATCTCCAGTAGGATAAAGAGAGCTCACAGACATTCCCTGAATTTCTGAGGTCAAGTAGCTGTAACAAACGTGCTTGTGCTGTTAGATGAGCACTTAGAAAAAGTAGTGTATCTAACCTTTCCTCTTTGCCTTGGCTATTTGGTAAAGCACAAGTCAAGCTCCTTTTACCACCTGATCATTTCAAAGAACATTTTGTAATACACACACCATACAGCTGAATGCAGCCACTTCTATCTAGGGCAGCCTGATCTTAAAGGGATTTAATGTTCAGATGGAGGGAACACGATCTTCCATTTTAAAGCTTCCATTTTAACACTATTTATAATTAACTGCATGCATAGGGCTGCATGTACTTTGAAAGGCTGAGGTTCTGCTTGTGTTGCGGAGCCTGGGGAGACAAGCTTGTTGTCCTGATCTACTTAGACCATCAGGCTGCTGTGCAAGGCAGAACTGTAAAAGAGTTTCAGCTAGTCTCTACCCCTGTAATGCTTTGATGTATACAATGTGACGATCAATTGACTGACTTGAATGATTGATACTACTTTGAATTTTCAAAGTAGACCATCAGATTAAGTGTATTTGTGATTCTCATTTGCTTTGATCCTTACACCCGGAGATGGTAAGCAAATGCCTGAGTAGGGTGCCACCAAATAAAAATCCCCCACTGATAGACTCTTGTACCTAAATTTTAGAAAATGCAACCAGGTCAAGGAAAGCTGTAAGCCAGTGAAGTGTTATGCCTAATACTAGCTGGTTCAGACATACTCACTTTGATAGTCCCTTCTGGATTCACAGATAAATTTCCCTGTGTCTTTAAATGACACCCTTCCACTGAGGATCAGCTTTAATTTCTGGAAAACAAAACAGCAGCATTGCAGTTTTCCATGATAGGAGTGTTTCAAGCATCAGGATCTGACTGCTCATCTGTCTCTGCCTCCCAGGCCAGGGGGAGGAGATAACTCCAACAATAGTTGCAAGCGAATGACTCAATTACAGTAGCAGCAATTTTCCAGCCTGATTACTTGTGTCAGGTGATAATCTGCAAGCTCTCATGCATAGCATCACTTGGAAGTAGTCTTTCTTGCAAGACTAGATCATTGCATAGCGGGATTGTGGTTGCTTTAGTTCAGTATTTTTTAAAACCACACAGTCATTCTTTAAATACTAGCTGAATGTGTATGCATTAGAAATGCCTCAAAAGATGGCTCCAGCGAGATTAATGGCAGAGTCCCCACTGAAATCAGCAGACAAAAAATTTTGCCTTGATCAGTTGTTAGAGCAGATGGAAGAACTCCAAGGTAAGTAAGACTTGTATAAAATACTGATTTTGTTGATTTGTTACAAAATCTGGTAAAATTTCATAAGAAACAAACACATAGAAAATAATGAAAGGCTAGTTTTCACATTTTCAGAATGCGAAATATTTTAAATATTTTTAAAATGTACTTCACATGCATTTTCTAAAGATTGAAACAATATTTCAACTGTTATGCAAAAAAATCTTTCTGTTCACTCCAACTTAATGTTTGGGGTGGATTTTATCAATTTAAACAGTTGTTGTATAAGATACAGTGCAATCTAGTGGAAAGAACACTGGCTGAAGAAGCAGAAGTATTTTACTCTCTGCACTGGCATTGACTTGTGTCAGCCTACAAAACACTTTGGGGAAGCCCGGGCTGGGAGCTCTACTGCCTGAATTTGGAGGTGCACACATGGACAGAGCACAGCTCCTGCACGAGCCTACGGATAAGGGATTTTCTGCAAGCAGTCACCTCCCCAGATCCCACACAATTTGCTGGAGGCATTCAGCAGATCCTTCTCTCCATTTCTCAGCAGAGGAAAATAACTCATTTTGCGGAGGAGCCATTTCAAGGCTTTTCAGCACTGCAGGCAGGAATGAGATCAACCACCTTAGGATGATATCCAAAGGATGACAAAACTCAGTTCTTCTGTGACAGTAGACATGGTTCAGGAAGAGAGGGAAGGCTTACTGCAGTTTGGGGAAAGGGCAAGAGTACAGACCTGAGGGGCATCAGTGAGATTCCCAGCAATCTTAGGCTGGGTTCTGTAAAGGTTTATTAGTGGGGCCTGGGGCAGTTTAGATGGGGAGGAGAGCCTTCTCTTGCTGCCTGTGGTAGCCACTACTACTGCTTTTGGCAGCTGCCCGAGTAGGTAGCAATACATGGTTTGCACTGCAGGTTAGAGCATCCACCTCTTCCACTCTGCTGCTAAGTATTGATCTACTGATCTTGAGCTCCTCTTAGTCCTTCCTGCTCCTCCAAGTTGCATGATGCTTGCTCCTCAGAGGTCATGGGTGAAAGGTGCTTTGGACGGGCAGAACATGCTCCTGGGTGGAAGTAGCCAAGGAACTTAGTAGCTTCAGCTCTTAAAAGCCACAGTTCCCTGCGTCTATTGCATGCCCCAGCATAACCATTCCTAAACCTGACCTACAACTTACCCATGGGGGAAAAAGTCTATTAGTGTGGGTGAGGAAATGCCAGAAGGCTGGTATTTATGACTCCACCACCATGTCATGGGTTTGGGGACAATTTCTCAACTGCACGTCACCCCTGGCTGTGATCCCTGCTCCAGCAGCAGGGTTTCCTTTAATGACATTGGCACTCCTGGCTGTTTTGTTGTATATATTTGTTGTATATATTTGTTGTCTGTAAACTGGTTCTCAGTTACTGGGATATTTGTGCGCTAAATTAACTGTGTGCAATATATAATCTATATGCTATGCAAACAATATAAGACCTTTTTTAGAGTGGCCAACTGTGGTTGTATTTTTGAAAAATGGAGAAGAGAGGATAACAGAATTGGCCAAGTGTGGGATCAGTGCAATTTAATATCCGGCATAATAGAAGTTCATTCAATCTACAGAGAAGTTGGAGAGGGAATGAGTGCGGGTGCCAGTGGGTAACTCCAGCACTTGCCTCTCATTAAACCATGCTGCTGTGCAGTGATGCCAAGAAACTGCACATCAAGAAGATGGCAGAACTTAGCAGATATAGTTCTAAGGAGAAGAAAAAAAAAAAAAAACAAAACCAAAAAATTGTATTGAAATCATCATCACCAGAAGATGGAAACAGCTCCACGTGATTCCCTGAGGAGTCAGAAGAGTCTGGACAATAACTGTATCTCCCTTGCAGCAAAGAATTTCCGTTTATATATTTTCTCCATCTCTGAGGCTGGCATTAAAATGTGACACCAAGCATTAAGAAAGATCGTTGACAGAAATCCTGGCACTGCTCAGGGAACAGGGCAGCAACACCATTCCTTCAAGACAGGGACCGAGAAATGGCTGCAACTAATGGCTACGAGCACATACTGGGGAGCAAGAAATGAAATTCAGACTTTGACCTTGATGGGATTTAGCTCCAGAGATAGGAAAGGGGAAAGATAAACCCTCTGGCAAGGGGTTTGACAAACACTGGTCCCCCAGTATGGTTCAGAGTGAATAAGAGGGATACAAAAGTGCAGTTGTTCAGAAGGTGCGCAGGAAACGAGACACAGGATAGCAAGGACCTGACTGAGTTTTCTGCTCTGTGAACAGCCAGGAAATAATCTGAGGTCTTTCACTAGTTCTGAGTAGCCAGACTTGGAGATAGGTTAGTTTAACTCAAGTAATCCAACAGTGATAAATTAGCCAGTTGCTCTGGAAAACTGTTTCAATTAGTTTAAATTATATATAAATACATTTTTCTAACCATTATGGTTCATTATTATTTTTTGCATTACATTATAATCATAGAATGGTTTGGGTTGGAAGGGACCTTTAAAGGTCATCTAGTCCAATGCCCCTGCAGGGAACAAGGATGTCTTCAACCAGATGGTCTGGAGCTCCAAGCATGGAATAAGGTTTATCTGTGTTTGTGCCACACGAATGTAGGAGTCCGTATGTCTGGAGACTGTAAAAAAGGAGACAAGAGTCAGAAGGTGGAAAGCTATGTCAGTCTGAGTGCCACAGAATAACCAAAGGACATGACAGCAGAGCCATAAAAAAAATATTGTGAAGAGAAGCACAATGAAAAAAAGAATTCAGGAAAAAAAAAATCAATAAATGTCACAGAAAAAGGGGAAAAAATAAAATAGGAATGGTTGGAAGATGGAAAAAAAGACCAAGAAAAATCAAAGAAACAATAGCTCATTTTAATCTGAGTTCTGCACAGCGCAGAGAGCTGGCAGCACCTGTGTGTTGCACCATTGGCAGCTACGCAAAAGGAACAGCAAGGGCAGCTCATCTGTTCTTCTCTTATGCCCCTAATGAAGAGAGACATGCTGCCTGCTGGAGACCAATAGAAGAGCTTTGATTTTTCGTGTGTCGGTTTATTTTGCTGCTTACTTTCAGTTTTGCTTCTGAAACTTTTCCTGGAGAACTTTTTTTCTTGCTCTTTCCAAAGCTTTCCCTACTTTACATTTTCCAATGTATTTCTGAAATTATGATTTTTTTTTTTAAATTAAACCCCTTTGGTTTTATTTTTAGCTTTTATATTCTCCCTTATTTCTTAGTAGTAGCTAGAAAATAATACGTTAAGAATTGTGATAAAGCAGGTAGTGGACCTTCCCTCTTTGGATTCTGCTGACTTAATTCTATACAATCTCTAGCTAAGGGGAAAGATATTTCTGAGCTCCCTTAGAAAATGTAATTATAGATTTAATTCTCTGGTACATGTTTTGCATCGTGCTGCAAGACTTGGGGAGCTTCATTCTGAGGCCACTTTCTCTCATCCTTGAAAGGCTGTGGCAATTGGGGGTTCCCTGCAGGCTGGAAAAAAAAAAGGTAATTGCTTTTCCCATCTGCAAAAATCAAGGGGGAACTGACTGGTCAGTCTTGCCTCCTGCCCAGGAAATTGCTGGAGGAAGTCTCCAAGGAAGCTGTTTGCATCTGCATGAAGGACGTGAAGGTGACTGGAAACAGCTAGATTGGATTTACCAAGGTCGAATCTTACTATACCAACCTGATTGCTTTCTGTGATTAGAAGATGGGCTCTGAGGATGAGGGAAGAGAAGTGGATGTTTTTTACTTTGACTTTAGAAAGCCCTTCCACACAGACTCCCACGGTATCCGTGTAGCAAGACAGAGAGGGTATGGGCTGAATGGTTGAACAGAAAACTTGCAGATAAACTGGCTGGATTTACCTAGTTTGTGATTTATACCAAATGACAACAAATTGAGGGACTAACTGATAATCCAGAGGACAGAGTTGTTATTCAAAGACTAACTGAATAGAAAGAAGCTTTGCAGGAAAGGACCTGTGGGTCCTGAGAAGCAACAAGTCAAACAAGGATCAGCAGTGTGCTGGTGTAATGATGGCATTGAACTGGTGGTGCTGGAGCACCTGACTTATACAGAGAGGCTGAAGAAGTTGAGTTTATTCATCCAGGAAAAAGAAAGTTAAGGAGGATTCACTTGCAGTCTTCCATGTCCTAAAGAGTGGGTAACAGAAGAAACAGGTTCTTTCCAGAAACACACAGCAAAAAGGGGTAGTGGGAAAAAGTTACAACACAATTTTCATATTAGGAAAAAAAAAACTATGAATAATGAAAGTGGTTAAAGACTGGAACAGCTTAACAAGATTGGAGATTTTCAAAAAGCTGGATAACCTTGAGCAACCTGATCTTACTCTGAAGATAGCTCTTTGATATCTTTTGATATTTTTGGATTCCTTTTTTGAGATTGAAGAAACCCAACTCCACCATCCTCTTCTTTAAGGTTGTACACTCTCTCTCTCTGACAATTTTGTTAGTACTCCACAAGTGTTTTTCAATATGCCTCTTAACTAGAAGACCCAAAACAGATCACAACATTGCAGATGTGACTTCCCTATAAGCAAGCAGGCAAAGATTATAACTTCTAATCTGCTTCCCATGCTCCTTGTAATGCAGCCAAGTATGCAGTCTGAAAGTCCCATGTGCAGAATTTTGTGTTGTTTCTTTTCTGAACATTGGGAGATTTTTGTTGGCCCCGGACTCAAGTTTATCGAGTTCCTTCTGTCTTGAAGTTTTACTGTGATTTGGTGTATTTCCATACACCCCATCTCCACCTGCAAATTTGCTGAAGATGCATTCTGTCTGATTATCCAGACCATTGATAAAGATGCGGAATAATATAATCCCAGAATCAACCCCTATTGTACTCCACTTGTTACTCGCTGCCAGCTGGATGCTGAACTATTCATTACTGCCCTTTGAGCCTGGTAATCCAACTAATATTCAACCCATTTAAGCACATTCATCCAGCCTGTACTTTTCTCAATCACAGAAAATGCTTTGCAATCAGATGTCAAAAGCTTTACTCAAGATATTTTACAACTACTGCTTTTCCCTAGAGCACTTAGAGTGATGAGATTTAGCTAGAAACTGGAGTCAGATAGGGCTTAGACAACGAAGAAGGAATGACTGGTATCAGCCATCATGAAAATTTGGTGGATGTGTTCAAAGGGCAGTTAAGGTCTCACTACACAATCACATACAATATATTCCTAGCCAATGTGACACAAGCTGCCTTGACCTGGGAAGCTGGCTATGTACATGACCTTCCTCACTAGCTTTGGTCTCAGCTGTATGGTTTCCAAACCAAGTTTGGGACTCAGGGGATTAAGGTGCAGGCAGAGGAACTGCATCCCCATCCACACTTGACTGCAGAGATGCCACTCACTTCGAAAATCCCTGTCAGTCTGAGAACAGGCTGTGGGATGTCATCTGGGACTTAGCACGCCTACCCTTAGCTCTTTAAAAATTATTTTGAACTGTTTGTTTTGTCCATATTTGAAGAAAGAGAGACAGAGCCCCCTCCAAGGGGCCAATTCATCACAAATAAGTTTTGGCATTCCTTTGTGTAGTCTAAGTATGTGGTGTGCGGAGAGCTCTGAGTGTTTCACTCATGTTTCTGGGATCATGGCATTGTTGACCTTTTTCTCTACATAAAGCAAACTCACACAAAATAGTGCATTCCAAGGTACAGCCACGGGCAGGATCTGCCTGTGCCACGCATGCTTTGCTGCACCGACTGCTGCTTTTGCTTGCCTTGATCGAGTATGAGTGCTTTCACCCTGAGCACAGTATTAGATGTCCTTGGGAGAAAAAAAAAAAAAAGACATTTGTAACGATTGCCTCATTTATGTGGCGTGAGCACAGGAGAAAAGTGCTGTGTTTTCCAAACTGCTTTTCAGCACCATCAAATAAATGAGAGGAGATGCTCTTTGCTTTTCCTCCTGCTGCTGAAGGCAATAATTGCCTGGGATGAGGAGGGAGAATGTAACAGACCTACTACTGCATATTATAGTCCCTTCTTTATTTGCAGTCACCACATATAATTGGAATCAAAGAAGAGGTTTCCTGTTAAATCAGATGTATCTGTGTTATTTCTTTACTTTTCATGAGGAATCTAGATCCTCAGCTGGTGAAAATTATTGATCTAGTTTGCCTTAGAGGCTGACCCAGTGTTGTTACAAGCACACCTCAAACCCTCTGTAGTGTATTTTGACTAGCTCCCTTCTGAATGCTGGGACGACAGCTGAAGATGTCCATCTCACAGGCATGCTCATCCACCTAGTTATGAAGAGGAATGCTCTGCTTCCTTTGGGTAAAGGATGAGTAATGTGTCCTGAGCTGCCACATGTACAATATTGAAACCTACTGAAGTTGGATGATGCTCATTTGAAAGCAGGATCCCCTCCAATCAATGTAATATCCCAAAAGGATACATTGCTAATCCTACCTCTGCATTTGTATATAGAAAGTACAGCAAGGTCACTGCTTCTCAGCTCTCTTAATTAAAAAGCAGACCCCATGATAAGCAATTGTCCCTCAGGCACAGGGATTTGCTCATCTCTTGCAAGCTCAGTAGCCAATAGAGGTTTTGTCCAGAAGCAGGGTGAGAAGAATGGAAGAGCAAGACTCCTCACCTTTGATAAGCTTTATAATATGCCTCACAGAAGTAAAAAGACATCTGCAAGATGTTTTTTAACATAGTACAGGAAGCACAACAGCATGTGGCATCTTAACAGCACTGAAGTGTAAGATCATAAGTTGCCTGAGCTCCAAGTGAGCCCAGGGCCTCCCATCACCTTTTCAATTTTTAATGCTTGCAGAAATAATAAGTGAGCAGCAGGTAGAGTCGGCTGAGCCCAGGAACTAATAAACTTATCTAAACAAGTGGAGGATATAGAAGGTCTCTGCATATTTTGCTGCCAGCTGCACCACGCTTCAGCTATACAAACCATAATACATTCCACTGGGATCAATGAAATTTTGTTAGCACATCAGTAACATACTTGAGGATCCTACACTTTTAAATAGTTCCCATGGTACTACAGCTCCTTTCCTGGCCTGCCAAAATATACATCTTAGTACTGAAGAAGAAATCTGATCACAACAAAAAAGTCTGAGAAAAACAAGTTAAAACTTTCTATGGCCCCTTATTCTAATGAAGCTACCATCCTTCAGTCAATACTGACTCTCTTTGGGATCATAATAACATTGTCTTTTCATTTGTCTTTGTGTACAGAAAATGCTAACAGAGATCTCCACCTGTATTTATTTCTGTAATAATGGATATTCAGATCCACTATGTACATGCATACCAAAATCATGAGGGCAGGCTGCTATCTCTCTCCGCATATGGTGATAAGAACTGTTTAATGAGGTTATACAGCACAGAAGAAGCAAAGAAAATGTGATAAAATTAAATGGGGATTGGGCCAATTAATCCACAGTTCTCACTAATGTGATTTGCATGGGCAAGGAATATGTGGTTTGCCCTGTAATATTTTGTTGAGGGTCTTAAGATCACTTATATGCTCCTTTTCTATACAAAACAAAGAGAACAATTGCACGCTGTCAAGGAGAAAGCTTGACACACAAGTCTCCTCTGCAACTTCTTCCTGTGAACCAAATGTAAAATGGTTGCCAGGTGCTGTAGTTATAGGTGTTAGAGATTTATGGCTTCAGCCTACACACAATGAATAGAAGAAACAGCCACATTTAAAGACGATTTTATCAGTATAAACACAGAGACACAAAAAAAGGGAGACTTCTAATATGCAAGGAATAAACCTCAAAGGGAAACACCACTGGGAACTTGAGTAGGAAACTATGAGAACAAGCGGCCTCTTTTGACATCTTTCAGCTACAACATCCAAAGTTTTAATACCACAATTCAAAGTCAGAAATGTGGTTTAAGGTGATGTAGGTTGCACAATCCACTCGATAAACGGCCTGGAAAACAGCTTCTGTTTGTCAAAGAGTGTGAGAGCACAAGAAGAGTGTGGATAAAGCACACAAACCTGTCTGGAAGGCACATTTCCCAAACTTACCATGTTAAGTAGGAATATGACCATCAGTCATATTAAATACTAACTGGTGAATTACCAAGGGATTTCTGAAATTAAGGAAGAATTATGCCAAACAAAAGTAAACAAGCAGCATGAAAATTTGCGATGAGGGAGAGAGATCTTGGAGTGAGAAGAGTAGCAGTCTGAATCTGGTTTGGGGCTGCCAGAAGTTGTCCTGTGGCATCACCACCCTGCCCAGATTGGGCTGAGCATCACCACTCTGGGGTGCTGCAGGGATCTGGCACCTAGCCAGCAAGGGACACCGCATTTAGAAATCTTTAGATGTTAACATTTGTAAGTGTCTAGTATTGTGATCATCTGTCATGCTACTGATCCTGACCCTGAACATACAGTTCACCATTTGTCAGTTAATTAAATGTTGATAAAAAATGAGTAAACTTCTTTGATTCTGATTTAGTTTAAACTACCTAAGCAGTTTTTAATCTGGAATACCACACCATCTGTGGCTGTTGTCATCTTAGAGTACCTTCATACAAGCCTTATGTACCTCCCATCAAGTTTCAGATCCTATGCTCTGGGAGATAAATAGCGTTTAAACTCCACATTTCTGCCGTCCTGTGGAAAAAAAACTGCCCATAGCATGTGCTTACAGAATGACTTTGTTATGTTTTCTACAAACTCTTTCTTCTGCAATCTATGCTCCTTCCTCCCAAAACTAAGCTATGACAAACTGTCCTGAAGCCACAAGGATTCCCAGAAGGATGAGCTCTCAGGGAAAAAAATACAAACCTCTCGTCCTCACTGCCTTACATAAGAAATTGATTTCATATTTTTCTTCCTCCTGAGACATGTTACTTCAACTTATAATTAGGTCTAGCACTGTAAAAGTTTCTCACATCCTCTTCATTGAACTTTGACCCTTCAAGGTCCTTCTCCATGGGGCATATTTGTTCTTAGGGAGCAGGTTTCTTCCTTTTCTTTTTCAGAAATTACTTTTGATGACCTTGGCAAGCTGGACCATAGCAGCATTAAAAACAATGCACTGTTGCAATAAATACTGTATAGTAATTTTAGCAAAGCAGTAGCATTGATTTACACACATAATCGAATGCCACGAATAGACCTGCATTGAATGAAGAAATATGGCCAATAGAAGCTCTTATTTTATTTTTTTTTCCCCTTCTTGTTATGATTATGTCTCTGTATATGTAAAGTACACACAGTTGCTACTTTCCTGGATCACTGTCACTCAGAAATGTTTAGGAGAAGCTGTCTCCTCTGTTCAAACATTAACAGGTATGATCCTTTCCTGATCAGCCTTCTGGTATGTTCCTAATAAAAATGGCAAAATTAACAAAGCGAGGTTGAGAATTGTGATTGATTATACTTTTCCCTAGCAAATGCACTTGGGAGAAATCATCCTATATTTTTGTGTTATTCTCAGAAATTCTAGTTTTCTAGCCTTTCTCTGTAACTGTCATAGTCCCATAACAGTCCCATTCCCCGCATTTTCCACATTATTCCCCTAAATATAGCAATTCTGGGAGGTAGCTGTCATGCATAAAGTTTAAGACAAGAAATTTAACCACTTTGACTCCAAAATTTTGGAAAAGTTCTTACTGTGATTAACAATTTCAGATGCTTGGGGTGCTCTCCCCTATAAAACTTGTGCTGTATGAAGACATCTGAGCTGACTGGAAACCGGCTTGGAGACTGCATGAAATCTAACTATCTGAAAACCTGTGCATCCTTGGCTGCTCTGTTACAGTAGTTTACTTAAAACCAGCTTGAGTTGTCTGTATCCTGTAATTGGTGTAGAAACCAGTAAGAAGAGCCAAAGTATCTAATTTTCTTATTACTTTCAACTTGGGTAAGCGAATTAGGATATAGAAATCTATTTTATCACTTATCCGTACCTCAAGGCAAAATGGCCAGGTACTGACGACAAGCTTAGCAATATTCTTGTTATTTTCTGTGTTGATTGCTGTTGAGAAATCTTAGTTTTTCAGCCAGCTCCTTAAAACATACGTACTGTCATGTCTTCCTATCTCCTCTGCTAGCTGAGGTGTGCAGCCAGGAGGAGTGCTTTAGTGCAGATGTGCTTTTGTTCAGGGTGACATAGCCAGTGTGCACGGGTCTCTTACTCTGTTAGAGATGCAGGGTAACGGATGACGGCCTCTGCTGGTCTAATAGCATCATTAAAATTAATAGCACATGCAACTTGCTGAACCGAACAAGAACAGTCTAAAGGAGGCTTCAGGTCTCTAAGTTAAAAATACTTTAACTCTCTCTTCTTGGGATTGAGTGAAGATTTCTCCATCTGCCTGCAAGCCTCGTTCAGGACTCTCTGCTTAACCAGATGCTTGTCTCAATTATTTTAAGCATTGTTGAATACCTAAAATATCTGAATATAAGTAAAAATTATCCTGAAGAAGGAAGTTCCTATCAGAATGAGTACAAGCTCTTGCTGCAGTGAAATCAACCATGGTTTTTCCCTGAAAACAGAATATTTCCTGTTTCAGACAAACCTGGAACACATCTTTCAATCATAAACCTACCTTCCTTTACAAAACCATCATATTCCAGACCTAAGAAAACCTCTAATATCCCCCCATCTTGAAAATAGTGCATGTCATTCATCCCAGCTCATGTATCTAGGCTCTTTTTCACATCATGAAGCAGGCAAGGACAGGAGATTTCTTCTCACTTCCAAAGCTGCCATGGCTGCAGTTCACCCTACCAATCAGGCTTACAGAGTACTTCTACATGACAGCACTCCACTAATATTATTGATTTGGGCTGTTTGCACAGGCTATGAAAATATTTCCTTCAGACTTTATTCATAAAAGCAACTGGGCTTTGCAAAGCAGTGGCTGAAATGGGGCAACACTGGTGTAATCTTTTATTCTGAAATCAGCTGTGGACCATCAGTTGGTGAGCAGTCAAACACAAGGACAGAGTGATCATTTTTTCTCCTTTTCCACCACTCAACCTCTTTTTCTTTTTTTTCAATTCACATCCTGAAGTTAGTGATGAACATGTCTATTTTCCTCTGATGCAGATGGTAAAAAGAAAATAAATCCTCCATGTAGCTATAGCTATAAGTTCCAGTCTCAGCTCTCAGACATGTTTTCAAAGAGACTTCAAAGGACTTTGAATGTGACTCAAATGGCATATTAAAGGTTACAGGAAGTCTGTTGAAGAAGCAGAAGTAGAGCGCTAATCTTGCCAGTGTACGAGGTAATCTGTGAATCAACACATCTATTTTATGACACTGCTCTCTTCCTGTCCCAACCAGTATCCACCACTGTGGAAATTGAGCTGACTGGCTTCAAGTACAAATACCTTTTGCAATTACTGTTTCCTTTTTTTTTTTTTTTTTTCTGTGCCACAGGGTTACTGCTAACATCAAATCTAGCATATCTACTTGCAGTCAATAAAGCATCAGATGGGATGGTTTAATGATGGCTAATTTTCAGTCCTCATTTTTTCTTGGTCTCCTCAGCTTCTGTCTGCTGTAGGTGAATGTGCAGCCAATGAATTGCTTTTTTTTTTTAATGTCTTTATGAGCCTTCTATGCATGGGCAGCCTGCATTTTGTCTGTCCATCCTGCTAGAGCCAGTACGTGCTCACACGATGCACCTCCTGCCTCCTTTCCCTCTCCACTCTTATACATACTACTTTGTACCGTGCCAGCCTGTGACAGGGTTAAGCAAAAGTGGGGAAGGCTGGAAGGAATTTAAATGGCACAGATGTTCATTCGCTTTACGAAATTCCAGACAGCATAATTAGAAATAGGGAAAGTGGATTAGGCAAAGTTAAGGCTGGCTGAATTGAATGCGAACATTTTATTAAGATGCAGGGCCTAGTGAAGAACCATGTCAAGCTTCCGCTGTAGCCTCAAAGTCTCATGCTCCCCGACCTTTCTGACAGTCTAAAGTGTGATGACTGGTAGCAGCTCTGATCTGCACCAATGCCTTTTCATTGGGAAGCACCGTTATTCAGCCCCTCTCTGATCCATTGCAAGATCATGCAACCAATTCTGAAAAAAATGGTACTGAAATGTACACAGGACTTTGACAAATAAACAAATCACAATGTGTCCACCAAAGTAGGGAAGCTCCTTAAATACGTACTGATATCTTCAAGTAGTGCATTAGCAGAGGCATGAAGCTGGCAGTACAAATGGGAGTATTTTTAGGCTGAGATGTAGGGTTTTTATTAGGTCATAGCAACTTGACGCAGGCCTTGTTAATTTTTTCCATGCTGTCAACAAAGCTGAAACCCATTCCCCAGTGCTGGACAGTCTCCAGTCTCTGCTATCAGCAGATGTAGTGAGGAAGGGCCACAAGCTCAGCGAGTGAATCTGTCGGCTGTCTCTAACCAGGAAAAGTTCCAAAGCAACGTAGAGCTGAAATACCTTATTCTAGGAGTTGTGGGAGTGGGTGAAAAAGATAGATAGAAACAAACAGGTCACAAATGACTGCCGTTGTTTTTATATTCATGTATCTAGTGCTCTGAATCCTCACAGAAACTGATGTTTGAGTGCCTTGGGAATTTTTTGCATGATCATCTTTGGTTGCGAAATTCAGTTTCAGTGAAAGTGTGTGTTGTATCCACTCAGTATAAAGGGAAGAATCTACAATACTCTTAAAATTATCCATTCTGGTATTTTAGGGGTGAAATAGGGTAAAAATATTTTATTTTTCCCATCTACTTCAAATGTTTTGAATTATATTTAAAAAATTTGCGTAGCATAAAACCAGATAATATATACACTATAAAGAATTTTAACAAACTGTCTACATGGCTCTTACGTGGAAAAATTTAGTTTGGGACTTTTTCTTCTAACCAGAACAACAACAGCAAAAAAGGTCAGCAGCTCATTTCCCTTCTGGAAGTGGATTTATTTTGTTCCCTACTCAATTCTATTTGTGAGCTTTCCCAAGTAGTAAGACACCTGTAAGGGAAAATATTTGTCTAGAAAACTTACAAATGCTGTTTTCTGTTTCAGTTTCCTTCTTCATGTTAACATTTGCGGGCATCACAAACTGATTTTGAATAGCTTCTCTTCCTTTTTAATTGACTTGTTACTGATTAAGCTTGGAGCCACTCTGTCTCTGGAGTATTCTGATTACCTCCCCTCCAAATTGTTGGGAGTTTTATGCCTAAACTACCTGCAATATTAAACTACAAGGGCTGAAGTAAATTCAGATGATTTCTGGAAGTATTAAAGTTGCAAAGCACTTACTGGCTCTGGAAAAATAAATTTAACCAATCTGCAGGTACATTGAGGTTCATTAAAGTGATGGCGCTACGTACAATCCCAAAATGTGAATATGATGATTATGACATAGGCGGTCTTGCACTTTATAGTAAATTTTACTGGATTAAATGAAGCTTTTGAAAGAAAAAAAAATCAGATGAAGTGGAATCCAATCTTTTTGGATTGTTAAACACCAATATAGATTTCACTTTGAGTGCTCATAGAGCCAAGTGGTGAACCAGTGTTGCTTCCACTGTTGGACAGGTACAACTTATAAATACCCAGAGAATAGTATAGTGGAGAAAACCACACCACGAGCACATTGAGCCCTGCTAATTTCTAATGTGTTTCTGAAATTGTTCTCATCCATCTATGGGTCTAATTTGGTCTTAATAGAACCAGCCATAACTCCTGCTAAATTCAATGTTTAAGAGAAATGAAAAGAGGTGATAAAAGCCAGACTGCAAGGTTAGGAAATCTAGTGATGCACCATTACACTCCAATTAAAAGATGCTAAAAGTGACATTTGCAATCATTCAAAAATTAATAGAAACATGTTTTCTTAAGATAATTTTTCTTTGGCTATGACATAGGAGTTCATGTTTGAAGAAACACTCATTTGAGGATACTAAAAATTAGATTGCATGTTTTCTTTTTACTGTATTTTTTTTTTTGTGTGGAATGAAAGAGAAGAAGGAAAGAAGCCCCCTTTAATCAGTGAGCTGAGAAACTGGACTGCTGCACAAAATGTAAGATATTTAATTTAGTCTATTTTGTTACCCAATATAACAATTCACAAGCCACAGAGTCCCCATAAAGATGTTTAAAATGCAAATTGTGCTGACATTATTTAATCTAATACTTTGGATACCTGAGGGCTTTTCTCTGCATGCCAGTGCTTCCCACTCTTTGGTTATGCACTGTGCTCAGGCAGAACAGCAAAAATCCTCCCACCAACATCAATGAAAAGTCAAATACAAGATCTGTCTGGTATTTCTCCATGCAATCCTTCTCAGTCCTTGTTTCTCAGTACCTTCATAGTCTTATTGTGTCTTAATAGTCATAAATTACCATAGCCAGAGCTCCACATGTGGCATATGTAGAAGTGATAATTTGTCAAACTTTACATACTGACAAGCATAAATCAAAGGACGTCAAAGTGTTCATATTTAATTAAAATTTAATAATTAGTTTGATGTAGTGTTTCTGCTTAATTTTACTTTATGTAGCTCTCAACCCAATGCCTCAGCCCTTGAATAACACCTCCCATTCCCTCCGCTGTCACGCTACAGCTGCAAAAACCCCTCAATTTTCTGCCACCCCATATCTGACCCTAAAGGTGAGCTATGGGATCTACCCCTCCTTCAATACACAGGTAGAAGTTAGCACAACTACATCAGCAGCAGCTGCAGCTGAGTGAGTAGATTTTGTGCCAAAGCAAACTGTAAACTCTCACTTCCCTCATGCCACCAGCAAAGCAGGGACTCCTGCCAAAGCGCGGGTGGGAAAGGATGGTGGAGATCAGTGAATGCTTCAGCTTTGCAGGACGAGTGTACTCCCAGAGGCAGATCTGGGGCGCTTGCTGTCCTTCACTCCCCCTGCAGTCAGATCAGTGCTGAGTCCTTCCCACCTGGCTCAGATGGCTGTGGCTTTGCTGAGCAAAGTTTTGTTTGTGGTTTCCAGCCTTTATTGTCTCAGGCCTGGTTCTCCGACTGTATGTAAACATACGTTCATTGTTTATTTTCCAGAAAGTGAAAGAGACATGAAGCACTACATCATGCTCAGAATTTCACTGAGTTTCTTGTAACTGTTGGCTAGCCACAGTGATAATGCTGACATGCCCACCATAGGATCCAAGGAATGTATGCATTGTATCAAGTAGGTTTTATGCTCCATTAACAGCATATTTGCAGAGAGGTGATTGTGTTATGCCTAAGCACCTAATGTCATCTGTGCATTTCAACTGGCTGATGGGAAAGCTTGGGAAGAGCAATATCAGAAAGAAACAAAACACTAGATTGAGCAGGATGATGACCTCTGGTTTGAATGGAAATTATGGAGAACAGAATGGAAAAGTCTTCACTGAGGACATTGCACCATATTTTAGAAAGGAAAATAAGATATGAATGGGATGACATGGAGACCACAAAAGAAACAGGAAGGCTCTCATCATCAAAAAAGGCAAGGAAGTAAAGGAAATACCTATAATTGTTAGTCCACGAAGAAGAGGAGCACAGCTGCACATCCAGCCTCAGGTGAAGTCAGGATGTTTGAAGTATAGTTTGAGATCATCTGATCCTCAGGATGTATTGCAGAAATAATAATAAAAAAAAAGAAGGAAAAAAAAAATCCCAAACATTCTTAATTATAAATGATTACAGCAGGAAACTCTGCAACTTCCTCCAAAAGAGCCTTCCAAGGTCAGAGCCGTACAGTTACATGTGCTGACTGAGGAAAGGAAGGATTGTCATAGAGCTAAAACTGAGATATGGTGCTTATAATAATTACCTGATGTTAATATAGACTTCCTGAGGTGGTTGCAGTGCAGCTGCACCGAGCACAGTTGTCTAGTACCATCTGCGATGTCTGGGGTTATCCTGTCTGGCCTGAGGTTGAGAACCCAAAACACAGATGTGTCCTATAGGTTCAATGTCACATCTGCCATCTGGGTATCTTTGGAAACCCTAGTGCATCTCAAAGGGCATTAGACACCTTTGTGCAGATGACTGAATTGAACCTTGATGTGCCACTTCACTACACATTTCTGAAACAGGTCTAGGATTTGAAAGACTTTCTTTTCTGGAATTTAACCAATGAGATATTTAGCATGCTTGATGGTCTCTGTGGACAGGGCTCAGTCTGAAGTTCGGCCAACATCATACAAGGGTCTGCATGTAAATATCTACATGGAAACCAATAGTCAGAATACCAATTATCGGAATAGTTACTTTATTTTTTAACTTAAAAGTTAATTACAGAATACATCTCATTTGGTCTTCCAAGTCCCATCAATTTTTATTGTTAGTGATCCAAGGTTGAGGAGATTTATTTATATTTTGTATTTTTGGTTTTAGCTCAGTTGTTTTTCCTAAAGAAATTTTCTGCTCTTCTATTTCTTATTAGCAGAATTGTGTTTTTCTATTCAGCATCTCTACAGAGAAAGGCTTTTTATCTGAATGGCAAAACACAGCATTTTTAATAGGTGAACAGATGTTGGTGGGAGTATTTCAAATATACACTTGAAAATGTTGGACTTGGAAATGAAGACTGATAGGTCTAAAAGGAAAATCTACGATTTTTAATAAATTAGGGAAAAAAGACCTAGCTGCACAAGGAACCTTGCAAGATGCTGTGAGGACAAATACTGCTGCAAAGCTGGAAGGAAGCCAGGAGAACACAGCAAGCCAGAGGAGAAACTAAATGAGGGAGAGAAAAAATAAGACACAAGACAAAACAGCTTATAGAAACACAGAAAAACAGGCAAAGTACAAATACAAACTTGAGGAAAGAAGTAGACACTGCAGAAGACACATGGATGGTGAGAAAAAGGAAAAAAAAACAAACCTAGTGTGCTGCAACACCAGCTGGTTGAACGGGATGCTTAAGGAGAGGGTGGATTCACAAAATGCTGCTTTTCATAGTAAAACTGTCTTCAGAAATACATGCCTTCTCCTTCTGCTCCCACACAGTGGTTCCTGCACATATCGCACATATCCCCACCTCCTCAGCTACCCTGCTTGGAGAACTTCGTTCTGTTTTCCTTCTCATTTTAAAGGGTTACATTTAACTTAGGTGCAACCTCTATTTCTGTGACCCTACCTGCAAAGCAGCCTCATGAAGGGTGGCAGCATGGCAACCATGTCCTGCAGAGCAGGAGAGGAAGAAAATCACTGCCTATGAAGAAGACCAGGGTCTGTGCTAGCTGCCATGGCTTTGCCATCATAGCCAACAGATCCAAAAATACATCCTGACACAGAGACTCTTTGCTTGCCCCATTCTGTTTCTCTTTCCCCAGAGCTGTTCCACCTGGGGAAAAGCTTGTTATCCCACTCTAATTCCTGGTTAATTCCCGCTCCCCACAGAAGCCCTCATTGCAATGCAGGCTAGGTCATAAGACACAGTGGTTCCAGAAAACAAAAGGCATAGAATCTCATTTTTTGTTTTTGTTTTTTAATTTTTCCTTACCAGGTGAATTGATGGTAAGAATGACAGAGGGAAAACAGGGATACATCTTAAACAGCGGCTGTTTGAAGGGGTGTGATTTCAGTAACTGTATGTTCTTCCCAGATGTGGACAAAGATACATTAAAAAAGGTGAATATGATATATTGAGGAATATTGCAGGAATATGAAACTTAGAGAATGAACAACACATTGCATGCTGTGCTAGCTTTATCATGGTACTGTAGGTGCTGAAATCACAGCGCTGTAGCCACACTGTGGCGGGCCCAGTCCCTGATGGGAGGACTTTATAAAGGCTGTCCTCCAGAGGTTAATGTCCACTGCTATCAGTGACAACAGGAATGGAGGATGAATACTCCCTTTGTAATTGCAGTCATTACCCTGTATCCTGCAGCTCAGAAACCACTGGTGGATGACATAAACCTATTCCCATGAACCTAGTGAGGCACAATTCAGAATAGGCCTAATTCAAAGGCTGCCTACCTACAAAAGCTTGGCAACAATAATGTTTTAGGAAAGTTGATGGTTGCGGAGTCTCAAGCAGAACACCAAGAAAACGACAGCAGTAGCACTGGGGATTACACCTCAAGTAGGAGTCGAGAAAGGGTGAATGACTGAGTAAATAATCTGTTATCAGTTTCAATCATGTTTTGATATTACCTGTCTTCTTGAAACAAGATGAATGCTCATGGTTTTCTTGAAATGTGAGGATCCTAACGATGTGTCATAGTTTAGCCTTGCTTGGAACCAAACTACAGAGTCTCTCACTCTCCCCACCCTCCAAGGGAATAGGGAGAGATAAAACAATAAAAATGCGCAAGGTTTGAGATAGGGAGACATCCTTAAAGTTACCATTACAGGCAAAACAAACTCGACTTTGGGAAAACTATTTATGATCGTTAAAACCAAACATAAAACCAAAGCAGGATAATGAGGAAGAGGACAAAACAACTTCCCCCCACTCCTCCCTCTTCCTGGGCTTAATTTAATTTCAATAATCTCTACCTCCTTCCCGCCCCAAGCAGCACAGGGGGGAAGAGGGAATGGGGGTTACGATCAGTTCGGTCAGTTCATCACTTTTTACTTTACACCGCTGCTTCGTCATTGGGGCAAGAACTCCTCCCTTTCCTCCCCTGCTCCATCATGGGGTCCTTCCCTCGGGCCACAATCCTTCGTGAACTGCTCTGGTGTGGGTCATTTTTTCCACAGGGTGCAGTCCCTCTGGAATGGCTGTCCCAGAGGGCCCTCCATGGGCCACAGCCTCCTTCAGGCATTTGCCTGCCCTGGCATGGGGTCCTCCATGGGCTGCAGGGGCACAGCCTGCTCCACCATGGGCTGCACCACAGGCTGCAGGGGAATTCTGGCCAGGAGCCGCATTACTGCTCCCCCTCCTTCTTCACTGACCTTGGCGTCTGTAGCCGTTTCTCTCACAAGAAATTCTTCACAACGGGCTGGCAGACACCTCTCAGGTGCTCTTCACATCTCCTCTCCTTTCCACTTCTTGCAGCTGGGCTGGGGCGAGTCAGGCCCAGACAGCTGCCCAGCGGGAGGCCAGAGGGTGAGGGCCGCAAGGCTCATGCCTCCTCTGCTCTGCCCTCTACTTCTGCTTCTTCACTTTTTTTTTTTTTTTTTTTTTTTTTCCCCTTCTTAAATACATT
>WHYT01016204.1:85273-100565 GCA_009806455.1 Tetrax tetrax
AGGAGTCGAGAAAGGGTGAATGACTGAGTAAATAATCTGTTATCAGTTTCAATCATGTTTTGATATTACCTGTCTTCTTGAAACAAGATGAATGCTCATGGTTTTCTTGAAATGTGAGGATCCTAATGATGTGTCATAGTTTAGCCTTGCTTGGAACCAAACTACAGAGTCTCTCACTTTCCCCACCCTCCAAGGGAATAGGGAGAGATAAAACAATAAAAATGTGCAAGGTTTGAGATAGGGAGACATCCTTAAAGTTACCATTACAGGCAAAACAAACTCGACTTTGGGAAAACTATTTATGATCATTAAAACCAAACATAAAACCAAAGCAGGATAATGAGGAAGAGGACAAAACAACTTCCCCCCACTCCTCCCTCTTCCTGGGCTTAATTTAATTTCAATAATCTCTACCTCCTTCCCGCCCCAAGCAGCACAGGGGGGAAGAGGGAATGGGGGTTACGATCAGTTCGGTCAGATCATCACTTTTTACTTTACACCACTGCTTTGTCATTGGGGCAAGAACAGGTACCAATTGGCTTGGCCTTGGCCTGTAGCAGGTCCACCGTAGGCCCGTCTGAGTCCACTGGATAAAGGGGAACAACTTCTAGCAGCATCTTACAGAGCTGTGACTATAGGCCCCTCACTAAACAAAACCAACACATGGCGTCAGAGTTCAAGGAGCATCTGGACAATGCTTGTAGGCATACTGTTTAGTTTTAGGCAGTCCCGCAAGGAGCAGGGAGTTGTGATGATCTTTATGTGTCCCTTCCAAGTTGAGATATTGTATGATTCTATGTAATGCTACTAATGATGCCAATGATAAGAATGTACTGATAGGATCTCTCCCGAGACAGTGAAAATTATGTTATCTTTGAGTCTCTCTAGTGTCAATGCTTCTACCAGGTTTGGCCTTTGTAAAATCCCTATCAAAGAGCAATCTAGGATAATGAATGAAACATGAAGAGAAGGGTTAATATTCCACTGAGAAACAGTCTATGTGTTATACAGGAACAGATGGCATGTAGAAGTATCTGTCAGGTCATTTTGACCCAGATAAGTGTGATTCCTCACAAAGCAAGTGTGCTGAAACTATTATTTGCTTCTTCTTGCCTACACTTAATCATGTAATTAGAGCTGGTGCCTGGGACCAGCACTGCACCAGTCCTGGGAGCTGATACTGCAGAAGCAGATTAAGTTTCTTCAGAGCACTGTGCAGCCCAGGCCACGAAGTTTCCAGTACCAGAAGTTCAGTCAGGAAACAAGAGAAATGTAACGGGAAGGGGAATAAAGACATAAATGTTTGGATGGACTTGGAAAAGTAGAAGAGATTAAAACAAGTGCTTGAGGCTAGATGCCACACGATGGAAAATACTGGAAGGTTTATTTGTGGTGCCACAGGCCCTATGGTTGCACACTTGTAGCAGTAGATAACTTTGTGGTTCTCCTGTGTTGTCCTCCTATGAGTATAAACACCTACTTTATCCATAAGAGGAATAAAAAAGCAATCCAGGCCAGCTGAAAGCTAGAGGTAAGGTAAGCACTCACTGAAGGGGACAAATGCAACTGCTTCAAATGTCTGCTATTTTTTGGTTTGGTTTTTTTTTTGTTTTGTTTTGTTTTGTTTTTTTTTACTTTAAGCAACTACTGTACATTTGAGAACAAAGGGGCGTTTTTGGTGTTTGTGGTATTTTTTCTTGAAGCTGTGCTTTGAAATATTTGACATGACTCTGACAACAGTCATAGCGGAATCTGGATCTTTGGGTGACTCATCCATGAAGAGGTCTGTGGTCTTGAACATGATTACAGTGTAATCCTGTATTAGTTATTGAAAGCAGCTGCATGTATTGGAGTAAGGCTCTATCCACCATATTGAGTACTGATGGGAAATGCACACACCTGTAAAACTCCTTCGTGTTTTTTTCTTTGGGATATACCACATGCCTGCCAAAAAAAAAGCCTCTCAGTTAAACACTCACAGATTTGGTAGACACAGGAGGATTGAGTTTTGTGGCCTTTGGGAGAATCCCATGACAAAATTACTCATAGAACCTTGACAAACATTGGGAATGCATAGGTCTGCTGCGCCGCATTATTAAGCAGATGATAGAATCGTAAAATCATAGAATCATAGAATGGTTTGGGTTGGAAGGGACCTTAAAATAGTCTCCTGTATTAACTTATTGCCCTGGATATAGTAAGTCCAAGGTAGAGTTATGTTTACAGCAAACCAGCAAACCATATTTGAATCTAATGCATGATGCACTGGAATACTTAGAAATTTAATTGGGAAACTACTGGGACGGTAGTTTCTAAACTACCATAGACTAATTCAGAAGAGTCTAAAAGTCTTCTGAGTTTTCATCAAGAGCTTAGTTTTGTTTGTTTTTCTTATGAAATGGTAAAGCAGGTCCTACATTTTTTTTTGTCATCTGTCCTTTGTTAAGTCTGTCTTCCCTGAGCAATGTGACTTTTTAAAGTAGCTGTTGTGACATATGCAAATTTGTTACATGTTGCTAACTTTGCATAAGAACCTGGATGAGAAGAGAGTCTATATAGGGACAAGTCATGGGCATCAAAGTAAAGTAAGGTTTAATCTGGCAGCAAATTGGAAAGTTCATGCATTTTTGCTCATTAAAATGCCTTAATGCATTTCGTGGGATCTCTTATGGAGAATACTGTTACTGTGCATTAATTATAAGTGCCTTATGGGAGCCGTATGGGTGCAGCTTTGTTCGGTATTACCTTGGTGCCTGACACCTTGCTAACACCACCAATCTGTGATGAAGAGGCAGTGTGTAGTTTACTGTTGAGCTCTTAAACACTTTCTACTCTAAGTGTGATGGTGATGAGTGGCTGTGGGGTAAACTGCTGTAGTAAACAAAAATCTTTGCCCCTCCCAAACCATGCTGACCTCAAAATTCGTTGAATTCACTGACTTTCTGAGTCAGACCTTCTCCTGTTGTGAATCACTATGGTTTTACATAAAGAGACAGAGCTCCAGCAGCTTACAGGTTTCCAACAGACTCCAGGTTTGTTGACATAGCAACCACGGAACTGGAGTAGAATTATCAGATGTAAGAAATATATATATTTTGTATAATTCATCTGAACTGGTTTTAACCTCTACAGTGGGCTGAGGTGAATCCTAGTTCTTATTTCTCTCCATTGACTATAAAGAAAAATGACTGAGGGTCTAGCCCAAAAGGAGGCATCTACAACATGAAGCACATAAAGTTAAATGAATCCCATCTATTGTATCCAAATATTTCATTTCTATTTAAACATTCACAATTTGGGAGGCTTAGGAGTTTATTAATCATTCATATTCATAATTTGGGAGGCTCAACAAACAAAAACTCCACTTAAATTTGCTCCTCACTTAAAGATATGAAAGTCTATTGTCACTGCTTTAAGTTTAGAGGAAAGCCAACACTGCATTTAAAATAAATATGCAAATATTAGACAGTGGTTATCTTGTTCTTTACAGAGATCTACCCCTGTAACGACAGACAAATATTTACAGTCATTTTTATGTTTTAGTCTTTTAGCTAACAGAAAGAATCATTAGATTGTTCTTTAGCAGTAAGGACTTCAGCAGTGCACCCTTGAGCAGCGGAAAGCACTGCAAAGCTGAGTATTCTCCGAGATTCACCTCTTTTATCGAGTTCTGATATATGCAGTCCCTTCTAAGCTCATAAAACTCTATAGAGCGAAAGAACCATAATGAACTGTGTACTATTCCAAAAACTTATATTTTTCACTTGATCTCTGATATGTGCAATCATGAATGCTACAGTTCTGATGACAAAATTCTAGGCAATTTATATAAATAACAGGACTATTTATACATTGTCATTATTATTTTCATAAGGATTACATTTGACCTCCAACATGCTATTGCAAAACACCCATTTATATTTCATGAATTTCAAATAAGAAGAAATTCCAATAGTGGACATATCGAATAATCTTTGGGATAAATTTAGGGTACAAGAGCTATATGACTAAAAGTTCATTCATATTTTATGCTCAAATTACAATTTGGAAAGTTTTATTCTCTTTCTACTTTTAATCTACTTTATTCTATGACCTTCATAATGTTCATTAGCTGTCTGTACTAAATCTTTTACAGTAGTATGTAGGTTTTTTCCTTATTTCTGGCAACAGCTGCTGGGTTTTCAGCTATAAATGAATCATAGAATCACAGAATCATAGAATGGTTAGAGTTGGAAGGGACCTTCAAAGGCCATCCAGTCCAACCCCTCTGCAAGGAGCAGGGACATCTCCAACCAGATCAGGTTTCTCAGAGCCTCGTCCAACCTGGCCTTGAACGTTTCCAGGGATGGGGCATCCACCACCTCTCTGGGCAACCTGTTCCATTGTTCTACAACTCGCACTGTAAAAAATTTTTTCTAATATCCAATCTAAATCTACCTCACTCTATTTTAAAACCATTACCCCTTGTCCTATCACAACAGGCCCTACTGAACAGCCTCTCCCCATCTGTTTTGTAGGCCCCCTTGACGTACGGGAAGAAATTATAGAGCATTAAGCCATATGTATGTGTATATTTATATGTAGGGGTATATATATATATAAGTATATATATATATACAGGTATTCAAGAAACCCCACCATAAACAGCTTTCTGCAGTGAGAAACACTAATAAACATGGAAATAATAAATTGAAAGAAGTCTAGGGAGCCTTAAATCTCTTCCTATGTGTGTTTATGTTGTGAAGAAGGCTGGGATACAGTCCTCCTACATCTCGCTTAGGACATTGAAATTCATTTCATCCCCAGACATAAACTGTGTCTACCTCCTTTTCTCAACTGTCTTTCCCTGTAGCTAAATTTTTAAATGTTTTCCTAATTTTCTTCAAAGTTTTGTGGGTGAAGTTTTCAAAAATATTTATTCACGAGTTTAGGAATGTCTGTTTTGAGGAGACAATTTGTCATTTATTGCTTAAACCTCTGCTGCAATGGAAGGCAGATAGATGGGACCTCAGTGCTTCTCACGTTCCCTGAATAAGTTTGGAAAGTGGGAGTGATTAACAACCTCCATTAGAGCCATCAATATTGGCTTTCTTTTGCATATTGTTTTAGTCATTAAAGCACTTCCCCAGAAAGAAGCAAACTTGTGAGTTGGCAAGTTTGGGAGCCAATAAAACTGATTTCTAATCAGGATTCTTCTTAATGCTATTTATTATCTTCCTGCCTAGGGAACACAGTCAGCTTTTAGTGCTCCCTTGCATAAGTCCTTGTACAAATATTTAAAAAGAAAATATAGTCCTAGAAAGATTAAAATATTTCACAGGAACAACACCCAGTAGTGAGTCTGAAGAAGAAAAAGGGTATGCAAAGTGGTTAGAGAATTAAGTAATGCTGGAATTAGCATGTTTCACAGAATAAATATATTATAGTAGGTGGTTCTTATGCGACCTTCATTTGAACCTTGGAAAAGTCACTACATTTTCTGCCTCTCTATCTGTAAAATGGAGATAATTCTTACCTTGCTCACAGGGACACTGAATTTCAGGACATTTGTATTTTGGATAATGTTGAATGAATGAATGAATGAATGAATGAATGAAGGTATGCAACTTGTACTCTGGGACTTTTCAAAGAAAATTATGGTTTTTTTCATCAATTATAAAATTTGCTGAGAAATGGATCTGTTTTGATAGAACTATCATTGGCAGGCCTGTAAGTGTGATCTTCGATCATGCTTTGGCTGTAGATCAGTTTTCTCACTTTATTTGGCCTCTTACCATAGGCTAGTTTATTTCTCTTCTTGGAAAATGTCAAAATTTCACTAATGTTGGGAACTGAAAAAACAACTTTCACTGGACTTTAACTACTATAAACATGTCAGCATATTCATGTTTGTATGCATTTGGATTAAGAATTTACTTGGTTGTGTCAGTGATCTCATGCTAGAATTGACTGAACTCCAGTTGTAGAGTATATTTATGAAATTAAAATGTTGCTCTATAGCAAATAAACAGCCACATAGTACTAAATAACTAAAATAATTATTGTTAATAACACTGGTTTTTTTCTGTGCAATTTTTGCAGCTACCTTAAGATAATTTTACTTCACTCGAATGTCCTGAATTTAATATTAATTACAGCATATGTCTTTATACATAAAGAGAGAAAAGGATAGCAGTATCATATAGTTCTCCTTTTAAAAGTTTTATATATATATGTTTAAATTCTAAAAATTAATTTCCTAGAAATTTTGATCTGTCGCACAACCAGTGGAATCTCAGCTGCAGTTCATCTTACCCAAAGCAGACGCCTACGTTTAATCGGCTGAGCTTTCATCTGTGCTCAGATACCCACAGAAGGAAAGTAAAGTAAAAAGTAAAGGAACAAAGTAAAATAAAGGCAAATTTAATTAGTTGGAATTATTGAGTGACCTGGAAGTCCTTGGTTAAAACACTTGCACAACACTTCTCTATAATTATAATATATTCATAACCTTTTTATAAACTATGTACTCCCATGTAAGAGTTTTTTCTCAGTGTGTGTTTGTTTTTACTTAGGTAGTAATAACAAATCAGTGTTTTTCAGACTGTAAGGTACATTTCATGCGTAATTTTTCAGCTTCTCTGTTGTTTTTCGTTTGTTTTTTTTTTTCCAAGGGAAATGCCACAAGCAGATCTAGCTACTTCCAAAAGCAGCCGCCCCTGTGAGCCTTGCCAGCTAACATTAGTCATGGTCAACAGAACTTGAGTGGTTTGCAGAACACAATTACATTTGGAAGAAATAAATCTGCATTTCTAATAGTTGTTTATATGGGATTGAAATAGAACAGCAGAGGAAAGTGTTTGCAAATAGAACATATTCTAGTGAAAAGAGCCACTTTATGCTTCATCCCTCTTCCCTGGAAAAGGATGAAGCTGTGATAACTTATTTCCTGCCTAGCAAACTATCTTGAGCTGAACTAGTTCATGTTTTCAAGGAGTGGACCATGTCAAATGAGGGCAGTTAGCTGAAGTCAGATGGTGTCGCTTCACAAGAGGTGCGGTTTACACAGCATCAAAACCTCGCTAACAGCAGGATTTTGCCAAGCGCTGCCACTGGCATCCAATCCTGGTGTTTCCAAGGCTGATGAAGCCTGGGTAGATACAGAAAAATAGAGAAAGATAGAAAAAAGAGAGAAAGATAGGCCATGTTAAGATCATCTTGTATTCTGAATTAGCTGAGATAGCGCACCATCCTCCTCAGTGACTGTGCAGGGAGCAGGATCTAGCCCATCAAGTGCTCTGGTTCATTCGTCATTCCTGAGAGCAGATGTCTCTGGGATGCCATTGCAGACAACCTGGATATACTGCTTACTTCATGAGTGGAAATTGATAAAATTCCTTAAGAGCAAACATTCCTAGATATTAAGAATCACAGTTTACTTTTGTCCATTAATACTGACTTTTTCTAGGCCATGGATAAAAATTGAGACAATTCAAATATCCCAAATCAATGGCCTCAATTAAATGTTGGCTTGTACACCCTGACTGATAAATGTGAAAAAAAAAAAGCAATCAGGTGGAAGTTTTTTGGGGTTTTATTGTGTGGTGGTGTTAATAAAAATGGTGCAGGAATTTTAACTTCACAGTCTCCATTTACTAAATCCACTGAGATATCCGTATGTCACATATCTGTATGTCACATATAATACCAGTAAATGGAGTACATGTAGCTGAAACCCTTCCTCCAATTATTTCAAATCCTTGAACTAAATATAGCTTGCACAATGATTGCTAATAATCCAGTGATATAAATTCAATGATCATATTTCATATTTCATGAATATACTCCTAATATTTTCCCTATTTCCATTATAGAGAAAGAGGAACAGCTCAAAAAAAATGGGTTTATTGGAATATCACTTAGCTTTACTGGTTGTCTGAGAGCATGTTAAACAATTTTTTTTTTCTTGCAGTGAGAACTGTCCTTTCTGAAGAAAGTTTGCCCTGGCATTTCTTTGTTGTATGGCAAGTGAATACGAGGTCTTTACCTGCAGATGTCTGCTTGCCTTATGGAGTTGCCGATAGGATGTTTTGTTCCCTGGCAAACAAAAAAAGCAAAGCTTGAATTCAAGCTGAGGGGAAAGCTGTTTGTGTCTGCAGTTGTAGCTTTCAATGAATGTCTCCTGTTTTAAGAATGACTGTGATTCCAGCTATGCTGCTAAGCACTGGTGGGATTTGTGTGGGGAAGGTGCAGGAAGGGAAGGGAAGGTGCGGGAAGGGAAGGTGCAGGAAGGGAAGGTGCAGGAAGGGAAGGGAAGGTGCAGGAAGGGAAGGTGCAGGAAGGGAAGGGAAGGGAAGGGAAGGGAAGGGAAGGGAAGGGAAGGGAAGAAAAAAAGAAAGAAAGAGAAAGAGAAAAAGAAATGAAGGAAGAAAGAGAAAGGGAAGAAAGGAAGGAAGGAAGGCCGTTAAATAGGATTGTTTCTAATTTACTCCCCCTGTTTTTTCTACATTTGTGAAACAACTTGGGAAAAAGAATTCAGTTCTTTAAATTATAAATTTAATTGTAAAGTTAGCAACTGATTAATTTTGCTGCACCCACACATGGTTTTGTTTAGTTTCTTCTTCTTCTCAGCCTTCAGCAATACTTGTCATTAATGTTTTCCTGACATATTTGGAATATCATAATTACATTGGAGATCTTCTACAAGCAGTAAACTTTTCCAGTGTCACAGCAAAAAAGATCTGGTTGATGGTCTTGTCCATTGAAACCTGAATTTCTGTCAACTGCAACACAAATTGTCTTCTGAAATGAGATGTGAAACAGTAGTTACTTGGCTTGTACTTCTTTCAGTCTATTTCTCACAGAAAACAAACAAACAAACAAACAAACAAACAAACCAGAATCATAGAACATTTTGGGTCTGAAGGACCTTTAAAGGCCATCCAGTCCAACCCCCCTGCAAGGAGCAGGGACATCTCCCACCAGATCAGGTTGCTCAGAGCCCCATCCAACCTGGCCTTGAATGTTTCCAGGGATGGGGCATCCACCACCTCTCTGGGCAACTTGTTCCAATGTTTCATCACCCTCATTATAAAAAATTTCTTCCTTCTGTGTAGTCTAAATCTACCCTCTTTTAGTTTAAAACCATTACCCCTTGTCCTGTCACAGCAGGCCCTGTTAAAAAAGTTTATCTGGATCCTTCCTTATAAGCCCCCTTTAAGTACTGAAAGGCTGCAATAAGGTCTCCCTGGAGCCTTCTCTTCTCCAGGCCAAACAGCCCCAACTCCCTCAGCCTTTCTTCATATATCACATAACCCTTCTTAAAAGATCACCCATGACAATAGTTTTCAACCTTTTGCAATCTAAGGACTCTTAAAACAAGACCCAGGTAACTGTAGACCCCTGCTTAGTAATTCAAGGCAGTAACAGTAGGTACGTTACCTTTTCTGGGTTATTATTAAGTAATACAATGTGCAGCAGACAATTTTATAACTATGGATCTTGAAGAGATCAGTTGAATCCATGAACACGTGCTTATATGAAATTGGGAACTGTGTTGCTGTGTTTTCCTTTCCTTTTTTGAAGTGCATGTAATGCTTTCTGATCTCCGACTCATTTTGCGAAAAATCTGTGCTGTTTATTTAGCTGGACACATGATCCAAATTCCTTGGATGAAATCAGGGATTTAAATTTCAGTAAATTTTGCACTCAGTCAGCAGAAGTAATAGAGCTTCTCTTCTGATCCACATTAATCTGCCTCAGACTACAGGGTACTGTGTCATCTCATAGTTTTGCATTGCGTCTAGCATCTTTTAGTAGAGAATTTGGGGACAGAAAATCTTTTATGCCTGTTTTCAGGAGTGCCTTTTAGAGGCTTCTAGGCTGTGTGCTTCAGCAGCAATGCTGTTGCTCTGCAGTTTCCAGAGAAGCAAATATATCAGCAGGAAAATGAGCTGGACCAGATGCTCCCCTGTGGATATGTTCTCCAGCTGAAATGAATATCTTCTTAATAGAAGAAAGCTCTGAATGGTTTCTGGAAGGTGGAGGGAAATGCATTTAGGCTGGTATCTTTCTCATTCTGCTGAATGGGGTAGTACTATTTTGCCTGACAACAGGGCAGCTATCAGAAAAGGTGGAGGGAAAAGACAAGCTCTGAATTAAATGTACTTCTGGAGTGGGTTTAAATTTGTTCCACTGTTAGTAGAGAGAAATTTTAAGAAGGGCTAGATGCCAAATTGGAAAGGAGTGAAAGCTAAGAGTGAGTCTGCTACAAGCTCAGAAAGAACCTATTTAACTTGTACATTATGTTCTCTTGCGTTCAAACCTGTCCTTTGCTGTATTTCTTGAACAGCTGTACCTTAGGTTCAGCTTCCAGCAGGCAAGTCCTCTCTTCCTCTCTTTAAATCTTTCAAGTGAACTACTGAATTAATCTGCCTATCATTTGCATTTAAAGAGATTCAAGGCCAGATAGTTAAAGGTGTTTAAGAACCTGGAAATTCAGAGAGGAAAAAAAAAGTACCTTAAAAGATTTGGCTCCAGTGACACTAAATAGCTGGTTCTTCTGCTTTCCTACTCAGGTCATACTTTGCTGTGTGTCTGTAGATTGAAATTTCAAACATAACATGTTAGCCTTTTAAATTTTAACAGGCGAGAAAGAGTAGGAAAACACACACCAAGCCTGGAAGGATTTGAGTTATGGAGGATCTGAACTGGAAAGGCTGGGATTATTTGCTAGTGCTATTTGCTGGAATTTGTTCATCAATTCTCAGCTCACCTTTAAGGAGCTGTGTTAGCTGTCGTAGCTAGAATTAACCCCATCCCTGGTCATTTATTTTGTTGCTACTGTTCCATTCAGAAAGTCAAAATAACTCAGGGCAAAAAATAGTTGGAACATGTTATAATTATCTGCATTATTAAATAGCATGCACAGACTCCATGTTGCTCCGTAAGTATTCCTTTTATTCCACAAATGCTTATAATCAAATCTAAACAAAGGTGGGAGCTACCAGTGGGGAAAACTGTTACCATTTCCACAGAAGAAAGTGGAAATCCTAAAATCCAGTCCATCTTACTTGGATACCTTGCTTGCATATAAATATGAAGTGCTCAGTAAAGCACCCTTCTAATGTAGGTGCCTATGATCCCTCTTGGGTCAACGGAGTGAGACACATGGCTTGAAAGGCCTCTCATTCTGAAGGTCTGCTGAAAAGTGAAATGGGAGAGATTCAGAAGATACGAAAGAAAATGCCTGTCAGACAAAGCTATACTTGTCTGTACTCTACAGCTACTTAACTGTGGTGCCTTGACTATCTCTCTCCATCAACTGGGTAACAACTGTACATAGCAGTGAATAATTCAATACTCTGTTGTTCCAGATGCCACAGTAATTGCATTCCTACAAGCACCTACAGCAGGTGGACTAAAAATGACCTTTGGTGCAAAACTGGACATTTTTCTACATCACTGGTGCGAAGTTCTTCACAACATTCAAGGACAGATTCTTAATTCCTACAGACAGCAGAAGTATGTGTTGTTCTATTAGTTATTGATAATGAAAAAGGAGATCAAGGAATATTGAAATACATTCTTCAGCTTACAAATTTCAGCAAGTTAGAAGACCTTAAAAGATGCTTATCTTTAGGATGCTGCACACTTAGTTATACTCCTCTCATTCCTTTATGTTCCAGGAAGAAGAACCTTGTATTTTTTCTCTGTTTCTATAGAATCTGTTACTATGTTACCCTTCTCTAAGTTCTCTGCTCTTTTGGAGATGAGGGAATCAGGACAGTGTATCATATGCAATCTCTGGATGCACCATTTGTTTACAGAGTTGTGTAATAATGCTTCCTATTTTTTTTTTTTTTGTGTTCCTTTCAAGGGAGTTCCTAACATCTTGCTTGCCCTATAAAGCACTGATGTAATATTAGCACGGAACTGGCACTTAGGAGAGTTGGGGCTGTTCAGCCTGGAGAAGAGGAGGCTCCGGGGAGACCTGATAGCGGTCTTCCAGTACCTCAAGGGGGCCTACAGGAAAGATGGGGAGAGGCTGTTCAGTAGGGCCTGTTGTGATAGGACAAGGGGTAATGAGTTTAAATTAGAAGGAGGTAGGTTTAGATTAGATATTAGAAAAAAAATTTTTCACAATGAGAGTTGTAGAGCACTGGAACAGGTTGCCCAGAGAGGTGGTGGATGCCCCATCCCTGGAAACGTTCAAGGCCAGGCTGGATGGGGCTCTGAGCAACCTGATCTAGTCAGGGAGGTCCCTGCTTCTTGCAGGGGGGTTGGACTAGATGACCTTTGAAGGTCCCTTCCAACACTAACCATTCTATGATTCTATGATTCTATGATTCTGAATTCTCTTTTCTTGGTAGGAATAGCTAGTTCAGAGCTCATCAGGGGTTACTTTTCTATATAATCATTCTTTGGTTTGGTCCTAGCCAGGGAGCTTGGATTACGTACTTTTTTATGTGAACAGAACATTTTGTTGAAGTGTGCCCTGAAGAACTCCATAAATAGTACTTTTAGCAATCCTGTGCACCAACAAGAAAAAGTGACCGAGAGAATAGCACAGCTACCAGCCAAGAAACAATCCTAAAACAAGCTCTTGCTATTTCCACAGACATCTTTCTGAGTTAATGCAGATCAATGTGCATGCATCCTTGCAAGTGTTCTGATCCAATTTCTCAGAAAGGAGGGAAAAAATGGACACCATTTGCAGTTTTAGTGTCCCAAGTATTGATGGGTGACTTTAGCTTTGGGTCTGAGAAAGCAGAGAGCAAGGTGTTGCAGACGAAATTCTTCTCTGAATGATTGTGATCATACAGTAAGAAATTGATTTGTGAAGCATGCTCCTGATCAAATGGGATGGAGATGGGTAAGGCTAAGGGATTTTAGGGGGTATTAGTGGATCTCCTCATCCCCCATATCTCTTATGCCACCACATCTCCCTTGCCATGAGATTGCATGGATAACTTGGAAGCCATATGCCTTAAGGTGAGAGCAGTAGCCACAGCAATTGCTGTGATCCTGTCATTCTACATGTCATCCTGTTACAGCCTACTGAGATTTCCCTTTCCCTTTCTTTCTTGAAAAGAGGTATCAGAGATTCCCTCGTGGGAAAGAAAAGAGGGTTTGACAACAAACTTGGAAACAGCAATGGTCAGAATGCCTGAGCTGAAAATCAAGCACCTGGAAAATGTGAATATGTGATACAAGAAAAATATTCTTGAAGAAAACAGGAGTATGCTAGCAATGGTCAAAGTGAAAGCAACCTTGACTTTGAAAGAATACCAGGTAATGGGAAGACCCAAGAGCCAATTAGAAGTCAGAATGAATGATTTTTTTTTTTTTCCTGAGGGTTTTTGTTTCCTATTCCCACTGTCTCTCATAGCCCCCTAAACCATATGGAATGCAGTATCTTTGGAGGCTACAAGGTTAAACTTGTAACAGAATTAATTAATAACCTGCTTCTGTTCCAGTGCAAGGGACAAACTTTGCTCTGAGCTGTGATCGTATAAATCAGGGTCATCTTCCTCTGAGTCAGTGAAAAAGCAGCATTGTAACATCTGAGTGGGTGAGATCAGTATCAAGCCCAAGGTATTTTACCTGACAAATGGTATATTATTTAACGTGCACCTCTCCAGGGCCTCAGAAACCGCTCTGCTCATTATTACATGGATCAGTTTCCTAAGTCTTTCTGCGGCTCCCTTTTATCATTTCAACACACCTTCCAAAATTCTCCCTCCTCCCAGATCCTGAGCCCATAACAGCTGTGCATTGTGTGCAGAATGTGAATAATTTTTTACAATATTCACTGTCTGGTAGCCAGACTTTTTCTGAACCCTGATGCTTCTTCCACAGGATTCTCCTTTTGCACTGCTGTTTTACACCCCAAATTCCTTACCAGAGGAACTTAGCAACATATAATCACACAGAAACATGCATTCTTTAAAATGGATGGAAAACTCTGGGACAAGCTACTTATGTCTCACACAGAATCAGCTTAAACTTTTGGTATTTTCACTGCTGTAAAGCAAACACAATGTCACAAAGGAGCTGACAAGAATATACAGAGGTCACAGTCTTACAGAACGAATGCACTAATATTATATTTTAGTAAGGGAACAGAATAACTCTAAGTTAACTATTCACTTCTTGTCTCTAACTTGCTATTTTAAGTGTACAGGTTTTAAAAGCCATATCAGGAAAGGCAGTGGAGAATGTACAGTAAAGAACAATGCGGCTATATGACAGGCAGATGGATTAGATAAACCTAATATACCTCTTCCAACTATAACAGCTATGATTAGAGAAAATAGTGCATCTGAGCACAGTTGGGGTCTATTGATTTCTCTCTCCAGTGACAGAACAGTAGAGAAAATTTTCCTTCATCTACAACAATTCTCTTCTGTAGAGGTCCTGAAATTTTGAAGGAACTTGTAGATCCTCTTCTTCTCTATACCCTTTTCTAGTACATAAACATAGTTATTTGTGTATGTATGGGCCATCTTTTCCAAAACAAACTTTTTTTTTTCCACTGCAATTTATTTGTTTTGTTTTGGTTTTAATATTTCCATTTGAGAAACAGGGCACCCAGGCTCTGCAGCACTTGAATGACCAGGTTGTGAAGTGACAAGATAGACTGAAATAAAATATATATGTAGCTGGATTCATGACAGTTGGACAGAGGACAGACTCATTGGCTGGGATTTATGTTCCAACAGAGGCAGAAGAAGCTCAAAGTGTGTTCTGCATTGCCAAGAGACAAAATTTCACAGAAACAGCTTATGTTGATGATTACCAATGGGGCAGTAGGTTAGAACTAGGGACTCCAGTCATGGTTCAATCCATACACTTCTGAAAGGGATTAAAAAGGCCAAAGCACGCACTTATACTCATAGAGGAGAGAATAGCCTACGGCAGAGGCAACTCAAAGAGGTGGATGGGAGGAAATATATAAAATAAGGGATATCTGAAGCCTTGAGTCTGCTGTGCACAACACAGAGGGAAAAACAGCTGAGCTAGCTAACAAATGTTTGTGGGGCCGAACAGACACTACATATAAAAATTATTCCAGTCAACCAGAAAGACAAATGAGAGACACATGGAACCAGATTCAACTAATTAAATGACTACTACTTAGATGTCTACATATTTTCAGGAAACAGACATCCTGAAGTAGACAGAAGAGGTTGGAGGGATCATGCTTTGTTGTAGTTCAGCCCCGATCCGGACCAGACTACGCAGTCTCTCTCTCACTCCCCCCACCCTCCGAGAGAATAGGGAGAGATAATTTAAGAAAAGAGAGATAATT
>WHYT01016204.1:109461-120460 GCA_009806455.1 Tetrax tetrax
ACAGTTTAATAGCAATAGAAGGAACATGTGGCAAGAAGGGCCTACCCTTCTTGGGGAAGAACAATTAATTGTGTTGAGAAATTAAACTGCAAACAGATTACTTGAACATTATATTTCTCTTGATTTTAAGTAATAAGCTGTAAAATGTAATCAATGTGCCTCCAAGGGAACAGTACTCTTGGGCCAGAGCTAACATCTCTTGTTCCATCTACCTGGAATTTTCTGGACTGAAACAGCGTTGTCCTGTTATCTGGCTATGCTGAGTTAGAGATGCCTGATCACTGGAAACATTCAAGGCCAGGTTGGATGAGGCTCTGAACAACCTGATCTGGTTGGAGATGTCTTTGCTTCTCTCAGAGGGGTTGGACTAGATGGCATTGAAAGGTCCCTTTCAACCCGAACCATTCTATGATTCTATGCTACAGGTATACATACATAGTCTACTGATCATTGAGGACATACATAAATAAAGATCTTGCAATAAGGACATGACAATCATACCAAACATAGCCAGAATAGTGTGGTGGGTAGAAAAGGAGAAAGAAATAAATATAAAATTAAATTGTTTATACTATTTTTTTCACAATCCATTTCTGGGTTAGTATTTTGTTTCATTAAAAAAAAAAGCCAACAGCACAAACTTATGCAAACAACAGATAAGCTCATCCCAGAGATAACATAAAGGTTATAGAATTTAGAGAGAAAAAAATGTAGTGTAGAGTTAACTGGTATGCGTGCTCCTGATATGTGCATCTTGGCAGATCCCAGTAGTGCTCAGACTCTTCTGTCATCTTCAGTATTTCTAATGAACTGTTACAGAAGCTTTTACTTGGAAATAGTATGCTTTGCTTTCTGATGAGGTTTCACAATCACACATGCAGACAGCTTAACATGGCATGCCAGACGACAAGAGGCATGTTGCGGGCTTATTCTGCTAAAGGGTATCTTTTGCACAGCACTCACTAGTCCAACAGTATTCATTGTATGCTATTATCTGCCCATGTTAAATCCCTGTGGATTTTCATTAAAAGCACCTTGCTTTTCATCACTGGGAGAATAACACATGATCTGGGCTACTGTAGAGGGCTATTTATTGCAATGGTGAAAAAATATTCAATATCTGAAGTTAAAGATTTGGAGGCAGAAGCTGTGATTGTACATACTATGAAAAGGATAAATTTAGTTTTCATCTGATATTCCTAGTCAAAAGACATATCAAAAAGGCAGAAAAGACAAGGAGGTTCACATGAATTATGACGTAACAAAGGTTAGAAAACATTGTTTTATTGCTGTGAACTCCTGGGAATCCACGGGATGACAAAGAGGCAAGAAGGACATAAGATATTTTCATATTTTAATCAATAGGAAACTCTGTCTATTACAATGACGATGGTCATATATTCCCTAAATAACCTGTCCTTTGATTTCCTAAGGGTACTCTCCCAGGACAGTGAATGGTATGTGTTAAACTCTCAAACACTCAGACTCCAAAAAAAAAGGATGAGACACAGATTTATGTGCAAATTTGGCCTAGTCACTGAAATGGAGCATATCTAAATTGAAGTAGATAACATTTTCACTACATTTCACACCTGTTTTTCAAACTGCTGTCCTCAGAAAGCTTATTTATTGGTCAGGAAATTCTGTTTGTCAGGAACAAGAAGCCCAGTGGTGGCTGAAAAGACAGGAAAAGAACATGCCACATGAATAATTACTCTTTGTTGCTACAAAGAGCTGTAGAAAAGTCCATAGAGGGAAATGAAATGAGTGAAATGAGGAAATCCAAGAAAAAAAAAATATGATGAAGGGAGAACTAATATTAAAGCTATTGCTCTCTCCATGCATATTAAATATGCACAATGAAGACAGATTGCTCATGCCAGGGTTCTGGTACTAGAATATTATGATATAACATGTCCAAATGAAAACATGTGACTCAAGGCCATAGTTTTATGATAAAGTTTCTCTTTGCCCATTTTTCGTTCTCTCCCAAAAGCAATTTATTTTTTTCACACCACCAATTTGGAAGACATAGAAGAGATCAGGTTTCCGGAAAAACTCTTCTCTCTTTGCAAGCTTCCTTAATAAACTGAAAATAATGACATTTGTGGCAGTACAAATGCACCAAGGGTACAGCACATATTAATTAAGGCAGGTTCACAGAGTGGCAGTTTTTGCTGAAGCTGGCCATTTTTGTATGCTTTTATCCCTTATAACTGCCTGTTTTCCCTGGAGATATCTTATCAGGCAAACATTGTTCTGGCATCCCAGAACATGACAGACTGTCATTAGATAAAGGAGAAGGTTAATAAAATAGAAATCCAGGTTACAAGCAATGTTTTAGCCAGAGGCATCCCATGGGTTGTGGTGAAGCAAACAGCAGAGTAGTCAAATGCAGAAAATTACAGTCAGCAGAAGAGTGCCAAATATCCAGCTCTTATTCTGTAATTTGCACATGCCAGCAGAATCTCAAATAATGTTTTTTTTTGTTGAGATATTTGGACTGTGTTTCTTTTGGTCCACAGATTCCCATTTCAATATCCTGATAATCTGGTGAGCACAGTGAGTTGGGAAAGGCTCCCTCTAATATTATTAGGTGCGGATAACATAAACAGAGAGGGCTTTTTTTCCCCTTTTCTTATGTTTCTTTTCTTAAAGCATTTCTGGAAATTCCTGGTAGAGCCTGTGGATGTCAAGTGGAATCAGAGCACACGGGCCTAGGGCGGAGCAGGATTACTTCTCTGGCTTATCTCTGAACAATTATCTATTTTATTTGGTTGCAGGATGATGCTGGCAACTATAAATACATCTGCAAAGGAAATATCTTTTTCTGTTAAACACTGTTGAGACATACAGATGTGACCATTGCCCCCAGGCCTTTGGGTAGGATGGAAGTTAAACATTCAAATGAATAATTATGATGAGGAAAGGGCACAGCTTAGCCAGTGGTTTGGAAGTTAAGAATTTGAGCTTTTTTGGTCTTCTTCAGAGATGTCAGAGGAAGATTAGGATGGGAGAGGAGAAATAATTCCAACTGTCATCTGTGTAACCTGAGCAATGCATTGTGTTTTCTGGTCTTTGTAGCAATATCAAGCCTTCAAAATATATTTGAAGAAGAAAGAAGTGGTTTCTTAGATATTATAAGACGATTTGCTCCAGTTTTGAGAAAGGAAGAGGGGAATTAATGTAATGAGCATTTACAGTGAGTTAGGTCCAAGCTGAAGAATCCAAAGGAGAAAACATGAAAAGTTTGTTGCAAAGGTGGAGGAAGATCTTTGAGTGGATCATAAATGTGTTTAGGTTCAGTGCTGACTTACACTAAGTCAGGATTTGGCCTTACATCTCCATGCTGGCAGAGCTGTCTTAACTCCTTTGGAGATTTCCTGTGACTCCACTCTATTTGCTTGTGTGTAACTTGACTGCAGCCCTTACTCTACATGAACTGGGGCAGCTGCCAGGTGCTGCTGTTAAAAGGCCCCTTGAGTAATATTCAGAAAACTCTACTCACTTCTGATATAGGAGGAAATAACCTCTACTGCAATCAGCTGGAAGGCTGATTTCTCTGTGGTCGTAAGAAGTTGGTGCATCTATGGATGGGATTTCAAAAGAGCTAATAGAGCTTAACTTTGTGCCCTTCTAACTCCCTGGCAAATCTTGCAATGAGTCTTTTAAAACCAGAGTTAAGTTCACATGACGTTTCCTGAAACTTTTGTTCTACTTCTGAGATGCATAGGGCAGAAGAAAAGAGCAAAAAGCAGCCAGAGGAGATGCTGGAGGGAACCACTTTACATACAAGGCATATCTTTAGTTTATTTCTTAAAATAAGGAGCATAGGTGTGATTCTAGTGTGTGACTGGTAAGAGAAGACAGGAGGTGAATGGCTACAAGGAGGGGAGAAACTGGAATGACAAGGAGGCTAAGAGGTTTTAAAAAAATTAGTTGTATCTGTCAAGACATTTTCCAGTCTCTCCAAGATGGCAGAGAAAAAAAAAAATCATTCTGCTGTCACTGTCATCTAGGTTTGATATAAATGTCCCATACAGGAAAACATGAAACACTTCTTTCCAAGGAGACAGATCCTGAAGACTTACTGGCAAAATTAATAGTCTGCATGCATGCTTTAAACTGTGCTTTCTCAAATTTTACATCTGTATTCATAGTCCTTCCTTATTTAAACCTAGAGCACTTGGTGTCTACACTTTTCAAATGTATAGGCTTCCTTCTCTGACCTTTACTGTAGCTAATGAATTATTTTAACCCCTGCCTTGCCAGTTTTTCTGCATTGCTAGCAGTGTCACATCCTCCAGGCTGCTCTGCCCCTTACTTCTAAACTGATGACAATCTCTATAAATTTATTAGCCCACTGATACCATCTTGGTATTGCCTAGCTGCTTGGATGAACCAAAGCAGGAGGAAGGTGAGTGTGAAAGATCTCCAGGACGATGGCTGTGATGCTTGTATCAGTACCTTATCTAAATGCAGGGAAGTAGTGTGCTACAGGACAGCTGTGTGGTGAGAAGAGTTAACATTACTCTTTTGCTGACTGCTATACAAAAGAAACAAGAATTCAAATGGAAGAAATATCTAAAAGACAGCAGAGCAAATGCTCCCTCCAAGTCTAGCTTTTATAAAACTATCAAGTTTCTCTGTAAGTTAAAGTTTTAATGTCAATCTATTCCGCAGAGTGTTTAGACAGGTATTAACCTTCTGGGTATACTTATGGCTCTTGATAAGGCCCCTTTATCTCTAAGCAAGAATTAAGTAAAGCTTAAAGTGTTTCTCTTCATCAGAACTTCAGCATATTCTGGAAGGTCTGTGTAAAGACTTTGTTGTCTTGTCATAGTTTACCTTATTCCCCTTATCATTTCCTGGCATCGCTTCCTTTCAGAAGGAAGGAAAAAGTTCTCTGTATTTTGCTACTGCAAAATCATTTTGATCGGATATGCTGGCAGAAACTGGATATAAACAATGATATGTATATATAATCTTTCACAAAGGCAGTGAAGATCCATCTATATAGAATTTTCTGCTCTCAATGGAAGTGCTAATTGACATTTCCTTCTTGCTGCTGCATTATCAGCAGTCTGCAAGAAAAGAAAAAGTACTGCCCCACAGATTTGCTGCAGAAAGCAATACACTGCAGGATGAGGATGCTGCTCAGTAATTTTTACTTTATTTTCCTTTTAGCACTGATTGTGCATTAGACATGGTCTAGCCCCTAGTAAGGTAAGCATTTCAGCTCTAAAGGGTTCAGTTAAAGCCCGGTGCTTACAGTTCTGATCTGTGACATACAGGCAGACGTACAGGCTACTAGGTGGGGAATCTGTAGGTCACCAACTACTCCGCAGTCACCGGCTTTCCAGAAACCCCTAGTCTACAGCAACCTAAGATATAGGACAGGTAGCTTAGTATGCATGTGTACTCCTACTCAGCTCCTATTTTGAAGTAAAAGAAGGCATATAGAGCAATTGCAATTATTATTTTTGGCTTTCCCAATCTTTGACGTATGTTTTAGTGAAATTATTTAGTCAACGAGGCTTAGAAATACTTCACATTCATAAGAACCATTTCTGCATGGTTCCTCAACTATTGAATGACTTTCACATAAATTTCAAGCCCCTTGACTTAAGGACACGGTGTGCTGAGTGGGTGTATTTGCCCAGTGTGAAGGAGATGTCTTGTCCTTTGAAGACACATTATTTTAGCACAAATGCAGTAATTTAAAAACATGAGGCCAGCTTTAGGATTTTGACTGCAGTCTATCTCTCTCTTGCACCAGTAACTTCTCTTTAATTGTTCCCAAATCTTCTTTTCAACTCCAGTTTACTAAAATACTTTTAAACTTTTGAGACTAATGGGACATATTTACTGGCATACCACACAATATTTTGATAGATGAAAGGCTTTTCAAGTTCTGAAGTATCTTCTAACATTATTTTGGAAAATCGGATCTTAAAAATGATTTGGCCTAGAAAGACTCAGAAAAACAGAGCGTCCTTCTTTCAGTACTTGCTGAATTACTTTGTATATGATCTGGAAGGCTGGACATTAAGAGTTATTTGCTCTGAGTTAGATGTTGTTACAAAATACAGTGCTATGTACATATATTCAAACTGGCTCTAAGCAAATTAATTTGCAAAGCAGTAAGGCCACGTCAGCTAAGGAGGATGCTTTAGCACAGCAGAGAATTGAGCAAAACATGTTGTTTAATTCCTCTGATACCCAGTCTAGTCCACTGACAGTTTTTAAGACTGCTCAGAAAGCAAATAATTTGAATAATATATTATCTAGCAAGTGTTGTACAACCTGTTCAGACTCAGATCGTCCAGTTATGTTCCACAATTATAGCTGTCAGAAGTTCAATAACCACAAGTACAGCATATTGTGAAATTTGGGCTTTGTATAGTTAGCCAAAAAAACCTTGATGGAGACCGCCTCTCATTGTATTCCCTTATGGGGCAAAATGTACTATATTTGTGTTTCTAAAGAAGACAACATGGAAATGCAAATTAGTAAAAAGGTGAATGAACAATAACTTTATCAAAGCTGTTCTTTTGTTCAAACTGTTGCTCAGGTCAACAAAGTTTCCCAGACTGTTTTCCATCAGGAAATGTAATTTGAATGACACATTATTTTTTTGCGGTTTTGTAATTTAAGGGAAGAAAAAAAAAAAGCATTTAGAAGTATTTGTTCACAAAGGTCCCATAAAAATGAGAAATCTTTGAAAACAATGCTATTAGGAGAGAATAAAAGGATACTTCAGATTATATGCTACTCAATTCCAAGATTCTGTTTTATCTGTAAGTGCAGCCTGCAGACTTAAAATCCTTGCAGAAAATAATTCATAATGGAATGGCTTTCTATGTGAATCTTATCACAGCATACACTACTCCATATGCCTAAACTATTTTGGCAAGAAGACTTTTAAAAAGCCTTGGCATCAGCATGACACTGATAAAAATGAATGATTTACAAAGTCATATTAACATTCATAAACAGCAAATGAGGAAATTTCTTGATTAAAAAGTTGGTTTTCATTAACTAGGGTCTAAATATTAGCTTAAAGTGTGCTGATACATTTGTGAGCATTATCAGAGTAGTAATGTAGATATAACTGACACTTAGGGTGGAAATTAACTTCATTCATTTAGGCATTTAGGATTGAGTCAGCTGCCTAAACAGAAGCATCTCACACCATTTGAGATTTCCTGGAGTTTCCTATCTGGCAGGATGGCGTAATGTCTCCGTATGAATGTCCTGAATACTCTAGGACATCTCAGGTGGCTCTATGTTTAGACAAATGAGTTACTTTCCTAAATGCAGTGGCTTAATTCAGCTGACAAAGTATGGGCATGTAGTATTATTACCTGACAATCCACAAGGTGTTTTTTCCACTTTTAGCTGACGCTCCGAAAGTATACGGTTTTCCTATAAACACCGTGGCATACCATACACCCTTGTGCAGATGCCTCATGTACCCTAGGATGTCCCCAATGGTGATATGTGTCCCCAATGGACACATGGCATCTGTGTCTAGGTGTCTTAGGTGTAGAGATAGACCTATGAGCCAGATGTTTCAACTGCCTGAGCAACCACTTAACCCCACTGCTCTTCTTTGTTGTAAACACCAGGATACTGGGATTGTGACCTAATATAAAATTCCTACACCAGGATATATGACCTGAGATGACAAGATAATATGAACTGTTGTCCAACATTTGTTGAACATAAACAAACACGATTGTGTGATCTAACATTAACTCTGTTCACCACAACTCTCTGGGCTTGGCCATCCAGCCAATTTTTAACCCATTGCAGAGTACACCTATCCAAGTCATGAGCTGCCGGCTTCTCTAGGAGAATGCTGTGGGAGACAGTGTCACAGGCTTCGCTAAAGTTCAGGTAGATAACATCCATAGCCTTTCCCTTATCTGCTAGGTCACCTGGTCATAACGGTAAAAGTGAGAAAACTCAGGGATTGCGATAAAGACAGTTTAATAGGTAAAGCAAAACTCGCATGTGCAAGCAAAGCAAAATAAGTGATGGATTCACTACCTCCCATCAGCAGGCAGATGTTCAGCCGTCTCCAGGAAAGTAGGGCTCCATCAAGTGTAATGTTTACTTGGGAAGACAAACACCATCACTCTGAACCCTTCCTTCTTCTTCCCCCAGCTTTATATGCCGAGTATGACATCACATGGTATGGAATATCACTTTGGTCAGCTGGGGTCAGCTGTCCCAGCTGTGTCCTCTCCCAGCTTCTTGTGTACCCCCAGCCTACTTGCTGGTGGGACAATGTGAGATGCAGAAAAGACCTTGATACTGTGTAAGCCCTGCTCAGCAACAACGAAAGCATCCCTGTATTATCAACACCATTTTCAGCACAAGTCCAAAACAGAGCCCCATACTGGCTACTGCGTAGAAAATTAACTCTATCCCAGACAAAACCAACACAGTTACCTAAATATTTTATTGTTGTTTGAGTTACCCTATGGTTAACTCTATCCCTGTCAAAACCAGGACACATCCACATAACCTCCAAGTGCCAGTCACAAGAGCGGAGGTCCTGTGTCATACTCACTTAGTCTGTGAATGTGTCCAACTGGTACTAAGCACTGCTGCTCTAATAACTAATGTGAAGTGTAATTGATTTTATCAGGACATCCAGAAGGACCTGAAAACCAGACATAAAGCACATGGAAAGCCAAAGCAAGGGAAATTTACAGTAAGAACCTGCATGTCCTGAGGCTCTTCCAGTCCTGGACATTTTTGTGCCCCTATGATAATGAACAAACTACTGCAACTGATACACAGCTCTAACTTTCATTGCATGTGGTTGAAACCATTTCTTTACTTTTCTCAAAGTGAAAAAAGTTCTTGTGGCAAAATGCCAACTCAAGCTGGTCAAGAAAGGTGCTCCCACTGGCAAGGATGCAAATTTTAAGAACTGGCAGGTTTGTTTCCCTTGTAAGATTAGTGCCACATTACTGCTCAATGCAGAGCGAGTTAATGAGCCAGGAGATCCCTGGGGGGTACTGCTAGATGATGTATATCCTTAGCATATCTTTAAAGAGGTATATCTTTAATCCACCAGAACTGAGGTTTTGAAACATAGACTGAACACTGATATGACCTGGACCTTACAGACATATGTTATTACTTACAGCTGATGCTACTAAAACAAAATTATTCCATTTAAATGTTGTCCTCTGTCACATGAAAGCTCTAATTTAGCATCCTTAACATATGCAATTTTCTCCACTTGAGATGTACTTTCTCAATGGAGGCTCTTTTAGTACAGAGGTCTGTAGTTTGCTGTGTTGTATAAACACAGATTCTATTTCCTTAGAGGAATTAAATAGATAGTTGTTTCCTTTCCTATTCCACAAAGCAGTTAAGCATAAACTGATGGTTCGATGAAATCAAACTAAGCATGCATTTAAGTGCTCTATTGAACTGCATCACATTTTAATTTTTCGGGCTCTGTTGATCTTCTCATGATGCACTAGCCTTTTGATCCATAACAAAGGCTCTTTTACATAGGACATTATATAAAAGAATGCACAAACAAATATGGCTAGAAAAGATCACAGGAATAGATGAAGCATGAATGGTATGCTTCCTGAATATATTCCCAGGCTTCAATATTTCCTGAGAATTGTATGGTCTCTGCATATTTAATAACTTTAATGCAATATTATCTTGCCCATTTTTCCTTTGAGTGTGTGTAAAACATGCAGTATTCACAACATCCATTGGTCAAACTCTCCATAGCTAATTGTGTTTGCTGAGAAAAATAACTTTTGGTTTTGATTTGAACCTGCCACTCAGTACCTTAAAAAGTGACCCCCTAGTTCTTCCTATGCTGGAGGAGGCAGTAAGCAATGATCTTATTCACTCCATCCTTGTCATTCATTAATTTTTAATTCCTTCAGGGATAACCTTTTCCAGACTGAAAAGTTAAAGCTAACTTAGTCCTATGTAACTTATTTGCTCTTAGCAGGACTGTCAGTCCACACTAGGAATAATCTATTTGAGCCTCCTCTGTAGTTTCCTGGCTTTATTATATCCTTTCTGAGGTACTATGCACAAAATATCTCTCTCTGTTTTAGGAGAATCAACTAAAGACAAAATATAAATAATAATATTACTATAAGCAATTGGCATCTAATCCTACTGAGGGATTGGTTTAGGATTTCCTTTTTAAAATCTGGTAGAAGAAAAAGATTGTTATAGCTTTTAAATTGTACACAGCCCACATCCTACCAAGTGCTTACCCATCCCAACATCTGAAGTATGTGAAGTTCACCCACTGAAAGTAAACTGTAGCCTTCACATTATGTGCGTAACATTTGCATTTCAGCTGTCAATCTGAAAGACCTGACTATGCACATCCATCACTGGAGCCAGTAATTCAGGCATTGACTCTCTTCCCAAGCGTAATGCTGTCTGATTTACTTTGGTTTATCAGAGACATTCACGTGCATCTCACAGATATTACAGATATTACAAATATCATAGATATTGAACAGATATGCAATGCACACTGGGGCATCTCAAAAGCACTGGATATTTATGCTTAGGCAACAGAGCCTTCAGTATTTGTCTCCTGAAAATGTAGCCAGGAAAGGGAATCACTATACTATTCCACTCTGCTCTGTTTGTCTTTTAGAGTGGAGGATAATTCAGTCCTCATGATGTAAATGTAATGCAGTTTTGTTTAGTGAACAAGTGTTTTCTTCCCCTCTCTCCCTGTTTATTTTCTAGCACTGTAACAAAATAAAGCCAAAAAAATATTCAAACCCCTCCTGGAAACACATTTCCAAGGTCATGAAAAAGCTAAAAGTTATGGATACTGTTTGATGCTAGATTTCCTCAGGACCACAATATTAACTAGGATTTATTAGGATATTGAACAGGTATCACACCAAGAGAGAAGGAATTGCATCCTAGGAGAAAAAAAAAAAAAAAAAAAAAAAAAAAAAAAAAGTATTAAGTT
>WHYT01016204.1:123053-136053 GCA_009806455.1 Tetrax tetrax
AAGGAATTGCATCCTAGGAGAAAAAAAAAAAAAAAAAAGACTGAAAAGGATGTAGTGTGATAACAGATAAGTGATTGAATCTGACCTCCCACGGTAGTTATGGAGAAGAAAAAATAGGAGCATCTTTTTAACATGTTAATGAAGTAAGAGCAGGAAGGTGGTTTTCCCCAGGGTTATGGCATCGGTGAGCCTGGTACTGGAATAAAATATAAAATACTAATATAAAATGAGTTTTAAAGTAACACGGAAATCCTGGACAACATGCATCAGAGCCATAATTTTTTTCCACGCTGAAAAATAATATTTTATGGTAAGAGTTTTTTTCTCTGATGCATAAAATAGATGGTGATTGCATCTAATTTAGCTGCTGGGAGAGAAAGATGCTATGGAGTTCAGATTTTCTGGTAGCCCAGACCCAGGGACCCATGGTTTCCATGCAGTTAGGAAGCCAGGATTTTGTTTACAAAGAAGTCAGAGTGTGGATGATGGGAGGGGAATGACATATGTGTTAGTCTCACTCTGATAAGGAGCTGGGATGGTGCCAGAGTGCTATATAGACAGAGCTTAAACATTGGCTTCATTGCAGAATACATAAACCTCTGCTGGGAGGAAATACCAGATATAAAGCGGCTCTTTAGTCTCACTGACAAATTCCAATTAGAAATGCACTACACACTTTTTACACTAGGCATGATTAATCACTGGAAGAAACTAGCAGTGGAATTGATGAATTCACCATTTCTTGATGCCTTCAAGTCAAGACTGGATGCCCTCCTAGAATTTATGCGTTAGCCAAATACATGTTATAATCAAGTACAATATCAGTTATTTGGGTTAGTATTGTGGGTAATAGAACAAATTTTAATGTTGTTTTTTTTTTTCATACAGTGGAGGTCAAACTAATGGTCTTTTCTGGCTTAGAATTTTCAAAAGCTGATAAAGACTCTTGTTATGGACAATGCTGCTCAGGTCTGCATGTGATTATCATTCCCACATTCTTATCTTGGCCTTTCCCTGCATTGTCTGTGACACAGTTCCCATCTGAAATCTGTTTAGGTTCTTTTACTCCTGAATAAGTAGGTTATTGAAACTAATAGGGAGTTAGAAGATTAATAAGACAAGAGATCCTAAAGACTTAATTGGATTTGGGTCTAAACACCTTCCAACAAGCATTAAACAAGCAAAAGTGAGATAAAATACCTACTATTCATCAGTAAGACTCATTTTAAGTAGTCCTTCTTTTGGAGCACCTAGTTCCTCATAAGAGCACAGACTGTTCCCTGAACAGAAATATGTTATTGGGTCATCAAATCCAATTTCTTGATATTTCAAGAGGTAGTTTAATAACTCCTTTCATAAATTGATCAAAGTCAATTTTGAGAAGGCAAAATCCATTGTCTTACCTCTAATTTCTCTTATTCCAAGATCTGATTACTATGTATTTCCCCTGTAATTTTCAGCCCTCAAAGTCTGTAAATAACTGGTTTTTCTTTACCCATCTTTAGCCTACTTAGTAGTTATCTCTTTCTAGAGTGCAGATGCAAATATATTTAAGCCAAGTAACCATATTATATCTAGGCTTTATTTTACTAAGCCAAACTCTTTTACTTGCTTGATTGGCAGGTTCTCCATTCATAACATCCCTGTGTTGATCTTTCTTCTTTATTCTTGCAGTTAGAATTGGTCTTTTTTAATTGTGGATGACAATGATGCTCTACCTGAGGTCTCAGGAAGGCTGTAGATGATACCAATATCTCTCTACATCTCCTGGAAACAGACAAGCTGTGCATTAGCTTTTTTCACAGCTGTATCACATTAGGGGCTTGCAGTCATCCAGTGACTATATAAGACACAAAGATCCTTTTATTTTTCATTATTTGTGACTACTACATTTCTACCTAAAGTAGAAATTCTTATTGCTCCCTAAAAGCACAAGCCTGTACTTTGTCCTGTTGAATTTTATTCCCTTTTGGTACTCCCGTTCTCACAATCACACAGTTCTCCAACAGTGTACCTGGCCTCCCCTTGGTGTGGGCAATGCTGCCTATCTTGTTTGTAATAACAAATTTCAATTGTGGACTTTTTTTTTTGTTCTAAACTCATTAATGTTCAGTGCTCTGTACTATTGGTTCTGAATCCTCATTCAAGGGAATGAATGATGATCAGCGTTGATAAAAGTATTACCTGAAAGAATGCACATGTAATAATCTCTACTGTAATAGTGACTATTAACTGATAGTGTTTGAACAATGCATATACAAGGATTTCTCTTAGGTCCCTAAAAGCTACGAGAAATGAGAATAACCTGCTTCCATTCTTATTCTAGCAGATAGTAAATGTGGCCTGTCAAAGTGTGGAACAGTCAGTGTGTTTTCTCATGGTTACAGCAGGGCACACAGAGGCTGGCCAGGTGTTAGCACATACTCTGGGATAGGATGCTAGCACTTTATCTTAAGAAGAAAAACTGAGCCTTCTGTAAAGAAATTGTAATCTCCTCAAGATGAAGTGTCTGCAAAGGGATGTAAAAGATCTACAAAAGGATATAATTTACTTGTAAACACACACAGAGATTTGCAGATTACTTTCAAGTTCCACCTGTAGGTAGCTCACCATGCCAATTACATGGCAGGTCTAGAGGAGTCACAAATAGAGGCAGTATACACAATATTATTTTCAAATTATATTTCTTCTTTATAATCTGGAAATATATGATAATCTTATGTATAATTTCATTATTTATTTGTATAATTATTAAAATATTGGATAGATGTTGTAAGCAGAAGATATAAATGCATATCAATGACAATATAGCTGCCTCTTTGCTGGATATAGCTACTGCTAATTAATTGGTCCTAGACAGTTAATATAAAGCATACAAGCACTCACTAAATAACGATGATTTTATAATTACAATTTTAACACAAAGGGGAGGCCCTTATGATGTTTATCTGCAGCTAAATGCTGCCTACGTTACATATCAGAGCATATAGAGAGTGGGTTTCTCAATTTCTTTGGTGACTATAACTTAAAAATTAAGACTCATTACTATTTTCATTAAAAGCACTGAAATATTTTATTTCAATGACTGGATCTTTGTCACAAGGTAAAATGATTAATGGTTATTTGGCATCTAATTATTTCCAAATGTTTTTAGTTCTAGATATTAAATTAGGCCAGACTAGAAAGGAGAGAGTACAATTTTAAATTGACTGCCAACTTTTAAATGAGATTGTTTCTCCTGAGGCGACAGTGATTGGAACTTGCATTAGTAGCTCATTCAAACACATATTTTTCTTCTGACATGTGTCATAGTTAGATCTTTTTTTTCTTGATGCCAAAATGCTTTTCTGTTTTAAAGTATCACCACAGAAGACTTTTTTCTAGAAATTGTTTATATTGCAACACTCCAAGTACATATACTGTACGTCAGCTAGTAATATTCTGTGGGTTTTGTTCCATTGTTATTTGTTTTGCAAGAATAGAACTGTATTATATGTTGTTTTCTTTCCACTTACAAAATGTTTCATTATTTAGGATAATAATGAATAATAATATCTTAGTTGCTATACCAAACTCTAATGCTATGGTAATGCTTGTTTATTGTCCTCCATAGAATAAAGCTGCAAATATTTGACCTTGACTTACAGATTTGGGTGGAATAAACACAAACTACTGCCTGATGAAGAGAATCTGGATTATATCTAAAAAGGCTGATGTCCAAATCTTAAAAGGCTCTAAAATACCTCATCAAAATTTTTATTTCTGTTTTCAAGAAAAAATAAAACACATAACTATGTTATAACATCCTTATTTATGTTGATATTACCCCTAAAGAATTACAAGTTAGAAAGGTCAAGAGAGGAACTCAGGTTCTAAGAATACAACCTTGAGAAGGACTTCACCCAGTACTTTTGCATCACACCTAAGACTGGAATTTGGACATATTCCTTTTTTGGTACATCTAGATAATCTCTGTTTCAGTCTGAAGTGGACTGGCACTCCCTGTGAACTGACATTCCCTGTGAGGACCTCAGTGCAAGCTAGCTGCTAGCTCAAACAGCAAGTCTGTGGAGTGTGTTAGCACAGTGCTGCATCCTCACTCACTGCCAATCTGTAGAGATTATTTGTCCTAAATTAACACTGCAGTAAAAATGCTTACTCAATTTCTGGTTTGAAGTTGGTTTATACTAACCTATCTTGTGCAAAAGAACGAGCTCCTCACTGCCCATAAAACCTTGTGGGTTTGTGTCTTTAGAAGATAACCTTGATTCATACAGGATGACTTGAAAATGAGATACAATTCAACATGGCTAAAAGTATTGGATTAATTTTAACTAACTCTAGATGTTCATTCTGTACATATATGCCTTTGAGATATTCTTACAGACTCTTGACATAGACAGTGGCAACAAAAGACATTTCTAGGTTGCAAACAATCTCATCCAAAAATAGTCATCCAAAAGAGGTTAGATGAATTCTAGAGTTGCCAATTTTTCTTCATTGAATATAAAAGGATGAAAGAGAACATTCCTCTGAGGAATACTTAGCGAAGTCCAACATCTGTGGGCAAATCGCCAAATCGAGCACCTCCTAATTATCCAGCTGAATTGCTCTCTAGGGTCCACAGACAGCATTGACAACATCTCTTCTCTTAATAGAACCATAAACCCACCTAGTTTAGTCACTTAAATTTAGGTGTCTTAATCTTGAACTCAGTTGAGTTGAAGTGATTTGATGCAGTTGCCTAGAAATTGGCACCTAATAGCATTTGAGGTACATTGGAGTATCCCAGAAATCTGCATGGAACTAGGAGAGATAAAAGGCCTGCAGAAGGACCTGTGTCCTTCTGTCCCGTCAGGTCTTTGCCAGGTGGGATAGACCATAACATTTCAAATGGCAGTAGATGCCTCAGTTTAACACTCTGAGTGTCAGAATGTCACTCACCCATGGCTGGTGAGAACAACCACTGCAGTGACTGCCTTTATACAGAAAGACATATAAAAAGACAGAAACTTTCTAATGTTGGGAAAGAAGGAGTGAAAGACCAAAACTCAGAATACAAGAGAATTGCTAGTCTGTTGTAGAGTCACCTCAGATGATTCATTCTTGAGGGGAGATTTGAATAATTCCATCTGGGCTAGCTTTACTGGGAGAAGTTTCTGGCTCAATGTTCCAACTTAAGGATAGCCATTCAGGAAAGAAAACTTTAATGATAAAGGATTGGACAAGAAAAGGCACAGGAATTCCTGCCTTGGCATTTGTAAATCATGGTTCAGGCCCCAGCAGTCATAAGATTTAAGAAACAACGTTATAGATTGGCTGATCTTATGTATAGGTGTTTGTTTTTAATGTCTTTATGGGACCCACGTTGCTTCTCACCTGTCAAATTAAAAACATGTGCCTTGAATGGAACATCTACTGGCATGCCTCCAGCAAGTGGCACTTTGGGGAAAATACACCCAAGAGTTCCCTGAAAATATCAAACCATCAAGATTAACTTGTACTTCACATATTTAACTTCCATTACAATTACTTCAATGGCTGTTCCCACACGGTCAAGTCAGGAGCAGGCAAGAGTCTTTCCAAGATGTCATCTCCTAGTTTGCACACATCTGATTTGGCTTAAGATCTGCATATTTTTCAGTGTCAAACTAGGACAGCCTGCACTGCTGTCAGCCATGCTCCCTCTCAGGACAGGGAATCAATAGCTGCTGCTGGCAGAGACCGGCCGAATCCTTTCATATGAGACTTTTGCTGCCTTTATTCTTGCACAGCCTGTATTCATTTCTGCTGGGGAAGTGTAGCCTGATATAAAACTTTCCATTCAGATGAGCAGATTTGACAGATTTGTCTACTTATTAATAGACTAAATCCAGTAGAATTTAAGATGCAAATTTATTCTTGGCCTATTTTCCTTTTTGCTTTTTCGCTCTCTGTTTTCTCCCCTGTGCTTTTTCCCTAGCTGTTTACATTCTTCATTTCCTCTGATTCATATTAATAACATTAAGAATTGTAATCTTTTAATCTCCCATAATTCACTAGATTACTTTTTAAGTGAGGGAAGGTGTCAGTGGGGCTGGGAGTTTGTGGCCTTTCCTCCTCACCTTGTCCTTGTGGGAGAATTATTAATGGCACCCTAAAGGAAAGAGCCAGGCGTGCCTCTTCTTCTTTTCAGCAGGCAGAGCAGACAGAGGCCAAGCTATGACAGGAGAGAGAATAAAATTCTGGAATGGAGAAGGGCGAAATATTAACGAACCATCTGAACCTTGGCAGTTTCTAAAAGCTACTGGCAGCCATTTTGCAATGAAGGCCAGTCACCATGGCAGCCATTTTGTGAGGAGCAGTGGCTGTGCCAGCAGCCATCTTGTCCTTGCTGAGGTGAGGAAAATTAATATTGCTAGAGATGGAGGGCAGCTCTGTTCTGGGTGCTACCAGAGCTTCTCTTCCACTAAAGCTAAGCACTATAAATACATCTGTTTTGTCTAAATTTAGTAATCTTTTTGGGTTTGGTGAGAGTGCCAAAAGCCTGAGAGATACAGGAATGTTCTTCAGCCTCGTGAATGAGCAGCATGGGCTGCTGCTCTCCTCCAAGGGTAATAAGAGAGAGACGCACCCTGCCAGCCTCTGCTTTTGCCTGAGCTCCTATGAAAGCATCTGGCAGTCTCTTCCATGCCAGGGGATCTTAGGGCTGATGGGGGCTGCAGGCTCCTCTGCTGCTGGAATCCTCCAGACATGGCAGGCAGATCATTGCTTTATCGTGGCAAGGCACAGGGGATGTGATGCTGCCTCCTACCTTTGTCCCCTCAGCTGCATGGGAAGCAAAACAGGCTGAGCTCTGCCTTCCCCTCTCAGCAGAACAGGTACTGATGAACTGATCAGGATGGATCTTGCAGGTCTGGGTCCTAGCCAGTCTGTTTTATTTTTTTGCTGATTCATGGATCAGAAAGCCATAGGAACTCATTATGGACTTTCAGCCTTACCTGCTAAGCACTGCCTGTAGCACTTTCCACTCTCATTTACTTTTAAATGAGCTGGAGCATGTATATTTTTAGGAAATAATAAAACACTCAAGCTCAGTTAATAAACTAATTACTGTTGGAAAGCAATGGGAAGCCGCTGAGACTGCACGGCCTGGACAGGGTACTGGCAGGGAGATGCCAGGATACTCAGTCCCCCCAAGCAGGTGCAGTCCTTGTAGCCAGGAGGATCTCCCACCCCCAGTCCTCCTGAGCCCAGAAGCAGGATTGAGTCCTGTGATACAGTCAGGAGGAGTGATAAGGTTTATCACCCTGACAACTTTTGCCAAATTTAAAAAAAAAAACGCAAAAGTGAAACTGGACTATGATCTGAAATACTACCAAAAAAGTACCGATGTGGATTTGTCTAGTAGTAATACAGAAAAGTATGTCAGGGCAAAGATTCTTCTAAGCACCTCTTCAAATGCAGGAAGAAGTCTGATCAAATGAAAAATATTCCTTTTAATTATGAAATAAAACATTAAGAGACAAAAGTGGTATAAATGTAGTTGGGCTTCTGAAAGCTGGTAGTAGAGTAACGTATCCTAAATGAGTCTCTTCTAAGGAAGAGTAGAATTCTGCATCAATCTTCTCCTAATATACCTATCTATTTTGTTTTTCCCTCCAGTGGCTCAGAAACTTTGTTTCTATTTTCAGCACATAATATCCATCTTTAGCAAACAAAGGCAATAGGATCTAATTGAGCAAGCATGTTATCTTAATTCAGAATTACAAGGTTTTTCTTTGTTTCCAATTGTGGTTAGTTGGGTGATGCTGCTGATTTTATTTGGCATGTTGACAGTTGTATGGCCTTTTGAGACAAATAAACCTCTTACTGCAAAATGGTCTCAAAATACCTAGGGATGTGTGTGTTCTCCAGTAATATGGAGAACACACGACATCCACTATACATAAAGTTTGGTTGTTTCTATTTTTATTAGGGAGTTCACAAAGTCAAGTTTACTTGTATGGGTTCCTCCTTAAAATGTAATTTTACATCACTTTCTGCAATGTTTCTTTGAATGTTTTCTGATGCTCCAAGGTGCTCCAGCTGCTTACATGACACAGAGCCAGCCACATTCAGTCTATTACCGGTCTTGCCCTCTCCACTTAGCCGTCTACAAGGCTGAAGCTGAAGATGACAACTTGTCTGATTAAGTGTAGTTTCCATGGTGGTAGCAGCACTGTGATGTAGAAACTGTTGCTCTAGTATGCAGCTAAAATATTTCCTGCAGAGTAGTGAAAAACAATGGCTGCATGTAAGGAAGATGTCAATATATAACTAGCATTTGCTGAAATTCTGCAAGTCAAGGTAATTGCCTGCCACTACTCTGGATATCAGAGATATGTTTTCACTTAGTACTACAGCTGTAAGATCTGAGGGTCACCTAAGTTACTCCTGAAAAGGGTTTTTGTACCACTCAGAGTTCTTGAAGAATACAAATGTTTCCTAATAACCAGAGTATTTTATCTTCGATGTTCTTTCCCGGGCAAATAATGAGGTCAAGGAAGCTTTGTCCTTAGTGAGCAGATGTTTTGTGCCTCATTTATGTGTTGAGATGGATCAAACTAAAATGAAGCATAAATGTTGTGACTGTTCTTCCTTCACTTGTTTGTAATCACTCTTTAGCTCTTCTGAGGGCTTGAGGTATATTTTCCAAGTTGTGGAAAAAGGGGTTTAATTGCTTACTCTTTATTTGATGCGTGTCAAATCATGTATTTGCTGTTAACTAGGAATATTTAGATGTGTATGCACTCATGTAAATAAATAGCACTTTAAAAAATCTCCTACCCTTCCAGTTTATTAAACAACTACTGAAGAGCAATAAATCTTGAGGGGCTTTTAAAATATTTCTTACCTTTGTATTTTTCATTGTGTTCTGTAAAAATGTTACCTTTTTGAAAAATTGCATTGAAAAGAAATGTAGCCTTGTCTTTCAGTTCTCAAAACCTTCCTTTCACCCACCAAACTGAGGGAGCGTTATTTTTTCTACATGGTATTCAAAAAAGGGAGACAAAACAAAAGCAAAAGCAAAACTACTCTGTTTTGAAAATGTCTCACGTTTTGAAATCTTTTAACAATATCATAAATTTTAAATAAAAATTCTATTTTTCTCCCCGAAACTTTGCTATGATAGAAGAAATATTTTTCAGATGCTTTTTTTGACACAACCCAAGCTATTTGCATAAGCATGCAATTCTGCATTTTCTGATTGAGTAGTGATAAATCCAATACCATTTTTCTTTCATTTGATTCATTTGGTCTGCATTAGCTCACATTTGTTCTTATCCTGGGGAAAGTAATGCATTGAATTGTGAAATTCAAATCTTGATCTGCCAGAGGGAGAAATTTGCCTTTGGGTGAATGGAAATATTATGTTGGCTCATGGTTCTCATTTTTACTTTTCAATCCTTGACAAAATCCAAATCAACCAAAGCAAAAGGAAGTTTTAATTCTTGACTGCGCCTTTTAACTTAAGCCCAATAGGAACAGTAAAAAATAAATTTAAATACCATTTACAGACTGACAAATAAATTTATTTTCCATGAAATATCTAGAGATGTCCTTCAGAAAGCAGGAAGTCCCATAACAGAAGGGGATCCCCTTGTCTCAGGGGAACAGATTGATGTCCCTGACACTGGAAAGGAGTTTCCTGAGCAAGCTACTCTGGGCTGAGGTGTCAGAAGAGGTGAAAGAAAGAGTGAAATTGAATCTGAGTCCCAGCTGCTTTTGGGGACTTTCTTCTGATAGTGAAATGATTCAAGAGGCAAAGTTCTATACATACACCTCAGACTCTGGCTCTGAATTCTTACTTCTTTTGAGCAAAATTTTTCAATTATTTTCAAATAAAATTCAACAATAGGTCAGGACAATAAAACCAATGTACTTTTACTGTAAATAAATTTAAAAAAAATATATTTCTGGGTTTACTCTGTCTTTTGGGGGTTTTCTTTTTGAGTCTCTTATTTTCTCTCTTCCTCCTGACAATTTGGAGGAACCTATTTGTTTCCTCAAGTGACAAACATTGATGTTTGTAAACTCACCATGGTCCTTAGTCTTGTGAACAAACGGCTGACATAGCCTGACTATAAAGTCATGGTGTCCTCTGAACTGATCTAGGATGTGGCAACTTTGCACACAGGCAGACACTGAAACCAGACATGCTTTTATAAAGGAAATGGAAAGATTTTGATTCATTTGTGTTCTTAACTGAAAGCATAACAGAAGCATTGGGACAAGGAATTTGGAGTGACGAGGCTACGAAAAAAAAGAAGAAATGGACTCTGCAGCGTGCTATAGGCTCAAACCCACAAGGTTCATAATGCCTCAAAGGTCCTATTGAAGAACCAGTCTGTGAAATGGGACACATCATCTGCAGGGAAAAGGAATTTTTAGGTGAAAAAAACCAAAACAAAACCAAAAAGTCCCCACAGGTATGCTTCATTAATTGCATGTGTGGGGCACACACGGGAGAAAATAAATAGATGCTGTCATACTTAAAATGGAAAAAGGGAGGAGATGGTGGTGGGATAGAAGAGATAGAGTGATACATAAGAAATGACATGAAAGCCAAAGTCAGATAAAGTCAAAGACCTAAACAAGAAAGAACAGTGGCGCAAAGCTGTAGCACAATCTTAACAACTCAATGTCAAGACACAGAGTCATGGATGTTTTCAAGCTGTCTGCAATTTCCTTCAATAAATTGGCTTTAAAGATTTGATAGCATTTCCAACAGGAAGGTCTGCCGCCCTTTTAAGATGTATTATATTGGCTAGCCACAGGTTCCAAGTCTCACTATAATGTGCTTTTCAGCTCAGAGTACAGGACTTCTTCTATTAGAAATTATCATTAATAACAAGATGCCTGTCAGTTGACCTTTCTCAGCAAAAAAATAACTGGTAAAATCTTTCTAAAAATCTGACATATGCCTCAAATATATGATTTGAATCCTTATTTTGGGGCCAAAGTCTCATCCTCAGCTACATGTGTATAATTCTCATTAACATCAGTGGAAGGTTAGCGCAAATCCAAGTTTTTCCTCTATTCCTCGAAAGGATCTGAAGTTGTATGAAAAAGTTTAAGATTTTATAGATCATGGAATTAAAGAGACGCTGGCTGGAAACTACTCCTGGAGGTCTCTAATCCAACTTTTGACTCAGGAAAGGAGCATTGCCAACACTGGATCAGATCATACAATGGCCTTGTTTAAGTCTTGAAAACCTCCAAGGATGGAGACTGCACAAACTTTCTGTAAAACTTTTTCAGTGTTGCACTGCCCTACTAGTGAAGTCTTCTTTACTCTTTGTTTTTCTTTTTTTCCTTCTGATTAGTAATAACTGTGGGGAAATGGGATGTGGGATGGCCGTAAATAGCTCATATATTTGGTTCCTGGCCCAACAGAACAAATTGCCATTGACTTAACCTTAAGCAGATGCTTCTGCATATTGAAATGGATGAAAATTACCTAATAGAATGTCAAGTATATATTTTGACATCCAGGACAGTTAAGTGGTTGTCTGCCTCTTAGTAGAATTAAGAAAGAGCTTAACATTTAACTACTTATTTACATTGTGTAACAGACTAATTTTCCTTTGCTAGGAACAAATAAACAAGGGTTTATTTTGGAAACAGCAATTTAAACTGTTGACATTTTGACCATCAATAAAAATGTACATCACCGATGCTCAAAAAAAAAATTCTGCTCTATAAAGTATTTGAAAGGCTTGATTTGTAGTTTTAGTGTAGACCTCTTTTTGAGATAAAAGATCTGAATTTAGGTGTTGACATGCAAAATACACTTACATGGGATTTAGCTGCCTGAACATAGATGCTTTGTGCCACTTGTGATAGTCTAGGTTATCCAAGGCATCTGCACTGTGCTGCACATTACAAATGTCCTGGGGAAGATCTGAGCCCTCCTGGAGAAGTTTCTGGTGGCTGGATAGGGTTCCCTCAGACACCTCTAATGGCAGTAGACACCTGTGCTGGCTTCTGGATCAGAGTCTATCTTATCAGTGTACTGGAAGAAACCTGTAAAGTGATTCAGCTCAGTATAAAGCAAAGGTCAGGTGTCCATAGGTATGTGCCTACAGGTACAACAGCTGTCTTAACTCCTGCTGTAGTCAATGGAACACTTAGGGATCAAATTCAGTTGTAGGCATATAGTTGCTTAGTGCATTTCAGATACCCAAAAGATGCCTGAAATCTCTGCATGGGGTTGGGAGATATGACAGAGAATTTATAGGATATCCATATCATTCTGATCTGGCAGGTGGAGATAAGGTGTAATACCTGAGGGCACCTAATAAAAGCAGAAGTCTATTGATTTTGGCAAGGTGTGGGAAGTGAGGAGGAAGATGTGGGTTTTAGACAGACATGCTGAAATCCTGTCAGCAGCCAGCTCTTGTCACTGTCTCTACATCATAGAAACAGTTGACAGCACATATCAACACTTTCCAGTGTAAAAATTGTCTTGGTGTCAGTGTTTCCCAACAGTTTAAAGTGTTGACACCCTAAATAATGGATCTCAAAGAGAGAAAGTGAAAAAAAAAAAAGAGGATGCTGTGAAGGAAAGGAGAGGTGAAATATTTAAGGGAAGGAGAATTTGCAGGCACAGTCACTGGCACTTGGAGAAATGGAAAGTACTCAGACCAGAATGAACTCTGGATGGTGGAGGACACAGACAGGGCTGTGAGGGCCATTCTCCAAGACTCAAGACTCTGGGGAAGAGCAGGGTGGATGATATGCAAGGACTCTGAGGAAAAGGCAACAAGCAGGACCCGAGGTAATGGCCACAAGTTGTACCAGAGGAGGTTTAGGTTGGACGTGAGGAAAAACTTTTTCTCCCAAAGAGTGGTCAGGCACTGGAATGGCCTGCCCAGGGAGGTGGTGGAGTCGCCGTCCCTGGCAGTGTTCAAGAGGCGGCTTGATGAGGAGCTACAAGATATGGTTTAGTAGCTCTGGCACCAATGGTAGTGGGAAG
>WHYT01016204.1:150358-178000 GCA_009806455.1 Tetrax tetrax
TTTTTTTTTTTTTTTTTATCTTTAATGATATTACTCTTTTACTTGCTTCCTTCCTTATTTCCTTCCTTTCTTTTTTTCCACTTACATAAAGCTGTGATGTGTAGTGTTGAATTAAATATATCTCATAAAGCAGATATGTATCTGTTTTAAACAAGCAGCCTGACAGTTCCTAGTTTCACACAGGTATCATGTCTCTTCCTTCTGTCATGTCCCAAATTTGAAGAACTTTAAAACTCATGGAAAGGACCAAGGCTTTACACCATGTGATGCCTTTTGAAATGTTAATTTGAAAAGGACAAAAAACTCTCACTTAGAAACAGTGCCATGCCCTTTGGGTATGATCCCCTAATTAAAGTGTTCTCTGATGACATTGTTCTGCATATTTTGTGACTGGATCTGATGCTGATAGGTTTGGAATAGGGTGGAGTTTCTGATGAGTAGGGCAGAACTGAAATTATCTCCTTCTTGCATTTGCAATTTAAATAAATCTCAGCAGAATTAATTGCTTGTTGTACAAATACTTTTTTTCTAAGTCATAACCGGATTCATCAAGGCTCATTCCCTTCTCAGTTGTACCTTTTCTCCAGTAAATCAGTCTCTATTAAAAAATATAAATTGCAAAACTCGTTATTTGTACCAATGCAATGAGAAAAATAGGCCTTTTCTTTCGTATTTTTTTAACTTTCCATCTTTGGAAACTTTGAAACATTTCTTTACACATTTTGATGTCTCACTCGTTACACAGAATCCTATAAGCTGCTTGGAGGGTTCCCATCTGAGCCCTTCTAACTGATTGTTTAGCAGAGAAAAATACAGAGTAATGAACCAGATGTCCCATTAGTTACTAGCCTAGGTCAGCAGCTTCAATAAACAACTTAATCTCATTGTTAAAAGAAATAGTGGTGCTGTTGTAATATGAATAATTGATAGGTGCTTTAGTGCACATCAGAGAACGTTAACTGGAAGAACAGTAATGGAAAAAGAACCAGGTTGTGAGCATTATGAGCCAACTGGAGGCAAAAATAACTGCAAAGATGAAAGACCTATAGCTTTTTACAGGAGTAACTCTGCTCCAACAAATAATTCCATTTTTTTTAGGTAGGTTCTTAACTTCTTTACATGTCTTTCCAGTGTCTGTAATTATGGCCCTTCTTTCCAGCCTGCCTGACTCGCTCCAGGCTGCTGTCAGGCAGAGAGGTTCCCCTTCCCTCTGCATCTGTAATGGGTGGAGAGGTGACTGGCCTCAGATCACTCCTTGCTGTTCCTAAGCAGCAAAGTTACTTAACCTTCCTACCAAACAGCTCAGCAGCTTGTAACCATACTCTGACAGCCTGACAGAGACAAAACAAACCAGATTTGCTGAAATAATTTGGTCCTGTTGATGGAAATGGCACTCTTGCTTGCTGCTGAGCAAGAACTGAATAGGAAAATTATAATCATCAGGAAAAGGTCAAGGATGGACATCTGAGGATGGACTGGAGTTGGTGACTTCAGCTAAGGCAGTGGTGAGAAGCAATGAGTTGGCTATTTGCTTCCCAAATTGCAACTTGGATCACGTTTAAACTGCAGTTGGGAAGGAGTCTGTAGGTGCCCCTCTCTGATGTCCACTCCCTTCTCTACTTCTCTCAGCTTCCCTGTGTACATCCACACACACCTACAACTATTAATGTTAGGAGTCTGAATCTCTGAATCTCCAGTCTTTTGTAAAAACCTTTCCCTGTCTCTCCCTCATTGACATACACTTGCTTGTCAAACATCCACTCAGAACAAGTATCTGTTTTCCCTTGTCTGAAACACCTAATTGTTTCCTTCCTCTCAATGATGATGTATCTCCATATTTAATTAATTAAATGTTTAGCCTTTTAAGATACAGTCCTTCTTTAGGATGTCACATAGGATGAAGCTTTGTAATAGGCTTACAGTTGGAAAAAGCAGATGGATGGCAAAAAGCTTTAATTTATGTTTCTGCGGAAGTCCAGCTGCATTTCTGTGGAGAAAGTGCACACTTTTCTACCCTGTAGAAATTAGCAAAGAAGAGAACATAAAATGGCAATGTGTTCTAGGCATTGTTCATGCTTTATCTCATCAGATGTATACACCAATGTTTATGACAGAAGCAGCCACTCTGGGCTCCCTCTGCATTGAGACATTTTTAGAGAAATACCCATGCCATTCTCAAGTAAAACAAGTCAGATTAATTGTTTCCTAAAAGTGCTTTTTGTATTTCTTCAATTTGACTGTAAGAAGCAACCATGTTGTCTTACCCTCAGTTGCACACCCACCCTGTAGACCTCTAGCCTTAGGTGTCCTACTTGTACTACCTTTTTATACAATCACAGAATGGTTTGGGTTGGAAGGGATTTTTAAAGGCCATCCAGTCCAACACCCCTGCAAGGAGCAGGGACATCTCCAACCAGATCAGGTTGCTCAGAGCCCTGTCCAACCTGGCCTTGAATGTTTCCAGGGATGGGGCATCCACCACCTCTCTGGCCAACCTGTTCCAGTGTGCCATCACCCTCATTGTAAAAAAATTTGTTCCTTATTTAATGTCTGAATCTACCTCTATTTTGAAAAAAATTACCGCTCACCATATCACAACAGGTACTGATGGCTGTTATGAAACAAGTCCTCAGCCTACTCTACTACACTATCTTACTTTTCAGAGGAAACATCTTTATGGGGAATAGAAAGAAATACAAGGAGGAGAAAGTAACATCTGTTCAAAAGAACTATTAAAATACAAGCTGAGAAGCATCTAGGAGACACACGAATTGGACATGTTGAACTAAGTTTAAGGGCAGTGACATCCTCACTGTAAAAGCTTTGTTTGCATAACACAGCAAGAGTAGTATCTGCCCGAGTCTCACAGGGGATGCATTCTGAGCTGTGAAATTTGGATACTGGCTTTAATTTCTGAGAGATACTAAGGATGAGAAGTTGCAACAAGATTTCATGAAAAAAAAGGCTAGAAACCCGTGTGGCCTGATTCGTATTTTTAATACAGAGCATGCATGCTGTTGTAGAACTTCTGATTAATTACATGTTTTCATCTAACTGGCAACAAAAGCTTCATGCTGGGGTGAAAAATATGATGAACAATCTCATCAGTAAAGCTGTGGACAAATTTAGCACATGCAGTTAAAGTCAAATCTACATTCCATTGAGCTCAGATTAAAAAAAAAAGCCCTCGAAGACTTTAGTAGGCCCCTAGTCTTTCCACCCTCTGCTTAATTATGTTACCTTCTGCTTAATTATGTCCTGGTTGTATTATAGTGCTTAGAAAATTCTTCAGCCTTCAGATTAATCTGTCCATACTGGATTCTGCTTTTTTATATCTTCCTCTGGTACAATTCTGAATCAGGGCATAAAAGCTGCAGCCACAGATTCTCCTGGAGGATTTGACAGAACACTGCAAAAGAGCACTTGATTTTGTCTTTATTGCACCACACATGAGTGCCTCCATCTCGTTAATGTAGGAAATGTGTTATCTGAGGGACAGGAGCTTGGAAGCTTGGAACGTCAGCAGTGTATTTTAGAGCCTCTGTTTTTTCATTTTATCTATTAGATGGCATGGCAAATTAAATGTCTCATCATGATGAAATAGCAGGTTTTTCAAATGTGTCCATTTGGCAAGAAAACAGTGTATTTTTGTCAGTGCAGTAGCCTCAGTCCCTCAAGGGGACTGACTGGCTTCCAAGCTGTAATAAAGGAAATGACAAGCTGGGTTAGTTGTTGCTGGGCTCTTCTTTTTGTACTGAATTTGTTTGCTTTTCGTACTGTATTTGTTTGCTTTCACAGGGGATCCTTCCCTGAAAACTTTTTTCATCTAGAAGCCCATTTCATTCACAGAAATGTTAGCTGTGGAAAGGAGGCCTAGGAGAATCTGCCTTGCTTCTTGCCCCTTCTGCAAAACTGCTTTTGAGTCTGCGCTTTTCTCTCCTCATGGCTTTGTTCTCTTTGCAGACTCCCTCACAGTTGAGCATACTGCAACTGTTAATCAATGATTAGCATGGCTAGCAGGTTGAGGGAGGTGATTCTCCCCCTCTACTCTGCTCTGGTGAGACCCCAGTGGGAGTTCTGCAACCAGTTCTGAAGCCCCCAACAGAAGGACTTGGACCTGTTGGAGCAGGTCCAGAGGAGGGCCACAAAGATGATCAGAGGGCTGGAGCACCTCTGCTATGAGAACAGGCTGAGAGAGTTGGGGCTGTTCAGCCTGGAGAAGAGGAGGCTCTGGGGAGACCTGATAGCGGTCTTCCAATACCTCAAGGGGGCCTACAAGAAAGATGGGGAGAGGCTGTTCAGTAGGGCCTGTTGTGATAGAACGAGGAGTAATGGTTTTAAAATAGAGGGAGATAGATTTCGATTGGATATTAGGAAAAAAAATTTTACAATGAGGGTGGTAGAACGCTGGAACAGGTTGCCCAGAGAGGTGGTGGATGCCCCATCCCTGGAAACATTCAAGGCCAGGTTGGACGGGGCTCTGAGCAACCTGATCTAGTCAGGGATGTCCCTGCTCCTTGCAGGGGGTGTTGGACTAGATGACCTTTGAAAGTCCCTTCCAACTCTAACCATTCTATGATTCTATGATTTTCTACCACTCTTACTAATTGCTAATGCCCATGCCAATACTTCGGTACCTTATAAACGCTTGAATCTGATAACTTGCAAAATCCCAGAGTGAACTGCTATTTCCACGTCCATGTCCTTCCTTGCTCTGTTTCTTTCCTCTGAGATCACATTTTCCACTCCCATATATTAGGTTGCTTCTTAAACCAGGAGATCTTTACAAGGCCTGTCTACTGAAGAGGCAGGATGTGAAAGTGCAGGAGGGGCCTGCTGTCCTCTGGGGTCTGAATATGTTGCCCATGCAGCATGATCAGCCCCCACCCCTCTACTGACCAGGAGGCAAAGCCATTGGTAAAGGTTGAGCTGGTGTAAAGCTGTGTGAGGAGTATGTTGGGAATGGACTGAGTGGATGTGGAGGAAGGTGGAGGAGTCATGAACCGAAGGGCAGCCAAACCCAGTGACATAGGGTGATATGAACACAAATATTTCAGGCTGAAATGCAGTTTGATACAGTTCTTGCATAGCTACTGTGACAGGCTATGCACCACAGCCTGTATCTAATCTAGGGATGACTTTATCTCTGTCAATATCATGATAAGTTATTCTCCTAATCAGGGAAATCTTTTTTTTCCTGAGGGTTCTAAACTGAGGAACTGAAATCAAAGTCATTACTTTGTCCTTTACTTTCTCTTCCTCGCTCTAAATATTAGAGTTCTTTTTAACAGCACCTGTGTTCTATCTTGGCTAGACAAGAGCAATAGCCTGTGCCTAAGTCTCTGTAGACCTTTAGAAGCCCCACCTAGGTTTTTCAGCAGCACTGAGCATAACCACAGGTTTAACAGTCCTGCTTTCAACTAGCTGCTCTGTCCTGCAGGGACTAGTATATCAAATTCAAACATCTTTCTCTGTATCACTGGAATAATTAGGGCATGCCTGCCTTGTGGATGTAAAGAAACTTGAACCAGCTCTGCAGCAAACTCTGTAGATAGAAATGGTATGTGTCAACTTAATGCTTAGATCTTCAACAGTTTTGACATCTCCGCATCTTGTACCCAACCATGGTGTAAATCAGTCTTTAATGAGAGGGAAGGAAAGATGTTCAAAAGACTGCAAAGGAATTTTAACATAGTTTTGCAACCCTACTTCTCTGACACAGGGGCCTCAGCACCCCTGGAAGCTCTCAAGTATCAGTACAATACTGTGGACACAATAAAGACCCGCTCACTTCTTAGCTCTGACTGACTGAGGGAGAGAAACAGGTTTCCTTTGACATGACATTCATAGAAGCAGAACACACCTGTTATATAAGAATAGCAACACAGGCTCACATTTCCTCACACCTCAGGAGAGGAGAGCAATGCACTCTGCCTCTGGGTGGTCAGACCTTTCACAGGAAGGTGGAAATCTCTAATCAGAAACACAGGATTGGGCTTGAACAAGATGTCACACAGAGAGGCGCCATGGAAAGACTGGAAGAGGAGGTCAAGGTGAGGTCTGAGCTTTGGTTAAGGAGAATTAAAATCTTCAAGCATACCCCTTTTCATCCCAAAGGGTGGGTGATGGAAAAATGAAAAACGTACCGTTAGGAGAAAAGTACTAGGGTACTTAGACAGGCAAGGGTATAGCTAGAAGGGATATACATCCTGACTACTTAGTACCTACTTTTTGAATCATAAAGTGCTGAATTCTGTTTTCCAGTTTATCAATGTAGGATCAGTAAGTTGTATGGATATAATTTAGAGCAGAGGTTGGGCTGTTCCTATTTTTTATAAGAAATACACATCGTATTGCTGTACTAACACCAAAACCAACCTGTGATTTCATTTGTATGAGCTTGTCAAAGAAGCTTTTGTTGTTTGCTTTTCCTTAGATAACATCCAGTTTCATTTGATTTGTATCTAATTTATGTCTCTAAATTTAGCTGAATTCCATCCTCCAAAATATTTGCTAAGATTTTAATTTAGATTAATTTGTTTCAACAGTATTGATAATTATCAGCTTGTGTAGAGGATGATACTTCTTTTTGTCCATAGGCAAGGAGGGAAGGTCCACCAGTTGGAAATATTTATACTAGTGAGCAAACACTTGAAAACATGTTTTAGAATATGACATTTACTAAGAACAAGACAGCTATTAAAACCAGGCCATCTCTTTTTTTCTGTGACTCAATTAGATTGCATGCAGTCCTATATCATATCAGTCCTATAGTATTTACATAAAATGTAATTTTTTAAAAAGGACATAAATCTTCAGAGGGTACAGAAATTTGGTGAATGGAGTTAAACATCCAAGTTGATTTACTGGATGAAATGAAAGTCCTTGCTCTTCTGTCCTTTAAGATGATAGTAAAGTGGTTGGGGGTATTGATGCACGTGAAATATTTACCAGTTTATAATGCACTTCCTTATTTATTATGATGCCAATTTTTTAATTTTGGAAGAACTATCATCTTTTATGATACTATTGGCCATCATTTTTTAAGACTTGGCCTTATAAATCCTGGTGAAGTTTTTATATAAATCTATTTAGAAATTTTAATGACATATAAAGCTTCACTGGTGAAAGAAGCATTCAGTGCATTTAATATTGCTGAACACAAGGATGTAACCATTAATCCATTCTCTTGAGCTGTCTTCTGTAGCACTTTTTCAAAAGAGGGGGAATACAGTTATTTCTTTAACAAGACAATATTGACAGCCAGAATGAATCACAGTTATAGTCATGTATGATGACTCCAGCAACCCTCCTCTTCCTCCCAATGCTATTATCTTTCAACTTACCTTGAATCACAGGCTGTTTGCCATGGAGTCATCTGCATTTCAGAGCTAAATAACTTATACCACTTTTAAAACTTTCCCAATCATCTGCATTATGAAAGTAGCAATACTAAAACTCCAATTGTATATAAATCCATTCTTTCCCAGAGACATCTGTACTGGTCACTAACTTTAGTGAAATGTTAGTCCAACAGTGTATTAAACACTCTAATTGTTCTAACTTCATCTTGTTAAGGTTCTTAATTACTGGACAACTATTTTTACTAGTAAGGAAGCAAACTAACTTATGTTATCAAACTGACTGAAACCTGGAAAAAGTGTCCAAAAGTATTTACTTAGTTAAAAATTTGAGATTTTTGAATGAGAATAAAAAAAAAAAAACTAAGACTTTTTTTGTTTCTTTGTTTTAATGAGAAAACACTAGGGCAAGCAAAGGCTCCCTTGATCACTGCTTTTGTCATTCCAAGAGCCAAATATATACTCTCCATGTGCAGAATTTCCATTCCATATTGAAGACCTTAAAATAAACCTGAAGGAGCCATAGTATAAGTTTATTCCACATAAGCCAGATAATGATCCTTTACTTCTGCAGAGTACTATACAATCTTTTATTCAAAACCACTGAGTTCTCATTGCCACACAGTTTTGTTTACCACAAGCATGTGGTCCTTCACAGCCTCTTTATAAACATACGTAGAGTATGTTAAAAAAATTTAAAAAGAGTGTAAAATTTTTCTCCCAGAGTTTTTTTTTTTCAAAATGCACCCAAGCAATTTGCAATCACAAGTCCCACTTACCCTTGATAGAACTTCGTTCCTGTACATGAATCTCTACAACAGTTTTTCAGAAGTCTAAGTATACTTCAAGAATTAGCAGATCCAGCGTGAAGTATCTTATGATGGCAGGAAAAAAATTTTTTTTTTCTCACCAGTGATCTCAAAATAATGCTAGGTTTTTTCTTTCTTCTGTAGGTGCATTTTGAAGGAGAGAGGAATGAGGATAAGTGAGGTCTGTCAGGTATGGAGGAAAATAGGGACTGAGCAAGGTCACTGAAGGGGTTGTAGCAAAGGTATTTATCTTGGTCTTTGTCCATGTTTCTCCTGCCATCTTCCTCTTCTCTAGTACAGCATCCAAGAGTACTTTCTATGTAACAACCTCTGCTCACCCTATTGTGAGACAATTTCTTTTAGCATATAATGTAACTGAGGTTTATCTCTCTTTTTCTCCCCCTCTCAGCAGCCCTTGGGAGGCAGATTTTCTTCAACATTCTCTAGCTACTGGCATGAGTATGAAAGGGGAAGGAAGGCGCTAGGCTGGGCTAGGGGGCTGGTGGTGCTCCAAAAAGTGGGGAAGGGAGAAGGGCTTAATCCCTTTGCTGCCACTGGTCAGGATAGGTGAGAAGCAGGAACAGCTGTGGCTAGAGAAGGACACTAGAAAAGTTTCCCCCTAGCTTTGGCAGAGAAGCCATGGGCACCATGACATTGTCTGATGTCCCTGTCGGTGTGAATCCACCCCTAGAAGTCCTAAAAATATAGCCTGTTTTCTGTTTGTGGCTTTTTTTTTTTTTTTTAAACAAAGTCCCATGGGATTACCTGTGAAGTTACTGGGACTAACTAACCCCTTGGTGGTTTTTAGTTATTACACCATTTATCTGGCATTTTCCACAAAATCCTTGTTTTCCATCTATCAAAGTGTTACTCAAAAGTAGAAGGCTTTTAGATTTCTGATGATGGATAAACCTTGCCCTTCGGGAATCACTAAGCAAGACTTCTTGTGGTAAAAGAATCACAGTCCAACTCAACTAAATGGGTAATTTTTTTTTCTGAAGCATTATTCCAGCACAGATCATTGTGAGCTCTAATTAATAAGTAAACAGCATGTTCCTCCTGTTCCTCCTAGGCCTTCTGGTAAAAGGAAGACAGCAGAAGGTATTTTTTCTAGTCTAAAACTTATGTTGCATGTTAACTATGTTTAAGCTTTGAAATATTAATTGAAGAGAGTTTTGAATTAAATAACAAGAAGTATATAATAGTATGTTAAAGGAAAGACAGGTTTAATGGGCACATTTCAAGTATGACTTTCTACTGTGAAAGGATTACAAAGTATTTAAAGAATGAGACTGGAGCAAGAATTACAAGTTTATTTTCTCACTTTCTTCCTATATCCCAAGGCAATACAGATGTCACTGCTGCTTCCCTATTCCCTAAAAATTACATCAACATTAAAAGGCAAATGTCTACTTAATATTTATACAGAGAAAGACATTGACGGGTAACATTTCATCTGAAATGCTTTCTTGTTAGAGAAATTGCATTAGTAACATAATGCCTTGCAAGCCTATCTAGGCCAGAAGTCTAATCAAATTAACACCACTTCAGTGCTAATGAGGACTGGTAGTCATTCACCTTAATTAGCCATTCTGAATAAATATATTTTTAGCACCATGCCATTTAGGTAGCTCAGATCTACGATCCCTTCCAATTTCACATGACCTTAGCGATGAAGTCACAGAAGCAGAAGGAGTGTCAGCAGAGGAAGAAGTTTTGATGCTCCCCTTACACTTCTAATAAAAACCAGGTCATGTCCTTGGTGAATGTGTTCCTGATATAAAATGCAGATGATCACAGTAGTATGTTGCTATCTTTGAAACATTGAATGGGACTTGCAGATTGGGGTTTGCATGGTCCCAGTGGGACTTTTCTTATAGCTGCCATGAGCTGCAAAGCTGAATGTACAACAGCAACAAGAGAAAGGGCCGGGGAGCATGCACGGGGACTGGACTAACCTGGTAGACTCTTACCCGTTTTGGATTTACCTTGGAAAGGGGAAGTTCACTGTATGTTATAAAGCTGTTAATGCACGCCTTTTACAAAAATACATGCTGCACCTATGTGTGTGGGCATTTGTTTCACATTAAGACTGCCTGAGGTGGCTCCAGACCATGGTTGTTAGAAGAATGTTTACACATTCATATTTTAGTCTTAGTGACAGTTTGCTTTTGTTTGATTATATAAATTATTTTTTGATGTTTTTTCCTAACTTTCTAACTGAAAAGACATACTCTCAGACCTTTTAGAATAAACGCCATAAAATGCAGGTTCATTGCAATCAATTACAGATGCATTTCAGTTTACTTAACACCTGTGAATTCCATTTTAGCTGTAGAATGCAGTCCATACAATTAAGATGAAATGAGGTGTTCAGTATTTGCTCCGATTCAAATGCAAATAAATCCCTTTAGCTTTACTAAGAACTAGACAGGCATTACATGGAGAAGATAGACTTGGAACAGTCTGAGAAAGGTTTGTTTCACTTCAATGGTTTTTCTTTGATCCACTCACAATTTTTGAGACAGGAAGAAGGAGACAGATTGGGGATCTTCCTATTTACATGCTCCAGAGGGAAACCCTTTCAAGTTGTTGACATTTAAAAAGAATGTTCTGCTAAATGTGGATTTTTTTTTTAAGATGAGGATTTTGCATTAATATTAATTAATGTCACAAACACAGTTTCTCATTGCTCTTTCTTTATTGGGAATAGCAATTATTCTAGAAGAAAAAGTTTTCAGTATTTGTAACTCAAATGCTGATTTTATAAACCCTTTAATCACTGTCCTTTATATATCTTTCTGTGCAGATGCAGTGATTATCCTTAAGTTCAAATATATGGGTAAGATTGGCTAAGCTAGAAGAATAATATGATTATTTAATGATTTGGATTCAGAAAAGGAGAAGCCTCCTTTATAAATTTTCTTTAGCTGTAAAGCAAATTATGGCTTTCCTTGCCACAAACAAATCTTCCCATGGCAGACTTTGACAGCAATTGCAAGATATATGGATTCAGATTGCAGATCCAGCATGAATTTAGATACTAAAAATGTACTCTTAAAGAAAAATAAATAGCTGAGGAATGGGATAGTGTTGGTAGAGGCACTGTCACTTTTGTGCAGAATCTCAGAGTTTTTGACAACAACAATATCTTTGTTTCCTCACCCAGTGATTCAGCAGCAGACTAAATGGAAGAAACTTTTCTGTCAGACTGGCTTTCAACTTAAGGAGAGAAAGAAATCGGTATTCATGACGCTTTCACTGGGTGCGGTTAACAGTTCAGGCAATCCTTAACTCTGATGCTGAATCATTCTTGCTTCTTGAGCCCATCACTGCAGACATCTCATATTTATTAAGTTCCTTTAGACATTTCTGTGTCTAAAGTTTGCAGATACTTGATTTTCAGAGCTTCTCATAAATGATCCTGAATATAAGTCATTGCAAGTGAGAATATTTTGTTACTTTAAAAGTTGAGGTCCTCAGTAATAATTTTTATGTTTGCCCCATGGATTTTGTTTCCCACACATTTGGGAACTATTGCGTTGAAACCTGTATGACAGTCTCACACAACTGCGAAGAATGTACTGAAAAAGTCTCCTATCACTTTGTTTCTCCTGTTGGCCTTCTTGCTGAGTTTCCCTCCAGTACATGTGAGTACAAAAAGGTGGAAGATTCCAGGTAAAATGCATATCTTTATCCACATGGGTCTTTCTGTTTCTTTGCTAACACAGTGTATGTTTTCTCTATTTTTTCAATTAAGAGGAAGCTTAATAAATTTTTCAGTTCCTATAAGGAGCACAGAGCTAAGAATTAGCCAATGTCTACTTGAAATGAAGCTAGGATGGTTATACAGTTATAGTTTAAGGATAAAAGTGAGACAAAATTTGCACACAGAGGAAATACCATTTCTTAGACATTCTTACTGACAGCTGGAAAACTACACAAGCTTTTGGATTCACTGGATCTTTGGTTCTAAAGCAGAGCCAGAGAGCTTCCAGCTAAGCATTTTGGAAACTGCTCTGAATTTAACTTAATTATCTTAGCTGATTAGACAATTTCAGAGAAAATGGCAATTGGTATCTAAGCAGAGCAGGATACTTAATCAGAATAGAAGTAATAACATTTGTAGCCCCTGTGGTTTGTGGAGATATAAAGACAGGTAATTATAGCACAAAAGCTAGTAATTAGCTAGAATGAGATATGAGGAAAATTACTATATGTCAGATCATTGTGTCTCTATTGATACAATTACTTTTGACATCCAATACAGTTATGATTGTGTTTCGAGGCATATTTTTGACGATCATTTGTATGTCTTTCATAAACACAACTGAGAGATTACAGAGAGAGCTAGTGTTTTCTGAGAAAAGATCTAGAGGTAACATTATGTTTCTTCATTATGTAAATTACCTTGCCCAGTTTCACAATGGCGAACAGCAGTGGCTTATATTCACCCATACGGTTTTCATGAGTACCAGTGATGCAACGGATGAGGTATTTCTCATTTTGGGATTCACTGCTTGTTCATTTAAGGTATTCAAGGCTTTATTTCATCATAACAGTTTGGATCACACTGCTTTTTTACTAACGAGTTCTGTAGGAAACATGTCCATATGCATCTCAGGTACCATCAAAGAACCTTTGATGACAGATAAATAAGCACTCCTTCCAGCCGTGAGTTCTTATCATAACTACTTTAAAACAAACCTTTCATGACTTTCAGGCTCTGCATTTTGCAAGTTTTCCTGTAACTAGCAAAACTAATGAATCCTAATTTCCTAAGATTTTGTGCATTGTGCTTAGAGTTTCTACTCTCTAATAAGACACAAGTGAGTACTGAGTCTTTTCCACTGTCCAAGGTCTTTGTATCTAAACTGTGTGAAAAGTTTACCTGGTACTGTAATCTTCCCTATGAAGTGTCACTGAAAGAGGGTTGCCATTAGTGCTGACTACTTTCATGAAAATTCCCAAAAAACCCTGATCTACCTGAGACTTTTACTTCTCTGACAAATTTGCATGAAACTGATCTGGAAGATCAATTAAGTTTAAAAAGATGGGACAAGCAGAGACATATACATTGACAGCATGACTGCATTAACTTCGTCTCTCTGAGAAAGCAAGCTAACAATCAAACCACAAGCTCTTATCTCAACTGCAGAAAAAAACGCCTCCAGCTATAGGGAACAGCAGGATATTAGTTACCACTGCTTGCAATTGAAGGAAGACTTGCTCCAATTCCCACTGACACAGTGCTAGAAATTGTAAAAGAGTAACGTCAATAACTAAAAATGCTTGCATGGGTTTGCTTTAAAACTTACTGAGTGTGGCAGAACTTGGATCCTAATTCAGTATCCCTTGAGCAGAGGTGTAGACATGGTTAGGCCAAAGCAATGGTGCCCTTCAAGTTTGTAGGGTAGCTGGGTGGTTTAGCACCTGCAGAAAGGTTGGGTCCTAGAAGTGATAAAAGAAACCAAACTCTCTGTAATTCAAGAACTTGTAATTCAGGAAGTTAGAGGCTCATCAGTGTTCCCAGCTGTAGGGTATGCCTCTGAGGTGAAGATACAAAGAGCAAGGTCTGTTATGAACTCCCTGAAAAGAGCTGAGCAACCAATTTCATCTTGAGAGCTCTGAGATAATAGCTCAAGTGGGTATTGCCAGTCAGGGCTAAGTGATGTTTGGTAGAGCACAACAGAAAAACAACATTGAGAACCTTCTTGTTATGTTCTTGAGTCCATCCACTTTTGCAGATGTAGAAATTGGAGTCCAACCAAACACTAGCTATTTTTCACGTTGCTGTATCATGAAGGCATCCCATTAGGGGCCTTTCACTGTGCTGCGCTATACATGCTGGGAGCAAACACACACAATCCCCTTTTTCTTACCCTGAGAGTTTGCAGATGAGGCAGAAAGTGGTAAACACTTAGGGCACAGATATTTGGAGAAAGTAGAAACAAGACAGCACTGGTCTGCAGATAGAAACAAGGTAAAAGGAAGACATGGATGTCTGGATGTGTGCAGTTTTATGGGTCTTCTCATGAAAGAAAGTAAGGAGATCAATTAAGCTATGTGAATATTTGCAGACAGTTCCTCCTGAGAGGGACTGTCATGACTCAGGACATGAGAAATCCCAAAAGCTTTTTTTTTAAATGTATGACACAGTTTTGCTGCTCATCAGAGAACAGTCAGGTGGAATGTGTTAGTTATGGAGATATTAGGCTCTTTGCTGATTTGAAAAGAATATCATTACAAGCTCCAGGGAGTCTAAGTGACAGATACTTAGATTTATGTATTTATGAGGATACAAAAATACAGAAATAGCAACATGATTTTGAAATCTTACGGAAGTGCAAACACAAAGAGCAAAAGAACACCAACAGATGTAGAAAGAGCACAAAAAAAATGCATTGCTTTATGATGTTTAAGTTTTTTTTAGCACTCTGCATGCCATTTTATATGTTTTTGTAGTATTATCAGCAATCTCTGTGTGCACTAGATGCTTCAGTGCTCCGTTAAGACTACAGGGGCTGGTCAAGCTTGAGTTTTGTCAAAGAGTGGCAATGATATGTGGAATGAAGGAAAATGTAGTATTATTTATAATCTCACTTTAGCATCAAATTACCCTATTTTATATCTCTTCAGCGGAGAGCTGAAGCAGAGCACTTGTCTTTGGTTGCACACACAACACCGATAGGACTGCAGTGAGTCCCTTTGTTGCAGTGATGTGCTGCACTTGGATGCTCATGTTCCAGCCGGGAGACGAAAGCCTATAATTTATATCCCTAAACTTCTCACTCCTCAAATTGTTCAGGTATTGACATTCTTAAAGTAGAGAAACAATTCACATTTGATAGAATGAGGTCACTTCTGTTAAGATGTTTGCAGATAGACTGCTCCCATTTTCCAGAAACCCTGGGTAATCCATGGACTTGTAGAGCATTCTGCAGATTTTTCCTCCTAGCCCAACCAACTCCTTGATCCTTCAGTATAACAAGTGAGCTATACTAAATGCTACGGATATAAGTTATTGCAGGAAACCCATACACTTCAAACTTTGAATTTTGCAAAGACCTTTTATGTGCAATTGCTTCCACTCTTAACACTTTTCTAAAAAGAAAAAGTACTATATACTTCAAAAACATGTACTTGCATGGCTATTATTATCAGAAATTTTTTTGCAGCCATCTAGAAAATTCAGGTGAGGGTTGAGAAAGAAAAGCTATGGTGTGTTGGGATAAGGAACCAAGCGTATATTATTTAGACTAAACGTTTGAAGCAGTAATTGCACCAAATAATTTTCAAGTAGTCCCTGGGGTGAAAAATATTGTCAGAAGCCACTCACTGAGTAACAAATAAAATATGAAAATCAGTCTGCATAACTTATGAAGAAGAAAAGGACTTAGTTCATTAAGTGGTGTACTTGCAATGATTTGCTCGCCCCTTGTCCTTCCATAAGGTCTTCACTTAGTAAATGTGTAGTCCTGCTCTCCTGCAAAGAGATTAAAATTTTGAGCATGGTATATGTCATGAAGTTGTCACTAGAGGAAGTAGTTTTGCTCTCTCCCTGCATTTCTCTGATACAAACCCTGCCTCTGTTACACTCCTTTCTTATTTGTCAGCTGCAGGCACTTGCCTTATATCAGGCCCTGAGTGCATCCCCTGCTCTCCAGAGATTTGGATGCTGGGGCTCAGGGCCATGAGAGCAGAGCTGGTGGTTATGGGATCTCCTCCAGAGAAATCTGGGGGTACACGTCAAAAAGGGCTGACCCCTGTCTGGGTGTCTCTTGTCTTGCTCACCGTGATACTGGGATTGGCTTTGGTGGAGAGGACAACAGGGAATGGATTTGGTCGTTTTGACAGCAGCTCCTTACAAAAGGAGGAATGAAAAAGTCATTCCACCCAAATCATCTACCTGTAGTAGTGCCTATAGGCACATCAATTTAAAATCTTACTGTGTCAGATGCTACCCCAACACAGTCTCTGCTTCAGACTACCTTAAGCACTTCTGAAATTGGTTAGCTGTAAAATAATTGTATTTCATTTTACAGAGCAAAGTTGTGATTAAACTACGTTTGGTAGCATCTTTGAAGGCTCACCAGTCATTCTGCAGTATGAGATAATGGTCTCATTTTGAATTCCCACGTAAAGCCTTCCCTGTAAAATTGTCTTTGCACATGTATGTGAATGGAGCTGGAAAGAGAGATTATGTTGTGGACTTGTGACTGGTTTGACAGCCTAGTCAGCTGTGACAAGATAGCTGAAAGAGCAGTTATCAGAACAAGTAAAGCTAATATTCACTTCAGAAAAAAAAAAAAAAAAAAAAAAAAAAAAAAAGAAAAAAACAAAAAAGAAAACACAAATGGACAATTTCTGCAGTAGTGATTGAGTACAAATGAGGGATAAACAATTGAATTTAAATGCAAAAAACAGTTAAATTCTTCGGGGCTTATGCCTGATAGCTGAAATAATAGCTATCATCATATGCTAAGAAATATAAAAGCCGCTTTTCAAGGTATGAAAAAACACCAAAACCCATAAATTTAATTCTTTTGGGAAAAAAAAGGATGTAATTATTTACTCCTTCATGAGTCACATAGCCTATATTTCCTCTCTGGATCCAGGATCTCCAGCTGCTATTTCACTACTGGTGGACAGGTTTGTGATAGCGCCATGCGGATCAACACCCACACCAGTTGCAGGTTAGCATTGCCACCCAACATTCATCTCGAGACTGATGTGACACCCAGTATGTGATCTGATGGGATATTGTCCTTTTCACACTCCTTGGGAGAGAGGCTTCCCAGGAAGTCTTGTGAGTAAGACTGACCTGGGTGTTACTCTAGTGCTTTTAATTTTAAGGTACCACACTAGCTTTTATAAGGAAGGCTGGCAACATGATGCCTATAGCTCACTAAAAAGAGCTGCAAACAAAATCTAATCACAAGAATCTACGAATCTAATTGAGGTACAAGAGACATAAAGGCCTAACAGTTAAACTAATAGATTTTACCTATCCCAACAATTTGAACAGTGCTAGGGCACGGGCACAGACTTCACAGCTCAACTGTAGCATGAAATTGTCAGAGCAGCCCCTGCCATTGTTTTGTCTGAACAAACCAGAATTATTTCAGACAATACCCAGACAATTCCTGGCACTTGGAACAGGCTAGGGTCCATTTCAGAAAGCCCAGCTGGGTGCTGTCTTTGATGTCAAGAAAACATAGCTGTATGGATGTGGCCAGAATGTACCAGTTGGCCTTAGGGCCAGAGAATGTGCCCCAACATTGTTTAGTTTACCAGTACAGCTATGGCCCAGCTGTCCGGATCACCAAGTGATGTTTCACCTTTGAGTTATTACTTCTAGCCCTTGGAGTAATCCTTATGTAAGTCACACACAGCAGGTGTGACACAGAGCCCACGAGAGATCATTGAGTTGCAGCTGGGACCACCATACAGTTATCCTAGAGACCACCAAGTCCTGCTTCAGCGGACATCCTAGGTGTCAACTTTCAGATGAACTGGAGGACACTCTAAGCTGTGCTGACTGGATTACACCAGTTTACACTGACTAGTTACCCATTGAGTGATGGGAGCTGAGTTGTATTGTTTATATATGGACTTCTCTGTGTAGACACACAGAATTTCATGTCTTCATCTGAAGATGAATCCCATTTTCTGTAACTGCAAAAATACTGGACTGGGACATGTATTCTATTAATTCTATGTAATTATATTGCATCTTGGGAGCATCCAGAATGCTTTGTAGGACTATCAAACTCTTCTAGGGTTCAGTTTGCTACTAGCGTGCAACTTTCACTTCTGAATGAAATTGAATCAGGACATGGAGCTAAGAAAAGGTGTGTTTGCCTTTTAGCGGTCGAAAGTTTTCACCATCTCTTCTCATGGGGATTGTTTGCTTCTGATGATGAGCACAGATTGGTCCTAAATCATTCTGGGAACCTAAGCCCCTTAAGTGGTCTTGGAAACAATGATCTTCTAGTTCTGTTCTGCCCACCTCACTTACATAAGGTAATAGTTTGGGCCAAACATCCCCACTCTTCATTGCAAAATCCCAACCTAAATTTGTATGGAGTACTTTCATTAAAATGTCAGCAGATTAGATATAAAATGTAAGGAGATTTATCTTAATGACTATCAATATTCATTAACCTCAGTGTTAAGTATCACCTGAGGAAAAGCCAAGGTCATTATTTATTTAGTGGCACAATCAGTCTCGTGTTCTTGGACAGGAGTGAGTCAACGTATTCTGTGTCATCTCAGACATTCACTGTTACAATTACTCAGTTAATCCCAACCAATAACACAAGTTGCTACAAAAATTTTCATTTTTCAATTAATACTTGAAATGAGTAATTACATTAGTAGCCTCAGGGGTAGTAAGGATCTAAAAATTGAAAGGAGAAAGAAGAATTCTTACTCACTGAACTAAAGTTGGGATATACTTATTTGCCTACGTGCTACCCTAATAAACAGATCTCGAAATACCCATTTCTCTGACCTCCAGGAACAGAAACTTACTGAGTCAAAAAATAAGCTTAATTTAAAATATAAATTTTAAATACAAACTATAAATATATATGTGAGCATTTAAAATATAAACTTACAAAGTTCAGCACATAATTTCATACACGCAGAGTAAAATTTTTATAAACTTAATTCATATGTTAAATTAAGCTTATATAAATTTAACTCCCTCTGTATAAAATTATGTGCTGAATTTTGTAAGTGTACTCTTGTACAGAAGTATGAGAATTTATTAGAATTTGCAGAGAAAGAGTTGGGGGAACTGGACTGAAATGGGACAGATTTGAGGTCTATTTCTGGTCTGGTGATGTTTATACCTTTTCATGAATGCCTTCATTTTCCAGTTTCTCTTTTTTTCTATCTTTGCCCATGATATCTAACTGGTAAGTTAATTTGGCATTCATCTCACCTATCTTGCTACCTATAATGTTGACATTTTTATCTGAGCTAACCCCTCAGGCTTCCTCTTTAATCAATGGAGAAAGATGGGTTCTTTTAGCCTGCATGTCATTTGAGCTATTTTAGACATCAGTTAAAGCTGATGAGATGAATTCTTTCCTAAATATGCTTATTTCTCTCAGTTGACTATGAAGGAATCCTGAGGTAACTGTTGTGGGTGGAAGTGTCTATATTTAATAGAATAAAATGAATTTTGGCCTTTGGAGCCAACATTGTGCGGTATCAGCATGTAGCAAAAGAAAAAAGACTGTCCCAGGCAAAGGACAAAACAGGAGTGGTATGAGGGACAGCTTAATTTCCTTTACAGCATGTGCAAGCGACAGGAAAAGGGAGAGACATTCATTTTTTGGAGGACTGCTTTAAACAAATGGTGATGTGGAAACCAATGGCATCAGAGAAACTGATTTCAGGAATATTGCATCAGACTGTACAACTGCACTGAGCTGAGTAAGCCAAGTAACAAACCAAGGTCTAGTTCCTGTAAGCTTCTTACTGCCTTTGATGAAATCTTCCCAATTTAGGATCTGTCGTAAATCATCTCTGTTAGTTCTTGTGTGAGATTACTTGTGTTCAAACACATGTGGTTGAGGTGACATCTTATATGCAGCTTTTTCTGTGAAACTGTGTTTCTTTGTATTTTTTTTTTTTTTAAGTCAGTCAATGATGTACAAAGTTAATGGAGTTGGGTAATGTTTGAGAGTGCTCTACCACTAGTGTGAGAAGTGTAATTGAGGAGGGATCACTCTCAGTAAGGCTTTGGATGCGATGCACATCAGTCCTTACCTACCAGCTAAGGGAGGAGATTGCTCTCAGCACAAGCATCTGAAATTTGCTGGAAACCATGCCCACGTGACAGTGGTTTTGAGCACAGCTTCTGTGTTCTGCCACCACCCTTGGTCCCAGTCGTCTCATTTCTGTGACAGTGCTTTAAAGATGCTGTGTGTGAACAAAGAAAATAAGTATGAGTGACATAAATTGAGATCAGCCATATTTTTCATGTATCAAGGCGGTGGTGACTTCCTAAAAAGCTGTGCACTGCAGCACACAAAATGAAAGAAAGGAATTAGATCACAAGACACTGTAGGCTATATAGTTCAGCCTAGGTTTCTGCTCTCCTTCCCCACATCCCTTGCTTCCTCTCAAGTACAATTTAGAGTGTAGATTGATAGCACAGCTAGCTGGAGGATTTGGTTCTAGATGCATGAAAGGATTTAGGTAGCTATATGTGGTTATAGAGTCCCTTTCCCCGGACTGCTTGTTCCACCTCTGCTCTACAGGCAGTAAGCAGATTGAGGAGCCAGTTGAAATAACTAAAAAGCTGAGGAAGGAACATATGGTCTGGCTTCCTGATGTTATTCCTTCCCTTTTCCTAGGAGAATTAAATGAAGCTATGTGTAATAAGACAATTTTGACAATCTAAAATTAAGCAGATTAAAGAATAAAGCACTCTAAACAGAGGGAGACAGAGAAGTGCTTCTGTACCCCTGGATCTGAGGGAGAATGTTGGTTGCATCTCATCTTCCCTATTAAGAGACCATTTTCCATTCAAGTCCAATTTTTTTTTTGTCAAAAAAAAAAACAAAAAAAACAATCTAGAGTCATAATAGAGTCATAAACCAGATATGAGGCAGAGCAAGTCCAGGTCCCATTCTACTTCATACCCGCTCAGCTCGTACTCTGAGGCCAAATTAGACACAACCATGAAGAGGGGAATGTGTGAGAAGAACAAGGTGATCAAGTCACTCATCAAAGAGGGAATTAGCCAGATCTGTAGTTCCCTTATCAAGGAAAAGCTCCCCCATAATTTCAGGTATGTTGCACAAATATTTTTATTTGTAAGATTTTATTTTCTCCATATAGAATGAGCCACCTGACACTACAGGTGTCCTGTGACTCAGACTGGCAAAAGATAATTTGTTTGTAAACCCAGGATTTTTATGCACTAGTTTCCCTGCTCTGATTTTTAATACATTGTTCTGATCATGCCTGGTCTGCTAATCAGAAAGGTCTTGGATAAGAGGGGAAAAAGGCTAAAGATTGAGTCATTTTATGGATGACGGGGGTTCCTTTCTGTTCATGAGGGGAGCTGTACTTACACAATGTTTGTTATGAGGAAAAGGGAAATGTTTCTGTTGCATTGGGGATGGAAAGGTGAAGCTCTTTTTAAAAGTATGGGGTAAAAAATATCCCATTCTGAATAATGGAGATGAAGGCAATTCATTAAAACATAAGGTCTGGGATGCTCCAGGGGTCTATTACTAATTTTACCATTAGCTGGCAACAAACAACAACACTTTCATTGCTCTAGTTTTCTCATTTTAAAATGAGTATTATGAAACTTTCTGCATGGAGACTGCTTAATTAATTGACATTTGTAGAGCAATTTCAAATCCTTGGAGGAAAAGGGCTGGAGGAGAGCTAAGCCTTATGGCAACAAATAGCTTGCAAAACTCAAGCTGATTTCCAAATAACTCTTATGTTGATGGGGAAAAAAAAAAGGCCATACTGAAGTAGTATGATCATTGTTGTATGTTTCTCTCCCTCCTTCCACTGCCCTTTAATGCTACCTATAGCAAAATAGACAAAAGATGCAAATAAAGCTGGAGAGGCTGTGGAATATTCTGTGAAAGACAGAAATAAAAAGTTATTTTCACAAGGTCAAGGGGCTAGATCAGAAGAAGAAGGAAAAATCAATTAATGAAGGCAGAAAAGGAAATAAACAAGTTGTGAACTGAATTTAACATAGCCTTGTGGTGTGCCTGTGGTCTGTACCTGACCAAGAAACCAATGTATGTGTATAGGTACCAGCCAGGTATAGATTCCTAAGCACAGGAAAAGGATTTGGGGAGGAAAGCTAAAAATGACTATTTCTCCAGGATCACGAGCCTTTCTATTTTATAGAAAGCTTCTAAAAGGAGAGAGGTAAAAGCAAGTTGAACTGTTTCCCCCGATCTATGAATCATTGGTTCACTCTTCCCACATAACAGAGATGTTCCCGGTCTGTTAGGTAACAACAAGGGGAAGAGGCTGGAGTGATGGTGGAGCTGGGGAGTGCACCATCTCACTAGCTACTTGTTTGCCTGGCGTTATTAAACAGACCATCTTCTGTGTTTGGCTAAGCTGCAATAACACAGTTTCTTCTTTACCAAATGAGCTGTGACCCCAGGTGCAGCTGGCCAGCATGACGTAAAATTTCCTAAACGGCTGATCTGATGGATAATCAAGGAGGCTGCAGAACTGAGCCAGAAAGCAGGTGGGAGATGGCTTTTTTCTGTAGCACTGCATGAAGTGGGATCAAATTCTGAGAACCACTATCTCCATTCATGAGTTTCCAAGGGCATCCCAGAGCAGTAAAGAGCAACACTCTGCTGCCCATACAGCAATACCTGCAAAGCTACATCCAGCGCTGGTAGCAGTCTCCTTCCTTCTGAGACCTTGAGGAAGTCTGCACTGCCAGTGGGCCAGATGTTTTCCCTGAAGCTGTCAGATCTACACCAGACCACACTGTGACAGTTCTCATGAAGTTGAGTGTAGACCGCTTCCATCCTCAAAATCTGCTTGTCTTTTATAGGGAAGGCAGCTCTGATGGACTGCTGTCCTTAAAAAGCCTTCTCTAAAGCCGTTGTGGAAAAAAAAGGCAGAACTGGACTAGCAGAAAGTTTGAAATTGACTGGGAAGGTGGAAACTGTGGTTTCCTCCTGCTGCAGGAACAACTCTTGCTGCTCAGTGCCACAGAGTAATCCTTTTCTTCCCACTCTCTGGGAAGGCAAGATCAGGAACAGTGAATGTGCTTTGCATCTCTGCCAGGGATGAAGAAACCCAGGGGAGTAATAATAAATATACATCCCTTCAGCACTGCAGCTTCTTTCTGATCATCAAGTATGCTGTCTGTGGTATCAGATAAGATGCTGCTTATCTGCCTTTGGAGGTTAAACATAGTCTCAGGGGATGCAGGACATGCCTTCTTTGCCCCTCAAAAGTTCAGTGGCCCCACTGTTTGACGGGTTGTTAATAACAGCAGCACTTTCTTGGCTCCATGGCAGTACGGACTATTGTGATATCCTGCTCCTCATAGCTCCTGGCACTCTCTTCTCCTGCTGCTGTGAAATCCAGATCCCTTTCTTGCATGGGCTTTTGTCTTTGGTCTGCCTTACTCTAGTCTCTCAGGATCTCTTTGTACTCCTGTATTCTAGCTTCTCTCTCCATTGCTGTCTCCCTGCTCAGATTTTTTTTTCTCCCTGTAAAACCCCAGCCATTTCTCCTGACAGAACATCATGTCATTGACTTATGCATGCTTTCCATTTCTTTCTGTATTATTTGGATCAGAAGTTCCTTGCAGCAATGACTGGCAGAGCTCATCTGTGCTGAGTATGGTGGGGCCGTATCCTCTTTAATCTCTTCTCACCTTTGTAATAAAACTCATCCATTCTTCAGTGAGATGTTTGGGACCTACAGGAAAGACACAGGAAAACTCTTCAATAGGGTCTGTTGTGACAAGACAAGGGGTAATGGTTTTAAAATAAAGGGAGGTAGATTCAGATTAGTTATTAGGAAAAATTTTTTTACAATGAGGGTGGTAGAACACTGGCCCAGGTTGCCCAGAGAGGTGGTGGATGCCCCATCCCTGGAAACATTCAAGGCCAGGTTGGATGAGGCTCTGAGCAACCTGATCTGGTTGGAGATGTCCCTGCTCCTTGCAGGGGGGTTGGACTAGATGACCTTTGAAGGTCCCTTCTAACCCTAACAATTCTATGATTCTATGTTTGGGCAAGGAAGTATTGGAACCTGCAGTAACAAGAACTGTCTTGTATATATGGATGCTTTCAGGACCTGATTCCAGAGCTGGGATCAAATTTATTTTTCTTTAAATTACTTTAATCTAGTTTGAATGGAGCACATTCACATGACATTCTTCGTACCAAAAGCATTTGTAGCATTTATGAAGGGGCCTGTCTGTTGTGCCAGTATATCTCCGAAATAGTCCTACTAATATCAGCCAAGTCAAAATTTAACAAAACTAGATCAAGGACTGTATGTGCAAAAATACTTTACCACAACTTTGCAGTTGGATATTTACAGTTCTCTGGAAAACTTGTCCTAATACTTGGCAACGCTGAAAAAAGCAAATAAAATGTTAGGATGCATTAGAAAAGGAATGAAGAAAGAATGAGAACACATCATTATGCCACTGTATAAATCTATGGTTTGCCCACATCCTGAATACCAATGAGCCCGTTTTGAAAAGGAACGATTTAGACCTTGAAACAATAGAAAGATGGTGCATGAGGATGCCTAGAAACACAAAAAAATGTGATGCAAGGAGAATGTAAAAGAGTAAAGGTGCATCAGCTTGAAGAAATGTCTGAAAGGAAAATATTATAAAGGAATCTGCAGTCATGAGTATTGTGGAGACAGTGAATTAAAAAAAAAAAACAACTGTATTTCTTATTTCAGAAAAATGAAGGAAAATCTAATAAAGTAACAGTGAGTGGTTTTTTTACCTAATGCCTAATAATACCATGGGTCTTATTATTGCAGAATAATTGGATTGCCAAAAATGGGTTAACAAGGGGTTAAAAATGATTGTGTGTGTTTATAGGAAAAAAATCTAGCAAGGACAGAAGGACACCGAAGATTATTAAGTGTGGTAATGGGAGTGCTCTTTCCAACTCAGAATGTCCCTAAAAATCAGGTAGTCAGAAGCCAGGATTGCAAGATCACTCAATGCTGCTATTCTTATGTTCCTATGACCTTATTTTTACAACTATAAAGAGAAAGTTGTATTCAAAGAAGTAGAAAAAGAGATTGACAGTTTTCCAACTAAAGTAGAGGCAAACAATTATTTTCAGTTCAAAAATAGGTCTCAAGTCTTCCACTTTAATATTTAAAATTTAAAGTTACAGCTAAGCGTGCCAAGTGTTTGTGAGAGAATGTTGCTTAAGGTATAGAATATTTCAATATTAATGCATAATTTTTCATGCTAGGAGGAAAGAATCCCAAACTACTTTCAAAATTTTGGTATCTAATAGATATGTCTCTTTCATATGCATCTTTCTATCCATCCATAGATCAATTTATCTCCTATCTTTCTCCTCCTTCCCCCATACGGACAGAAAGGATTCATTTGAGAGGGCTCAGTCAGGTGCTGAACTCAAAACCCTCTATATCAAGAGGCAGAAAGAATCCCTACAGCTGGGAGGGAAGGAAAGATTGAATTACTTCACAGATGAATGCAGCAAGAGAAGACTTGTTGCCATTTATACACTGCATTGAGTGAATAAAAATCTTCTTTTGGACCTTTTCGAAGACTTCCTCCATCCCTCCCTTAATTCTATACAGAAATTGAGCACATACTTTAGGAGGACTAGTTGACAAAGCAGTGCAAATATAAATGAAAACATCTGAACAGGCTAAGTGAACTAGATGCTACATCCTGCCTGGCACGGAGATGGACTGAAGGTTTAGGTGTATCTAGCTTAAGGTTTTGTCCTGTTGCTTGTTTCCAGACATTTCATATCCTTCAGATGCAATATGCAACTGATAACGGGAAAATCCCTTGCCTCTGACTGTAATCAGGAAATAGGAAAGCTTGGAGCCAAGGGGAAGGGAGATGAGTGGGAGAACTGACATAGACGTAGTAAAGGGAGTGGGTGGTGTTTGATTTTCTTTTCTTAGAGTCTTTTTTTTTTTTTTAAGATAAGACAGCAGCTAAGCTGCTAAAATTAAAATCTGAGGGGGACTCTGAATTTCAGTGTCTTCATCAGTGCATTGCTTTGGATCTAAAACAGGCAAGAGATGTGGGTGTTTCCTATTTTAAGTTAGCAGATTCCTCAGGGTCTTCCCTGTTCTGCTTTAAAAACTATCTGGGCATTTCTTAGTTGTACAAAACTCATCAGAATTTACCAACTTCAGAGCCTTGCAGCCCCTACAGATTTTGATCCAGGTCCCTCCAAGTTTTAAAGGGTTTTTTTTTTGTGATGCTGCCATTTGGGACATATTCAGCCTGCCAATAGCATGTGTCAGTAGAAGACTTGTGATTTCTTCTGTCCACTGAGCAGAGTTGGAAAGGGTCTTGTAACTCTGGATAGCACATCTCTGAATCAGTGTCTTGAACTACAAAACCCTAACAACTGTGATAAGGGTAGATTTAACTATAGCAGGTGGTCTGAGAATGGACCTAGCCAGGGCCATGTCGATATAAATAGGAACCACTGTGATTAGTTTTGGCCTGTAGGCTGCTGTTTAGATGGGAAAATGAGCATTAGCCCGTAACTCTACTTTTTCTGTATTGCCATCCAGCTCAATTCTTTCCCATGCAGAGAAAACGGGATGCTCCTAGAGTGGAAGGTTAATTGTGTTGTCTGCTTTCCATGTAGCAGCTGTCTCTGAATTACTTGAGTAGCTGGCTGCAGAATGTATGAGACAAGACATTATGTTTACACACACTGTGTAGCGAAGAGGAAAAGAGACTGGTCAGCCTACTTGGTTCCACTGATGAAAATAAGTACTGAAGTCACTTATCTGAGACAGACAATGTGGTGCCATGACAATGGCCATATCTCTGCTCTTGTTCTTTGTGGAGCTGCCTCATTACAAAAACATGGTTGAAAAGGAATCATTATTGCAGCATATGCAACTCAGTGCATAGGTGGTCAGATGCCTTCTGATTTCTCTCTTCAAAAGAGGATGCCTTTTATTTTCAAACCAGTAAACCAGAATGGGCTCATAGGAGTTTGTTGCTGAAAACCCACACAGTTCATGCTCATTAAGTCTATATGCTGAGCACCTTCATGCATAGGAGCAGCTATTGTTGCCATGCTGTGGTCTGTTTACAATAGTAAATAACTTGATTAGATTACATCTTTTATTTCTGTAATCAAAAGCAATGGTCCATGGAACAGAATAATGGTCTTAACCCTCTCGGCTTGAAAATATACCCACATTTGATAATAAGAGTGAAAAAAAACTTATTTTTGAAAATTTTAGTAACTGAAAAAATAAACAAAATATCACACACCTGCAGTTGAACTGGGTGCCTCGTAACCTCAGTCTAGCATTTTTGGGGCATAGATGCACCACAGGATCTACACCTCCGCTGCCATCAGCCTTTGGACTCTCTTGGGAAGAAGAACATGAGCATTTTGCAAGGTGCTCTGGTACCTGAAGGCTACAGGAAGCATGTGCACATGAAGTTGTTTTACGTCTGGTTCTGCAATCCCAGCCTTCTACCTAGTTTCTGTGTAGTTATTTACTGCATTACTAGGCACAGCGAACACTTTGTTACCGAAACAATTACTATGTGAATGCAAACACAGCCTCAGCTGTGCTCCAACAAGCCATAGCTATAGGACAGGTAGATCTACAGTGCACAAAAAATTCCTTCCTTAGAGGGGAAACTTCACATATCTTTGGCCTCCTTCCAGCTGCCACTATGAATTCCTGCTTTTTTTTTTTTTTTTTTTTTTTTTTAA
>WHYT01016204.1:189350-261034 GCA_009806455.1 Tetrax tetrax
CCCCTTTGTATTTTTTTTTTTTTTTTTTTTTTTTTTTTATGTCAACGCTGTCACCAGTGTGATGGCACAGCCACCATCTGCACTATAGACTATTTGCCCCTCATTGGTACCCTATGGTGAGAGGGCAGATGCCTTTTCTCCATCTTCCCTTGCCATCGTCGTGGGGAAAAGGGAGGGGTCAAAAACCTGCTCCATGGACCCCTTGACTATGTTACTGTTTCTCTCCTTTCCCTTTCTTTTTATACCTTGACACTGACCCACTTTTAGGAAGGGTGGTAGATATCTCCCTTTGAGAGAACCTTTCCAGCTTGACATGCTTTGTGAGCAGAGCCCTTCTAACTCTGTTTCTTACACGATAACCATCCTGAAAGAGTTGCATAATCCTCCCTTGCACTGTCCCGCTGATGAGCTGCAAATTGGCACTATGTAAAAATAGTTGAAGCTTGGCCTCCTTTCTTCGAAACTATTCTAGAGAGCTTCTCCTTTCTTGAGAGCATCACTTACAGATTTGGTTTTTTGCATGTGGTGCGACTACTTTTAAATTCTGCTTTATTCATCTCTCTCTTTTCCTTTGCGTGTCTGTAGTGTTTCTTCTTGGCTTTACTGTTTTTCAGTGTGTAGAAAAGCCTGTGTGACCTATGGGGAGGAAGGGAATCTTTACATGTGTAAGCATGCTTCATTCAAAATCAGCTCCTAATTACTGCAGTTTTATCTTTTTAGTAAAAACCTAAGAGCTTAGTAGAGGACCAGGTCAGGAAAGGAGGATTTGGCTTTATTGCAACCTTAAATGTACCTTATATTCTGTTCAGAATTGTGATGGAGTCAAAGAGTAAGGATTGGTTTGTGTTCTTGAATCTGAGTCTAAATGAGAGTCTGTGATGCTCAGTGGAAGAAAAAGTTAAATAGCAGAGGTGAATTTTTGAGGAATTGTTGAAGGAACAGAGAGAGTATTTGAATGGTACTTAGCACGATGAAAGCCTTTTCTCTCTGGCCCAGGCTTCTTGGAGTGAGTATTCAGAATTAATGTAGAAAATATTCTGCAAACTGATCAGTTTCTGGTAGAAAATCTGATTGGTCATGACTGATAATAATGAAAATGTGAACCATATTATGATTTCACATCACAAGTTTCATTTGTACAATTTTATTGTTTTTTTTATTTATGGATTAAAAAAGGTTCTGTGAATAATCAGGACTCGAATCCTTTTATTTAATCAACATGAATGTAGCAAAGATAGAAACTAGTATTTTGGATGGCAGTTCCAATTGTGCAGACCTTCACATTCCTCCAACTGCAGTTGTGTGATTCTGTTAAGTATACGGAAATACAAAAATACAGACATGTTTGAGTTAACACTCAGTTACATGAGTAGTTATCTGTGTCTTATACACTGCTGCCATACTGTGTATGTGGATAAGGGTACAGTGTCCATGCAGAAATAACAGGCGTGTCTGCTGCTCTTTGTCCTTAACCTTCCTGAAGGTTGTATTTCATCTTTTAATTTTCATGAATCTTTTCTATATCTTTCAGAGGGAGATATTTCTTCTCTAATCAACCATATGATCCTTCAAGTTGTCTCTTCAATGTTGAGAATAGAAAATGAGGGATTTATTTCTGTACTGAAGGAAAATTTTGAGTGCTATCATCTCTATGCTCCTTAAAGCAGTAGCCATAGGCGTGTTACGAGAATGCGTGCGTGCCCACTCTTCTCTGTCTTTTGTGATGATCCGAAGAATAAGGGACGTTTATTGATGGGAAAGCAGTTTGGAGGAAGAGATAGGAACAAGATTGATCTGATATGAATGGTACTATAGGAACTTTAGCAAAGGAGCAGGAACAGAAAGAATAGAGAAATGAAAGAGAGAGTGAACTTCTTAAAGATCATATTTCACAGTTCTTTATTGCCGTCTGCTCCCTGTTCTGTATGTATAGGGGAAGGAAAAATAGAAAAACTGCAAGTACAGCGATAAATACTTCTCTGTGGTGCGAATGACTTCATAAAAACTCAACTTTCATTTGTCTTTTATCATACTTTCACCAGGCACCCGTGATGTGCTATTTATAGCTGTGTAATTCACAGTAGCCTGTCAATTATCCTATAGGGCATTTCCTGACTATTGGTTGGAGGGCAATGGAATATCCCAGCTGAATGGCAGCATTTGCTGTAACATTACGGCACAATTGCAAATGCGATTTCATTGTAGGCTGCCTACGGCTGGAATGGAAATGTTAAGATAAGAGGGTACCAGCAGCTTTTCTGCCCTCCTGCTTTGTACCAAAATTCAGCTAAAATGAACGGAGGAAAAAAAAATCTCAACTCTCTCCTAAGCATTTCCTTCAGTCATGTTTCTCCTTTTTTTCTGGGAGTACAGAAACGTGAGATGCAGCCAGGGTATAATGCTGAGGAGATATGAAGATGTTCAGCTTTCTGAACATTAGAGGCTCTGGTCTGGCCTGTTCAGAATATAAATTAGATGAAGGTATGTTTTCTTCTGCCCCACTCAGTGCACATATATCATCTTTAATATATATGTTTTTAAAATCTGCCAATGTAAGGATTAGCAAGCTTCCCATGACATTCATGGAACATATGTTTAGACCTGAAAAGTGGAGAGGATCTTTTCTTTATCTGGCTTAATGTGTCAAGTAGACCATTGACTTCTATTAAGTTTTGTCTGCATTGAGCTCCAAATCTTAGTTTTAATTTACTTTTTGGTAAACCGAACCTTGAAGGAAGACATCCCGTCTTCATCTGGAGAAACAGAGTTCATACCTGCTTTTCATCTAGCATGATATCAGCTAGCTTTCTCTTTTTTTTTTTGTGAAAGCATGTACTCACGGTACATTGATTCCCATCAACCTGATCATCTGCATTTCACTTTTCCTTATAAAATGTGGAAATAAAAACTATACTGTGGCATTCTAGTCTTGGTTTTACCAATGACATATGAACAATGAATTTTTCATTCCTAGCCTTTCTTTTTGCTCCATATTCATCCATCCAGAACACCTAAATGATTTTCACGGTCCGCAGGCCCTAGTCTGTATAATTACACTGCAGCCCTTGCTCCAGGAGATAATTTGTGACAATCAAAAAAAAAAAAGTAAAATAATTTAGTAATCAAGATCCCTCTTTTCGCCTGCTCTGCAATGGTGATTTACAAATTTGCCTACTGAGTTTATTAGCAGCATATTTATACTTGCTCAATGAACTTGTCTTACCAATCTCTTAAAAAAAAAAAAAAAGACAACTAATATCTTTATTTAATGATTTCACACTAACAGCTACTTTTTGAGACTGAGTTGTTGTCTAATCTATTTAAACCGGAATTAATTTTACATAGTTTTATTATTTTCATCAGATTGTTCTGTGCTAAGTCAAATGCCTTGCAGAAATCTAAGTACATTATATCTCTACTGACTCCTTTATCAGCTAAACTTGTAGTGTCCTGAAGGATGTAATCAGGCTTATGTGACATGATTTATTTTTCAAGAGATGCTGTTGAGAGGCCGTACTTATATCCTTCTTCCTTACTTCTCTCTGAAATAAATAAATGCTCAGTCAAGTTTTCCATAAATTTATTGGGGGTTATACAAGATTTTTTGTTACTCAGGTCATCCCTGCTCACTTTCTGGATATTAAGGTATTAATGTTTCTCCATCTTTCCAGACTATGAAAGTACCAAGTATACAGAAAACAAACAGCAGCTATCCAAAAGGCCCTAAGCCAACTTTTTCTTTTACTTCTGGTGCAAGCTATTTGGGTTTGCTAAAAAATTTTATTTCTTATGGTTATGGTGTAATATCCTGCTGAGTTACTTATGGAATGGAAAATATCATGCTAAAGTGGTAAGTGTAGTTCACTGTGCTTCTTTCAAAATACAGAAGAGAATAAGTTTTTGAACTCATCTGGCTTCTTTGCATCATTGAGTATTTTGCTGCTTCCCTACTTTTGTTAGTGTTTCATTTCTTCCTAATATATTTGATTATTTTTTAGCCCTGCAAGCCATTCTTTTTACCCAAAGATTTTTTTTTCAATTGGGAAATAACACAAATTAAGTATTAAGCCTTTCCTTTATATGTGTATGTGTCAAACAGACTGATAGGGAACTTGTAATGCCAGTACTTCTATTTCTGTTTCTATTTCCATCTGACTTGATTGCAGTAATAAATCCAACTGTTTTACTGTGTTCTAAAACCAGAATTGGCCAAAGATGTTTTTCAAAATTGTGATATCAATCCTTTTTGACTACCAGAAAACCTCTTTAAAGTGGTTTTCTCCTGACTTTCATTCACATTTTCTTCCTAGAAGTATACATTCCACCTGGTAGGCAGTTTGCAGACTCTGGTGGCAGTATTCTGTGTTTTCTAGGAGTAGGGTTTGAGGAAGGCTCACTGTTGTGTTACTGGTTTCTTGCTGTTAGGCACCATTTGTCCAGCTGGAATGTTGATCTATATGTGCCACTGGTCTACTGCAACATGAGGGAAAATGAATTTGCACCAACGCCTACCAAATACGATGTTCCTACTTAGAGTCCTGGCACTGGTAAAGATGCTGCTGAAGTATTTCCTTAACAGTCTTTGATACTCTTGTTCAATTAACTTCTGAATGGGGTCTGGCTGTTTAAAATCTTTTATTTTAAATGGATGCTGCCTCCCTGTCTGCTCCAGTCAATTGTCAGCCAACCGTCTGCCCTTCCTGCCTCTGAGATTCAGTCCCTTTTAGTTGCCCTTCTCTTTTTTAGAGCATATGATCTGGTATTACACAGAAATAATGCCTTGCTGTGTATTACAGTTCATGGCTTTGCCTCCAGTATTCCCTCCTGGGGGAGACTCCAAAGCTATCGTCTGAATTTCTCTGGCTCCCTCACAAGATCGTGCAGGGGGGTTGGACCAGATGACCTTTGAAGGTCCCTTCCAACTCTAGCCCTTCTATGATTCTATGATACTGGAAGTCTTCTGTAACCCTAGAGTTCCTCAAGATACCATAACACAATCAGTTCCTCCTTTGTAATGTAAAACTTATCAGCAACACAGAAAGGGCTTCCTCCAGGTTACTGATAAAGGTGTTCAACGCCCAGGCCCCCAGACAGACCCCTCCGGTGCCCTACTTGTCACTGGACCACAATAAATTAACTGCTGTGGGATGTAGTGTGAATGTAAGACAAATGACACTCACTGCTTCTCCTTTGTCTGCAAGACCAGTCATTTTATTACAGAGGACACTCAGGTTGTTCAGGCATGATTTACCTCTGGTAAATCTGTGCTGATGGTTCCTAATCACCTTCTCCTCCATTGTGCACCCAGAAATGTGTTTAAAGAGGGCTTGCTCTATGATTTGCCAAGGAACAGAATTCCTGCCCAAGAACATCCTGGGTGCTGCATTTCACATGGACTTCAGCTGTTCCTCTCCTTAGTCTGCCATGCTTTTCCCAACAACACTTGCTTTTCCCCTCCATCTTCAAATTTAATGGCTCAGTTAAGTCACGTAAAAGCTTACCCTTAATATTTTAGATCAGACATTCGAGGCTGTCATCTTCTCATCTTTAATACACTTGGCTGTACATCTCAAAGGAGAATATTCAGTGTTGGCTGCTGTGAAGTTTTGCTACTCCAAAGTTGAATGTATGAAAAGCAACTAGAAGTAAATATAACTAGTAGCCAAGAAGAAAACTTAAAACAAAGGAAAAAACAAACAAAGGAAAAAAAAATAGAGACAAATTAACTTCAAACAGGACAAAAACAGTAGCAAAGCTATGTCCCAGGCACAGCGGAAATGTGACACTTGCTCTATGCAGTAACTTCGTTTTAAATTCTGCTTTTGTAAATAAATTATCTACTTCAAACTTTTTTCCTACTCCTCCCTGTTTTCGTTTTTATTTATTTTAATCTCTTTCACAACATAATTTTTACCTGTAAAACCTTAACTAATTTTTTTTTTAATAAACTTTTCTTACGTTAACTAAAGTTCTCAATCTCCCACAGCAGGCAAGTTTTATTAGTTCTTCTCTGTGTTCACTATTTGGGCATGTTATAGCTGCATCCCAAGTTCCCTATCTTTTTTGTACCCATTAGTCTTTCAGGATTGCCTCTTTATCTGGTTGTATACAGCAGCCAGAGCAGTTCAAATACCTTCCATATGGGGGACAGTAGATACTACAGCTTCCTTAACTTAAAAACCTCGCAATCAGGCTATGGACAGAGCTTAGTTTCCGTATTCAAACCTTGGAGACAAGTACTTGCCTTCTCTGTGGTTCTGTGCCAAGATTTCTGCGTAAGTGAAAGGAGACTTGATTACAGAAGCTGCTTGCCAGCAAGAGATTTTTTTTTGTATTTTAAATACATAACTTAATACCTTCAGTAGCAAAACATTTCTAGAAATGGGCCATGAAAGCTGTTTCTGTCAATAAGAGAAACTCTCCCCTTTTAAAAAGAGGAGATTTAAATGCAAATTTTAATCAATGAGAAAAAAGTTCACGCAAAAAAAATGCAAGAAGCACCAATCCACTCCCCTGAAAAGTAGAAAACAGTTTGCAAAATATAGTCAATTAAAAATTATCTTGGGTCTTACTGTAATGAATGTTTTCTGTTGCTGTTAGATGGGGAATCTGGTAGCAGCAGGGAACAGTTCCTATATCCACTAAGTTTAAAACTGTATGTAAGGATATGCTCAAGATTTAAGATAGATTTGATTAAAACTACAATCAAATATTTGTTTCAGACTTTCATGCTTTCACTTTGTGATGCCTAATCTGAAGTCAGAGCTCTTTAATACTTTTTTCTGTCCTCTGTCCACCTCTTTTCTGATTCAGCTGAAATATGCAGGTCTGGTGTCATTCTTTCTTCCTTTGAGTTTCATAAATATAGCTAGAGGTGCCCCTTTTACTCTGAGGATGCCTGTCCTATGAATTTAAATAACAAATAGTACAGGCAGATTTTCCAAAGATGCATTCACCTTGGACCACTCCCATCCCACAGAGGACTAAGCATCTGCTGTGGCTGATATTGGATGGAAACGATCCAGAACTTCAGGTTACCCAAACCAGAGACATAGACAATTAGCAATAGCAATTTGGCTACTTCTGTTGTGTTAATGTGTATTGAGGCAATTTCATCAGAGGAATACCATGTTGGGACCTTTTTCACTTTGCAGTGCTCTAAAATGTGATTTGATGTGTAGTGGCTATGCAGCTCCTCAAGCTTTATCATCATCTGTTCTGTATGTAGAGAGGCTGCCTTTGCATCCCTTCATGCCAAGGCAGGATTCCTTTTATTTACAGCAGCAGTCAAGCTGATCTGAGCTGCTGAGATAAGAATAAATCTGTTTATGTAAAACCTGCAGGGAAACAGATTTTGCTGTATTAATGAAGATATTAATTATTTGTAACAGTGAGCAGAAGAACCCTCAGTGTAAGCAGGGTTGAAGTCCCTTTGTAAATTATTTTACAGGGAAGTGCATGGAGACACAGTCTGAGTTCTGAGGGATGCAGGATATAGAGGGCACATGCGTAAACACACATGGAGGAGAGGTGGGAGAGTGAAAGAGCAATTGGAAAGAAGAGACGCAAAATGCAGCAAAAACACTCTGTGAGTTGATGAGTACATGGTATTTCTCCTTCACTTGCCTTTAGAGGGTGATAACCGGGGAAGAGTATATGACTGTGGGGGATCAACTAAGGCAAGGGAAGAAGCCAGTGAAAGGACACTGATGATAAGATGGAATGCAGATAAAAGACAGCATTTTGGAGATGTTATGCAAGCAGTTGAGTGGCAAGATGAGGGCTCGGCACATACATGCTTTGGAGAAGTTTGTGCACTGAAGTTATTTGTGAAGAGACAGTAGAATCTAATTTGTTTGAACTCTACCATCTGTGGTGTAATTGCCTTATTGCCAGTGGGATTTATATGAGTAAATGAACACTAGAAAGAGGAAGAATACTAATAGTAGGGTTTTCTTTTGTATAGGACTATCTCTGTTCATGTAAACCATATCAAAATAAGTCAATTAAAACCTATTTTATATAGGATTATCTCTTTTCAGCTGTGAAAATTACATTAAAAAAATAGGTCAATTACAACAAAAGTTCTACTAAGTAGGAAAAAGCACACTATCATAAAAAGAATCTGATTGCTCTCTAATTACAAAGAACAAAAAATTACTGCCGTCAATTCTAAGATGCATCTTCAACAGAAGAACAAAAATAAAATTTGAAGCTGACATCTTTCTTTTACAAATAGTTCCTCTAAAAGCTGCTGGTTTGACAAGATTCCAAGCTGACATCTTCTATTTATACATAAAGCCATTGCAATTTTTTTCCTCAGCTGATATTTGGTAACAAGGCACTTAGCAGATGGTATGCCAAGTTGGATCACTTTTGTGATATTGAAGTGTGTTTTTTAACCCCCTTTACCATTAAAAACTATGGATAATGTTCTATAATGGCTTCCTCTGTGGTTACAGAGACATTTCTTCGTCTTCACAAACAGGGCCAATTAATATGAGGCAGATGTTGATGAAAGGCAAAGTGAGTTTCATGTTGTAGAGAGTATTTGACCATTTCACATAGATTGAGACCCTTGGAATATGTGAGTATATCGTCAGTTTAGTACTGCTTTATTGTCAGTTTAGTACTGCTTTGAGGACAGATTGATATCCTAACACATAATGCCTAACATTTGGGTTGTCTTAAAGCTGCCTTCAGTAAAGTAACAGAGCAGACAACGTTGAAATTACAGGTCCCCTATTTATAACAATCCTGATGCTATGATTAGAACTGATAAAAATACATTAAGAGATTGGAATAGATAAACTTTATCAAATTAAACTGTGTAAGAGACAATGTCCTACTTTACCTCTTCAGCTTCAGTCCACTTTCTGCGTTTGATCTCTTCACTAAAACAAGGCAAGATGTGTGTGCTGTCATCATGGGGTATGCTGAGTAACTCAGCTGTAGTTTTGGAGTTGACTAAGACTATATGAAATTTCTGCTGGATGTTGTGATGCAGTGGAAAATGAGGGATGGCTGGGTTTCTGCTAAATCTTGTCTTTGGGAAAAAAGAAAAGTATCTTCATAGTCTCGATTGTAGTGCTTAGCCCTGATGCAAACAGAAAGAGAAAGCCTTTTGTTACCGTGAATGCTGACTCATTTGGGTAGAAATCTCTTAACATAATTAAAGTAACTTCTCTTACTGAATGAAGTTTGAACAGAGTTCAGAAGCAGCCTCAGTGTGGCATACAACTGCCTGGTTCTGTCCAGACATATCTCGCATCAGCACCACTCTCATTTGTGTGTCTTCCTACAGTACAAGGTCAATGATTAAGAACTAGAAATGATCTTAGTCCCTATATCTCTCAAATTTCAATAGTGCTCATTACAGTATGTTATGAGCTTTTTTTTTTTTTTTTTCCCTTTCCATTTTCCCTCTTTCATTTTGGGAAAAGAAATATTCTCTTGGTGCCCAAGACAAGGTTCAGGTTCACTGTACTTACCATAAAGAACAACCCAGCATCCAGGTTAAATCCTCTGTTGTCACCACTCCTATTTCCTCTCCAATCCCACTGCCTGTTCAGTTTTGTGTGTTATCTCTATGCTCCAATCACATTTAGCAGTGTCAGTAGTGGCTTCATGTTCATTAATAGATGAAGATTAGGTGAAGATGAAGGCCTATGATTAACTAAGTTTCAGCACAATTTGAATTAAAAGTGTAAAAGTAAATTCAGTTGCTATGTACACTAGAGATGTATTTGTCCTTCATTTTTGTATTTGCAAATAATAGGAGAGACTGGATATTAACTCTAAGAAACTCATAAGAAACTCCATCATATGAGGAGCTGCAAGCCTAGTTTTAAGTCTAGAAAGAAGAAAAAAATCCTGAAACTTTAAAATATAGACTTTTAAACTTTTAAAATGTAGACATCTACCTTTTTACACAATCTTAGCAATTTTGGTGAACAAGATTTTCATACTGTCAAACTGATACAAAACCTATTTGAAGGGACAGGACTATAATTACCAGCAATGTTTCCACTGAAACTCTTTGACTGTGAATCTGTTTGCAGTTGTTCAACTGAAACATTCTGCTGTTGAGAATTGTGAAGCTACATTTCCTTTAAAATTTTCCAGGGACAGGATGTCAGTCTAGGCAGAAAGCCCTTAGGGGGATCTAAGGGAACTCCAAACAATACTTTTTAAAAGGCTTGTCATTATAACTGCATTTTTACAGTTTTCACAAAAAAAAAAAAATGGAGAACCTTTCTTTTTGTGAAGATGATTAATACTTTGAAATTTTTTTTTTTGCTAAAACTTTTTTTGATCAAAACATATCTTTTTTTAAAAAAAGTGAAATACCTCACTATGAGTATAATACAGAGGTCTAGTTATCATAGAATCATAGAATCTTTAAGGTTGGAAAAGATCTCCAAGGTCATCAAGTCCAACCATCAACCTAACACCACCATGTCCACTAAACCATGTCCTGAAGTGCCCCGTCTACATGGTTTTTTAATACCTTCAGAAAATGGTGTTATGAGAATACATGAAAAGAAGAAAAAGGCACCCTTAAGTCATGCCATTAGAATTCTTAAGAGAAGTCTCAGAAATATTAAATTTGAACCATTTTTTTTCTGTCCTCACTTGCTGCCTAAGGCAAAGCTAACACTCTCCATTATGCAAGTGTCTGAAAAGATAACCCATTGCATTTATTTACAAATCCAGGTTAAACTGACTGCTCTTACTCCATGCTGCTCAGGAATTATGCACATCATTTGATCCTGATGCTAGATCCATACACTGCCAGCAATGACATAGTTTACTTCACTGTTTCTATTAATGATAAATTTAGCCCTCTAAAAGGAGGAGGCATGTGCCCTCAGGTTGATGCTAAATTGAAATTACCACTTAGCCTGGAACGAATTGCCTACATTTTCATTAATAGGCTAAATTCCAGACCTGACCTTTTCAAAATTATTGAATTACTAAATCCTGAGACAGGCAACAGAGTTCCTCATAAAGGAGAATTGTATTATGCAAACATATAGGGTCACCTAGAGAAGAATCCAGCTCTCGGTACCTTGTGACCCATACACACAGGTGTTAGCCAAGGTGCCATGTCAAACTGCAGGATAATCCTATAGCTGTAGGATAATCCTTCTCCACTATCCCAGCACTTCAGTCCCAGCACACAGAAGATGACCTAGAGGTGTAACAAGTAGTTCTGCATTGTCTTTTCTAGTTTCAGCACCTAAATTGGCATTACTTTCAGTTTCAAAAAAACCCCACCCTAAGCTCTGCACTTAGAATGCAATAATACCCATGGTAGCTGAAGTATCTCTAAACAATGTTGCGCTGTTGACATATTCTCAGTCAGATAAGAAGCCTGTGCAATCTTATCTACCTGCTCACGTCATGGTCTGCTCGAAGCATTTCTTAGGGCTGTGTTCAGTGAGTTTTGGAGTATCTCCAAGGATGGAGACTCCACAAGCTTGCTATGTAAGAGATTCTAAACACAGCTTCCCATGCTGTTCCTGCAGAGATGCTACTTTCAAGGCCTGAATATTTTGTTATACAATAAATGAATGAGAGAGACAGAAGAAAAAAATGGTCAATGAATTAATAGATCATGAGCCACTGTCATTAACCAGTGAGGCCAATGTGCCTTCTAGAACTGGCATATTCAGATAAAAAGAGCTAGATTCTGCTCTGTCACTTGTGTGTTCTGAAATTAAGGTGGTATAAATGTCAAAACAACATAGTATGATGGATTCTCTGATAAAGATTAACACCTATATCTCACATGGCATCTTGCACTCATCCAGTTTTGGCCACAAGTGAAGAAATCTGGAGATAAACAAATATTGGATGATTACTTGCAATATTGGCTGCAACCGAAAATGGAGGTGAAAGTAGACACTTGTAATCCTGCTGGTGTGGACTGAAAAAGGGAACTGTTTACTAAAAAAAGGATGAAAGACTTGGGAAAAGGAAAACTCCATTGGTCTTGGCATAGAGAAGGGAATGGCATGGAAGAAACCAATGGACAGGGCTCAATTTTCATTTTTTTTACTTTATCAGAAATAGAGGCATTTTTGTTAAAGAAATTAAAAATTCATGCCATAAGGTGGAGTAAAAAGATATGGCTGTAATAAAGTGGGAAAGTCTGGAGTCCTTAGCTGTAGCTAATCACACTGGGATGACTTGTCTCCATGATGTAGTACAATCACTTGAGGCCTTGTAATGTGAATTTTTTTTGATAAAATACATGAAAATTATCTGAGAAGTTTCTTCTGAGTAACGAAGTCAAGTTGCATTTCAGTGTGGTGTGGTGTCTGGTTGCAGAATAGAAGCTACCAAGGGAAAATGGAAAAAAAAAAAGATGAGCTAGAAAAAGTATCAGGTACAGGAGGGAGGATGGTGAAGAAGGAAACAAGAGCTGCAGCATCATGCAATGCAGTCAGGCGCAGCACTGATGCTGTTGTGTATCCCAGTGTGAGATGGACCAGGAACCTGAGAGCATTTGGGCATCAGCAGGGTCTGAAGGCTGCTGGGGTTGGAAAACTCCAGCTGCCCTTCCAGTTTCTCCATCAAGAAAGAAGACATGAACAATGTGTTATGGTATTGTACGGAAAGGAAAGGGTATCTGGTTATTTTATCTTGTCATTTTTATTGCCTTGTCTTCATTTTCTGTCTTCCCTCAGGATGATACTGTTCTTTTAAGTAATTTGAGAGTTGAAAGGAAGGAAATATTGCTCACTGAATGTGCAGAGACTTGAATTTTTCCACTTTTCTAAGTGCAAGCTCAAGCTGGTGTTTATTATCAGCCCTTAGAAACTGAACCCAGCTCTAGCTGCTCCACTCAGTGCCTAGCAAAGTGGCTACACTCCACCAAACTGATTATTTCTTATGAATCATTCTTCCAAATTTACATACAATCAAGGAGAGAGCTGGAGGACACAGTTTATCACTAAAAGGTGTTGTTTTTTTTTTTTTTTCTCAGTACCAAAACACATGAAGTGAGACTGAGCAAAAAAGGTCATGAAGTCATGTTTAATCCAACATTAAATTGTTCTAAGAACAAAGTTTTCCCAAAAATCGCAATGTTTCATTTCAACATTTGCAGAATTAAGTTCTTAGAAAAGTGAAAACACTCTAAAGCTGCTACTTGCAGCCTCATCTGTACAAGTTTGGATTTGTAAAAGCTAAGATCAGTTGAGAATTCACACGATTTCTGTGAATTTTGTACTTTCTGTCAAAAGCACTCACTCTGAAAGTCCAATGTGCTGCAGCCCCATCACTGCAAGCAGCTGATTCCTCTGAGCAGCTCTGCATATCCCACTTCAACCTCTCCTCTCCTCCCACACCTACAAAACTCATTTCAGTGTTTGGCATGGCTGCAGCTTTAGATGCAGCATGTTGGCTTGCTCAGACACATCCAACCCTGCAGCCTTTTCCTGTTGCTTTTCCTCTCTGCTCTCCCTTGCAGACATGACAGCATGCCACCCTGCTGATGAAATCTCCCTACCCCCTTTGGCAGTTTTCTGAGACCCCACACCTCCACCTGTCACATCCCTGCCCTAACACACGACTGGGTTGTGTCTACATTAACAGATTCCTAGCGTGAAAGAGTTGGTGCTGAGGATGCAGCCTCCACGTTTACATTTCAGAGTGTTTTGCTTTGGTCTCAGTCCAGCCTGGCCCAAGGGACTGCACATGGCTGAAGCATGTTGGCAGTATTTTGGCATTGCATTTTCTTGTTCAGTTTCAGACAGAATAAATCCCTTTTGGGTGCTCATACCCTTTTGCAGTGCAGGATAACCAAAATGCTGGTGTAGATGCCTCCACAGAAGCCTGTTCAGCGTTCCTCCTTGAGAGACCAGTCAAGACTAAAACCAAGCCTTGTTCCTCTATGCTGACACTGCAGTATTTGGGCTATTTTTCAACCAGAGGGAAGTAAAATTTGGCAGTTTATTCCTCAGTAAGGAGAGGCATGAATATTCTGTGCTGAGGCTGTATCTGCTATTGAAAGACCTGTAGTTGTCATGAGGTTCTCATTCTTGTTATGATAGGAGCTGCAGCTTATCGGAAAAAGCTCTTGATGCATGCACTACAAACAGGGCTGTACCCAACTCAAATGATATTTGTCATGAGGACAGTGCAAAGAATGACAGTGAGGGGAAAAAGTGGATCAGCAGATAGACGAGAAAATTGCCTTTCAAGGGCAAATAATTAGGCAGAGTTGTGCAGTTTGTTTTTATGTAAGAATCATTCTCTAGTCTCTATTCTTACTACAAATCAGAGCTCCTTGGTGTAAAAAAAAAAAAGGAATTTAGTAAGCAGCTTGTGCTGTTCCTGCCACATTTGCAGAAACTTTGGCGTGGTAAAGAATATACTGTTCCTTCCATATTTTTGGACCACAGGCAAATTTTACGGAGGAATATGATCCTGTGCTGAGTGAGAAACAGATACCCTTAATTGTGTTGCAAGCTAATGCCTTACTTTTTTTTCTGAGATGTGATGATATACAAGAGAAAGAGGCATAACTTATGCAGATATGCCGAACAATGCTGCTCATCAATTAAGTCAATGAAACATTTTTTACCCTGAGGGTGGTGGAACGCTGCAACAGGTTCACAGAGACGTGGTGGGTGCCTCATCCCTGGAAACATTCAAGGCCAGGCTGGACAGGGCTCTGAGAAACCTGATGTGGTTGGAGATGTCCCTGCTCCTTGCCGGGGGGTTGGATTAGATGACCTTTAGAGATCCCTTCCAACACAAACTATTCTATGATTCTGTGATAAAGTACATGGAATAGTGGCCAGTGGACTTCTCAGAACCCATTAGCAGAAGATAAGAATAGTACAAAGATTTTGGACAGGTCTTTATCATTAACCATGGAGGGTACTTCAAGATATGATTTACCTCATCCCCAAAAAGTCAAGGGACTCATCCCCGAGATGCACCTGTTCTACACTATTAGCTCCAGAAGAAGGGTGAATTTAAAAATTTAAAGATACTCCACATTTAGAGGGGTAATGTTAGGACAGATTCCCCCCTGCCACCCCCAGAGGCAGGGGGGATGTATGCACTGTACAAAACCAAAAGGATCATCTAACACTTGTCTTTGGTACTAATTTGTGAAGCCTCTTCTTTTTTTTTTCTTTTTTTTTTTGTGTGTTTATTTGTTTGATGAGGCTCATTAGAGGCTAGTTGAAGGCTGCCAGCTCCTTCCGCACAGACTGCTGAGCAGGCTTTCAGCTGTGCTGGAGAGGCTAGATTTCAGCCAGCCTACTACGCATGCACTGAGGCCGGATGTTTACTTCCTTTCATGATGGCTTTGCTTTGTCTACTTGATTGTGGACTTGATTTTTACAAGTGCTATTAAAAAAACATTCTCGATCTCAGCTGGATTCTTGCAGCTGTGGGGATGGGAGGAGGCAGGGAAGCAGAGGCTCCACTTTTTCAAGAGCAAAAAGCTTCTACTCCATAATTTGTGCTGATTGCTGTCTGATACTTAAAGAAGGAGTTAATTAAGGTTCAAATTCCTTTTGTTTCCTTTCACGGTATAGTACAGCTATTTTTATTTTGTTTTCTACCTGTTTAGTGCCCCATTTGTGCGTGTGTTAAAGGCTCATCTTGCATTTCCCAGGGGGCGGCCTCTTTTATACTGAAAAAAAAAAAATTGTTTTACCTTTAAGGTTATATGTCAGGTGCTCAAAGGGTAAGGAACCTATGGATCACAGTTACTCGCTCTCATTTCTAGGGGAAATAGGCACACCCATGTACACGTAATGCATGACTATTCCACTACAGAGGGAAAGCTTACACACGCGTGAACGTACAGATGCCCTCACTGAACTTATCACAGTCGTTTCCTGGAAAGAAAAGGACACCAAAATTTGGTGCCAGTTCTAAATTATGGAGGACAAGATGTTTCCCTGGTGAGAAACCTTTTCTCTTCAGCCTCCTTTACCCCTCCTTTCTTTCCTGCACTCTCTCCACCACCTTTTGTACCAGTTTCTAACTTATGGCTTATTCCCCAGCCCTTTTTCTGTTTCTGTCCATCCTTCCTTCTTCCAAGACTTCACCTGCCCATCTCCCCCACCCCTTGCTTTGCATTTATTTTGTGCCTTGTTGACAGTTGCCATTCCCTCACGGTTTGGTGTTGCAGCTAGTCTTCTCCACTTCCCCTCACTGTTTTTCTGCCAGCTGCATGAAGCATCAAAAGCACAGGAGAGGCAATTTCATCTCTGCACTCCTGGAGCTTGTCACATGCAAAGCCCCTGAAGGAGAAATAACCGCAGGTAAAAGTCATATTTTGCTGTAAGATACTCTGTACAGAGAAGGTTCAGCCAGCAGATAGGGACCACTCTGTAGTAGATTCAACCACCCTTTGCAACAACTTCATACTTTCCATGTTAATCTCAACCCTTATAAGGAAGATCATCCAAATAAGAACTCTGGAAGTTTAACACATGAGCAATCTTGCTTGCTTTGTCATGGGAGTTTGTATTCATGGTATTAAATGGGATCTCCCTACCAAATACACACACCCCAGATTTTGAATCCTGCAAGAATTCTTGGTGCAACTGTCATAACATTTGGTTTGGTTTCTCTTTTGGAGGCAAAATCCTGTATTATTCTGTCTTTCCTTTAGAAACACTTGAATTATTTTTACTGAGCCTTCTTTAGAAAAAAATTAGCTTGAGGGGTAAGCTTGTGCAGGCATGGGGAAATAAGGGCAGAAACCAGCAATTCTGGCAATAATTTTAAACACTGGAAAACAAGTCCTTTTTTTTTTGCATCCTTAATGACAGCCACGGCTCCTTGCATGACTTTCCACAAGGCATACTGAAATCCTGGTCTCCCTGAAAGCATCTGACTCCTCCCATATCAACAACGTTTTCTACAAATTAAATTGATATCTGTGTCTTGCTCATGTATGGAAAAGAGAAAAGTCTAGCTCAAAGGAGACTAGAGGCCAAAACCTCCAGAACCCCTTTGGCACACATAGGTATCATAGCTGGTCCCACCTGGCTTGAGGGAGCAAAGACACCTTGGCTTCTCTGATATTTGGATTTCACTGTATGGCAGCTAGTAGATTCCTCTGAGTGAGTTTTTCTAATAAATATAATAAAGAAAAACTGGAACATAAATAGAACCTGTGAAAAAATAAATCTTAAGGCATTGAAAATGCCAATACATTATATTTTCAATTTAATCAAAGTCATGGGTCATTTAATGCAGTATGAAGAAAAAAATATTGGCAAATGAAATCACAGCAGTTTCTTCTGCTGCAGTTTGTCTAAAAGAATCAGATTATATTGTCTATCTGTAAATCTCAACTTGTTTTAAACAAGGAGACCCAGTCAATCTAAGGCACGTGAGTTTGTATGATTGCTGTGAAAAAAAAACAAAAGAAAACAAAACAAAACCCAGTTAATGGAGGTGTATGCATCTGCTTACAGCAGTGTATGGAGTCTAAAGAAGTGCATGGGTCTCAGAAAAAAACTTCCTTTGGCATGGCCTGAATCTAAACCCCGTTGAACTCAATATATTTCTGCTGATTTTGGTAGCTGTAGAATTGCCTATAAATGAATTAAGCTCAGAGCATTATAATGGCAAATGTTTGACCCTCTGGTTAAGGCATGGGATTCTCATGCGTACTCATGGAACACTTGTGATCAGAACCATGCTCCACTCTTCTGATTGCACCCTCTTTCCCCCTGTTGCCAGGTCTTCTGTGCAAAGCTGCTCAGAAACGTGAAATGACATTTTGGTGCTGTGGTAGGAAATAAGGAAAAATTAAAACTTTCTGTAAGAGCTAACTACAACTCATGAAGAAAAGGAGAATAAAGTTGGTGGTTCATATGAGTTCAGACTCTGCTAAACTGGAACACAAAAACATTTGGATTTTAAATGGGAAGGATGTACAAAAGACCCCTTCTGCCCCATGTGAAATTTTTTATATTCTTAGTTGGAAAATAAAATAAATTTTACTTTTTATTTGTTTGTTTTCACCACCAACAGTGTTCAAACATCTTTTCTACATGCCTCCCCAGGTTATTTGTTTTATATCTGGCTGGGGCAAGCTGTACTTACACACTGCACAGAAGCTCTATGTGGAGCTAGCTGCCTCCAGAAGCCTTCACTCCAGGTGCCAGAAAACTTACTGCAGGCTTTGTTTACCACTTAAATGGAGAAGTCTCATCTCTGTTTACTGCACCTAAAGCCAAAACCAAAATGCATTTGACTCTGCCTGCTATCAGGGTAACTATTATGACTTTGAAACTGTCACCTCAGAGATCACCCATTGACACTTCTGAACCTTTACACTGATGGGGAGAAAAATCTACTTGAAAAAGTTTTCTTTCTCACATGTTCAACTTATTCATAGACTTGCTATTTCTGAGCAACCAATAAACACAGATGATAGATAACTCTTTTTTGTTTTATTATTTTCCAGGTTTTTCTCTCCAAGCCTGGCTGCACACTGTAAATAGCAAGCACAGCTATAGTCAGTGATGGAATTTGATGGTTCTGTCCTCCACCATATAATTTAAAACCTCTTTTCATCCTTGCTAAATCTCTCAATTAAAATCTCAGTCACAATTTTTCTTGGGTTACTGCATATCATTCAATAGATAGACCTGAGGGGAGAAACATAGCTTTCTACTAAAAAAAAAGGCGATAGTCGATGTCTCCCCAATATATTAGTCACTCAGCAAAAAAAAATGCACTGAAGGAAACTAGTCCTCCTTAGAATGAGGAAATTCAGAGTTTGCGAAGATGTCGGTTTGTATTTCATATTCTACAGGATGAAGTAGCTGGGCATGTAAGCACCTTTTCCTTGCAAATTGTACCAAGATCACTTTATACAGCTAAATAATTACAATTACAAAGTATTTATTTTCAGACCTTTAAGGAAAAAAAAATGTAACAATGACATGAAACAGAAGTATTTGTTGTTCTTTAGTATTTTTTAGCAATTAGATCTGATTTGTCACTTTGTTTACATGTAGATGTTTTGTGGATCAAGACGCACTGAAGGAGCTATGTTTCACTTACATGAAATTTCAGGCAAGATATTATTTTTTTTCTGTATCCTCTTTTAAACTGGCACTTTAACATTGCTACTTATGTCTGCCACACTGAGACATAGGCTATGGTCAAGATCAGCCAGTACTACCGTAAGCAATATTCCTGATTTTGAGTTGTGACCAGAATTGCAAGATTAGCTGTAAATTATGAGTTAAAAAAAGAAAAAGATTGTTTTCGTGTGTCCTGTTTTCTAAGGCACACACATTTCTGAACTTTTACATGCATCAGTAAGAGCTAGAAGCAGACTTTCTCATGCATGAAGAAAGACAGGCTGAGTTTCCTGTGTTCCAGGAGCTGGAACTGTAAGAAGGACAGCAGAAAAAATTCTGGGAATTGGCAATGCTCCGTAATAGAAATAATTGGTGTCAGTTGGAATAGCATCATGTTCCTTTGACTGCATAACCTTGATATTGAAATTATCTCTCTTCATTTACTTCTTTTGAAAACAGAACGTTATGTAATTGGAAAACTATAATCTAATATCATAATAGAGTTTTGTCATGGCCAGTAGCCTGTATCTCCAGTGGAGATAAATATCTATTATTAGTTCAATCTGTCACAAGATCTTGCAATATTTAGGAAATTCCCTTGGGTCATCATTGCACACACCTCCTACAGTAAATCTTTAATTGTGACAAATAATGGCTTTTTTTCTGTGGATGCCCACTGTCTTCCATATTAGTTTGTCTTCCAAAACGTAACAGATATTTTTATGCAGCAGGGAAAATGGTGGTTAATGAATGGTAGAAAAGCATCATTTATCCTATTAAAGGCAAGTCTTTGTCTCCTGTTTCAGTGTGTTTTAGACCTCGTTGATGCAGAAACAGCATGATAAATATTTTATGAACAGGATCCAGCAAACCCACAGCAGTAGGATGCCGCAGTGATTAAAGGAAGTATTTAAACTTAGAGATAGAACCTGAGTCCAGCTACCGTGAAGCGATGCTTCTCACAATGGAACAGGATGTCCAGAAGCCCTGGATAGCCCTGGCATCTGCACCTTTATCCTTTCCTTCCCCTCACCCCCCTGACAAGGTCCTTCAGAAGCCCTTCTGTTTTTCCTTGCAGTTAAGCTGGTCAGGGGACTCACACCACTGCCAGCAGCAGAAGCACCCTGATGCTCCTCTCTCTGCCTCAGCTGTGGACCCCTTACCTGCCACCAGCCAGCATCAGCAGAAAATTTGCCAAAGAGCACTGTGCAAACCGCTCCTGCCAGGAAAATCCCCTACAATTTCAGCTGCTTCCAAATCCTCCCAGTTAGAGCAGAAATTTAACATCCCACCCATCCTGCTTCCTTCAAGATCTTCGCACCAGGTCCAACAAAGACTTTATGACACCTGGCACAGGGAAAGACTGGCTGCCTCCTGCTTACCCAGCAGGACTCTCCTGCCAGTCACCCTTCAGAGAATTACTGCTAATTGCAGAAAAGTGCTTCCAGCCCAGACTCCTACCACTACACGAACTTCCCTGATCACCGCAATCCCATCACCTGGCAGCAAAACTATCTCTCCATCCTGGCACCGCCAGCTGACAAAATGGAATAAGGACAGGTACGCCAAGCTCTGTGTTTAATGCCATTTTGCAAAAGCAAATCCTTTTCCTAACAAAGAGGTGATGGGAAGTGAATTGTGATATTGGTGAGTTGGAGAATATTTACTTTGAAAAACATGGTGGCCGCTCCAATATCAGGATGTATTAGTCTCATGAAAAGTCAAAGAAGCATAAATAAAAAGTAGCTACATGCCAAGCCAAACAACAGGACAACTCTTAGCTGCTGAAAAATGTGAGGTGAGAAAAGTTGGACCGGTGGGTGAGGATGCTACATTCATTCACCCGAAATGTATTACTGTCTGAGTGCCTGCTCTGTGGGCTGAGCTTGTTGGCTTGAAAAGAAACTTGTGTGTTCCCTCACAGAATGAGAATATATTCTTAATGCACTTGCACTTTCTGCAAGAGTGAAGGCAAGCGGCAAACTAGCGGAAGCGAAATCCATTTTGTTATGACTCAGTCACAGGGAGAAGGCCTGGAGTCACTGGGAGGTTAGAGATGGATTTACCTCTTTAACCTGCTCGCCCCACAGTCACAGGGCTGAGCAAGAGCGGTTCACTTCACGCTCTGCAGTGCCTGCCCTGCTGCAGGCTCTCTCCTCCTCCTCCTCACACTCTCCCGAGCTGCTCAGCTCTTTCTCCTGAGCACATTCAGCAGCTGCTAAGGAAAAGCGCAATCTCAATTTCCTTTTCCCCCCGGTTTTGCCATTTATTTGATGCTCAGCCGCAAGGTAAAGGCTAAGCAGCAACCTTCTTCCTTGCTGCTGGCTCACAGCCTTTCAGAGGAGCACAGCGCAATACCAAACACCAAATACCATCGGCACAACAGCCGGGCCCTGAAACACAGCCTGGGTTTTGCCATTTCACTCCTCTGTGGGTGTGCATGTGCGTAGCCCACAAATATTCCCAGAAAAACTTCTGTGACTGCAACTGAATATAACATTAAAGCCATAAAGCCAGTTCTGCTGAACAACCTTTTGGCTCTCTCCCCTTTCCACGCTGGCTCTGAAGCCCTGATTGCAGAGGGTCTGACTGATGGGTGAGTATAGAAAAATGTAAACAGTTCTGTGAGCAGGGTTTTGATATGGCTGCTGAAAGCCTCATTCTTACATTCTCGAATTTTTTCATCTCACAGAAAGACCGTTCTTCCACCTTTTTTTTTTTCAGTCATCATATGACATTTGTATAGCTCCATTTTCTGCAACAGCACCTTAATTTGTTCAATTTAAGCATTAACTTCTAGAGAGGGTTGAATTATTTGCAGATGAAATAACACATAGATTGCATTAGTTTATTAGCATACAGTATGGATTCCAAACACTGCTTTTGTTCTAACAGGGAAGTCAAGCACTCATTGAAAAGCTGAATAGCCAGTGATAAAACTCGCCAAAATCTTAGGAAAACATTACTACTGGTTTCTTAATGGTTTTCTCTAGTACACAGAGTATGAAGTACACCTCTATCATGTCAGATCCCTGATACAGGCCACCCTTACAAAAGAGCCTAGGTGGACACAAGGACAACTAGTGGCATAGTCATCATCATGTGTCAAAGCAAGAAATTTTGGTTTAAAGCGACTCTTTAATGGAATATCAGGCATCAAGACATTCTTGGACCAGAAAAGGCAGAAAGACAGAGTGGAAATAGAAGCAAAATGACAAAAAAAAAAAAAATGGAAAGGGATTTTTATATACTTTATAGAAAAAAAAAAGGCCTAAAAAAAAAGGCCAAAAAAAAAAAATGCAAAGCAAACTGAAGGCTTCATGTTAGGGCTTTGTTGCTCGTACTTGGTAACTGAGAGCTTACTCTCTGTTATCACCTTGTTTCTGGGGAAAGGCTAGATTCCCACTTCAAGCAATTAAATTAATCCCTTTTTTTTTGCACTTGTTCTTTGTTTCCTTAACTGCACAATGCCATGAATTGATATCAACCCAAATTGCTTGTATCAGCTCATTCATCTGTATGGGGGACCAGCTTTCAATTCAATTCCTCTTTGTGCAATGTCCTGGTGCAGTTATCTTACAAAAATACGCATAAATTTATGCTCAGCTAATGTTTGGTTTTTAAAATGGATTTGGATGTGTGTGCAGTGTCAATGTTTGCTGAATTTCATCAAGAAATGTAAAGATAGATTTATTACCTAAATCATCAGGCTTATATTTTATTAATCATTACCTGTTTGTACCCAAAAAGCCTTTTAAAAAATACTTGGCCACCACACAGGGGTGATCAAACACGGTTAGTAGGACCACGGGGAACAAGGTGGATCTATCTGTGGGCCCCAATCCAACACCTATGTGGGGTGTAATAAGCCAGCCTCTCTCTTTTCCCCATGTGCCGTATCTGAACGGGGATTTTGATGTATATGACTCATATCTTCAGCAGATTTCTCTGTCTCAGTGGTTTCTCTCCTCCTTTTGGTGTGATTCAGCAATTTTACACAGGTTTAGAGGTTGGCAGGTGCTAATGCTCACTAAATAGTAATGCTGGCAAAAATATTACTTAAGCCAGTTAAAGATGTAAATATAAACACTCTGTCAACCTGCATATATTGAGAGCCAGGGAAATGCTATAGGTTATTGCAGGACAGGTCTCCCAGAAGAGGCTAGACCTTGTGATTACTTTAGGACCATCTCCAGAACTTTTGCCATCCACAGAGTTAAGAAAACTCAGAGATGGGCTGGAAAGAAAATGACTTGGAGCTGCTAACACTGGAAGGAATATGAGCAGGAGACTTTCTAACTCCCAAATTGGAGTAGAATTTGGCTCCTGAATTTACAAATGTGTCTTACTTAACAGAACAGCTAAAGCTGATGCTTCAACATCAGCTAAATTCACTCATCCAAAGCCATCAGGCCCACGACATTTATAAATGGCTATGCCTACCCGTCTAACTTCCTTTCCTCCCAAATATATTTTTCTCAGCTAAGGTCTTATCATCCTTTAAAAAAGGATCCTCTGGATAAAAAAAAAAAAGGATCCTTTTTTTTTTTTTCATTTGGCTTCTGTTAGGGTAAATCTCAGCCAGGCAAAGATAATGCTCAAACTTAAAATCTTGGAAGTAGTTGTGTTTAAATTCTCAGCACCTCTTACATAGTTCAGCTTACTTTAAATATTTAGAGTAATTTAAACCACCTATAGGCTCCCATAACTGAAAGCATCACACATGTGCACTACACATGGCATTACTCCAAGGCCATGGGAAAAATTCACTTATTCTTTGTTTCCACATCTTCTGTCTCATGTTTGTTGTCAAATGCTGACCCCAGAGTAAAGTGATTTAGGAGAACATGAGTAGAAATGTGTTTAACACTGCTTAAAATTCTAAAATCCTGCAGTGCAAAACTTTAAAGAGATGGATCTTGGAGTTACTTAAAAAAAAAAAGTAAAATCAGTAAAAGAGCTGTGCCACCCAAGTCTTTGCACTTTGCATCTAATACATCCAATAATCCCTTATGTGTACCAAAAGAAAAAAAAAAAAGTAAAAAGATCATAACTTGTAATTTCTGCACAGTATTATTCAATATGCAACTCAGTGAAATCTATAAACCAATCAAGTTTGGAACTTCTGTTTTCAACAAATACTGCTCAGAGCTCAAAATTTATAGTCAGAACTTGTAGGGAAATTGTAGTCAGAATCTCAGTTCTCAGGATTTCTCTCAAACAGTTTGCTCCTTTAAGAAAGCCTTGCCCTTCAAGTTAAAATCTAGTAGAGGAAATTTGAATCTGAATGGATTTTGATGAAAGATGACAGAAACTGAAAGGAATTCTTAAACAGAAGTGTTGGATGAGAAGGTTTGCTACAAGGCTCCAAGTCTTGTAGATGAGTTGTGTGTAACAGAGAGTATGTTCATAAAATATGCTTTCTTTTTATGTCATTTAACTAGCTGATCCGTTTATCTAAATTATGTAGCTAATTTTAGCAGCTCCTAGGAGCTTTATTAATTTTTGTCTTGCACCTTCAAACTAGCAGAAAACCATGAAACCAATATGTAAATATTCCAGCCCATAATTGTGTCATGGCATCCCATGCCATGGGCTAAGACACTTTGAATGGAGGTCAAATCCAGTGTGACTGCAGTTCTTGCAAGACCTCTCCCTGCTTGCAGCTTTCATTCTGGGATGGGCCTGATCTTGTTCCTACTTTTATGAATATACATGCTAACTGATAGCTGCTATGCAGATGACGGCTAAAGGAAGGACGAGGACTTAGTAGGAAAAAATACAACGGACAGAAAAAGAGAAAGGTAGAGTTATTCTGTTCATTGCTTTCCTGCCAGATGCAAAGAGCAGCAGGAGAGCAGTAACAGAACATCTCTGTCTTCTGGAAGAAATAATGCCAAAGCCTGTGCAGCTGTTCCCTAGCTAGGGAATGGTTCAGTCTCTGAATAAATCAAGGAATTCCCTCTTCCAGGAACATGCACTGTCCTTTTTTATTTCAGTTTTAATTTCTTCTCTGAAACCCTGGGATCCTGACCTTTTTGGGAATGCTTTACCTGGAGATCCCTTTTATTCTTCCCACCTACAGAGTGTTGGCAGCCATGGGGGATTTCTGTGCATCTCTCCAGCCAAGCAGAACTCACGAGATCCCTTGACATTGGTGACTCCTGGGGCATGTGACAGCATCAACAGCTCAGGTGGTGCTTGGGCCTCAGCACTATTTCATTTATTAATGCAGATATGGCTGTAATGTACAACTTGAATAATTGCAATAAGCAGCTCTCTACGGCTAATAGCTACCCGTGACCTGTGTGCACAGCGTGATGCTTCCACTTTTAACGATATTGTTATCAGTGATCCCTGATGACCCTCTGTGTACTCAGCCATTAAAATGTATCTGCCAGCAGTGAGAGTCATCCTGGACTCCTATGAGTTTTCCATTCCCCATCTCCAGCTACCACAAGCAGAAAGCTATTTTATAAGCTGCAAAATGGCAGCGGAAATTGCAGTTGCACTATATCTGAGCTGCCTCAAATGTGTCACTTGCTTGGCTTACCAAGTGAGTATCTCACGTGGCTTGATGAAAGTCAGCCAAACCCACCTGCTTCGTATCAATAAATAGATTAAAGCCAGGACAAGATCTTCTTTTTCTGTCCCATTCCCTCTCCTGGGAACTCCTGAAGAATGCTTTAAGAACCACTTAAGCATAAAATAACTCAGGTCCCACAGAGCAGCAACTCCTTGCATCATGTGATGTGAGTCAAACCGTGGCACCTTCCTCCCAGGTGGTGCTTCCACCATGGGCAGATGCTGGAATGGTCTCAGCATGTGATGGGGCATCTCTACGTGGCAACAGGCCAGGTCTCTGGTTTGTCCCTCTAGACCCTCAGCAGAGAAACTCAAAGAAGACAGAGACCCCGCTAGGCTTTGGCAAGTTTGCTTTTCATTTTCTTTCTGTCGGGGTGACAGGAGCAAATGAACAATTACAGTACTTTTTGTCCAGCTGACAAATTATATGTTAGCTCAATTTAGCCTCAGCACAATTTCACAATCAAAGCCAAATCAAAGCAACCAAACAGGTTTACATTTTCTAAAATTCATTAATCTTGTTTGCCTTTTTCACCTCTGTAGATTATTATTATTCCATGTCCTCAGCCAAAGAAGAGAGCATCAGTTTTTTTTTTTTCTATTTATTTATTTATTTTGCAAAAAATAAAGAGAGGCGTCTATGTTATAAGGGTTACAAATACTTCATTAGAGAATGGAAATTCCACTGACTGACCAAATGCAATTAAGCTATCCAGCTCATTTCAGAATAGGATGTGAATTTAAATAAGGCTCAGCTTTGTGGAAGCTGCCTCCCTCTGATGGACACTTCAGTTTTGGATAAAAAGAAAAAGAGGCTAATTTCTCACCATTCATTCGGCACTACTGTTAGTACAGACATCCGGGTAGAATCACTGCCAAACTGCAGGGAAGTAGAGATGTTTTTCTGAAGCTAAAGAATACCAAAAATTTCACAGAGAATGAAGGAAGAAGAGAGGTATGAATTTAGGCATGTTTTACTCAAAGCCTTATATTGGTTCCCCTGGGAACAGGATCCGGAATAACTATCTGTATGAGTGGGGAGGTGCCTAGAGCTAATCGTTCCCCTACACCTTGCAGAGAAGTGTGTTTGAACTCCCAGATAGTTCCAGCTTGAGACAGGACAACAGGTCCATGGAATCCCAATGCCTGGACCTGTTGCTGGGGAGGGGGAAATTGTATCCATAATTTGAATGAATTAATTTTAATTCAAAGAAAACTTCAGGTTTTCTGCATACAGAAACAGGCAGCAAAGCCTGTTTTTATTCTAATAATCATACATAGGTGATTCATAACTTTAGGGTCATATTTTAGCCATACAGACAGGGTGAAAATCTGCACTAGATACAGGTTCCCAGAATTATTTCTGATTTTTATTTCATTCATTTATTATTTTTATATATTTTTAATTTAATGGCTTTTCTTTTATTTCCTGTGAAACACTTAAAGGATTTAGGACTTCCCCTTTTCCATCTGGCAGGAAACACTGTCTCACAGATTTTGAGATATTCTACACTATTTTCTGATATCATGGGCCTTCTGTAACATGTCTGACGGGAGCAATGAGGAAAGTGTTAGCTTGAACCCAAATTTTCCTCTTCTAGTGGAAGTCTTTCTTTAATTTTCAGAGATGAGATAGAGGAGGTAGAATAATAAAAAAAAAAAAAAAAAAAAAAAAAAAAAAAAAAAAAAAGAAAAAGAATCACTGCTTGAGTTTTATGAGCCTAACTAGAGAGCGGAGAGTACACTGGCTTATTTCAGTCTTTAGTTGACCAAGCAATAGTAATGCCAAATTCCTGATGGTCACTGAGCTTAGCCAAACCAGGCACCTAAGGGCAGAAACTCTACCCATTTTTCAAAGAAGCAGAACTGTGGATATCTAAAGAACCTGCATGGCAAACAGGGTCATTCCATCTAAATTCAAGTGTCTTCCTTGATGAAGGGAGAGGTTTTTTGGATTACAGTTTTGAACTTAAGCACCTGCATCCATCTAGATATTATTAAATAATATGTGCATCATCGTAAAGTCCTTGATTGGCTGTTGATTTTATTTTTAAAAAAAGCTAAGATGGTGCAGAGCAACTGGGTATCTGCCTATGCTTCACTCCTTCCCTCCTCTCAGCCCAGTTCCTCACAGGTAACATCTTGCAGCCTGTTGAAACACTAGCTAAATCACTGGAACTGCCGCCATTTTCTTAGACTCGGAAAGTCAGAGAAGATAAATGATAATGGTTAGCTCTTGCAGCACATAATGCTTTTCATCTGCAAAACATGCAGCTAATATTCATACAAAAACAGAGGGATTTATGCAAAAAAGTTCTGCTTATAGACATCTTCCAAATCACTGTAGAAAAGACTATTAGCCAAAAGCCAATGAGGCATTGGCTTAGGCATTAAACACCTTGTAGATGCTTTCCTAAACACATAATGGCTGAATTTTTGATGAAATTGCAGTTCCAAGAGGCAAGAGAACTTATTTTTTGGGGGGGCATAGCTAATTTTACCCTTGCCCTTGGAGTTACTCATTTCAGACATGCAATAACCTTTCAGTGTCTATGAATCTACATTTAAAACCAGACACTTCCAGATGCAATATCTCTGACCTCTTTTAGCCTTCCATTTTAGGATGAAATGACCCCATCCAAAAAGCCTACGTTTCTCTTCACTGAAGGACAAATGTAGGCAATTATATTAAGAGACAACCACTTTTGGTCAGATGAACCCCACTTGAAATGAGTACAACTGCAAGAACCTAGTGCCTGTGTTGTGAATAATCATGGACAATTTCTCTACAATAAATGTAGTTTCATTTTTTAAAAAGTTTTGTTTAGATTATTTTTTTACATCTTGAATCATTTTGTTAAATTTTGTTATGCAGTAACTAACAGGTCTGGCAGACTTTGTCTATAACACTAAATAAAATGGGACTAGGACATGGGATCAAGTATTGCCCACGTGTGCCCATGCTGCTACTGCAATCTCCAGGCCAAGATTGACTCGTGGCAACCAAAACTCTCCCAGACATTGTACAAGCCTGGAACAGGGAATAGGATCAGCCAGGGAGTGTTCCCAGTAAGCAGTTTGGACTGGGGAAGGAGGTTGGAGATGTACAGAAGCAGATGTGCAGATATGAGATTATTCACTCTGTTTGACCTTAGTGCTGGAAAAAAAGATCCTGGGCTAATTTTCTTAGATAAAATAAACATGAGTATGTAATATCAAAATGCTTGAGGGTATCGACGAATGTTTTGGTAGAAAAAACTCAAATGGTTATGACATAACATGGAAATCTGGCATTTGATCCAAATAAGATATAGGTCTTACATACAAGATTATGATGCCTTACAAATCTGTAGTCTTTTTTCTTGCTTGTATAAAGCTCTTTTTTTTCCCTCTTTCCTGCATAATGCAGTGAATGACATGGAACAGGCTTGTATTCTTTGAGGCAGAATCATCTGTCAAATATTACTGAGGTAGAGACACCTTTTGAGGCATGACAAAAGGAGAAAGTTGGGAGCGGGCTGAATGGTTTGATGCAATGTAAGTCACAATTCCTTTTCTTGACATCCAGTGTCAGTGAAGACACAAAAACACATATTCATCTTTATTATCAAATACAGACTGAAAAATCTGGTAATACAAATTGCTATGGCCAATAGCTCTTCAGTGATTGGGCATCTTTCATGTTTTGGGTTCATTACTGCACAAATTTATGAGAAGTGAGGAAGCTGTAAGATTTGGATTTTAAACTTTCACTTAACACATCATTTTTGACAGTTATGGTGTGATTTCCTGCCACCTTCCTGTGATTTCAATTCAAACATGACTAAACCCTTGAAAAAAAAAAAAATCACTTGGATAAGTTTGCAAATATCTTTGGGTACTTCTATATCTTTGTCCATATTTGCATGAACCCATTAATTTCAGTGAGTGGTTGCACAGCTTTGAAAACATAGGCACAAATTTATTAGGACCAGAGATGATCCCAGCTCATGCAGTGCTCCCAAACACTCATGGAAGTCCATGACTGTGTGATGCAGTCTCACAGAGCACCCAGCAAGCTGAAAAACTCAAGAGGCTTGATAGATAAGTACACCATCCTGCTGTAGCTAGATTCAATACAACGCCCAAACTCATCTGTTTAAAGATATCTCAGTTAGCCACAGCAGGGACTGTGCTTGCTTTGTGTCAGTGGTGAAAGAACAGTAGCATCCTGTAGCACCAGCAAGACTTAAAGAGCATGAGAAGCAAGCAAAGGGGTTTTGCTTGAATTATTAAAGAATTATTGCATTTATGATCTTACAGAAGGAACAGACAAAAATGGATCATTTCTACAATGGAAGACAAGAAAAAACTGAAGGCTGTATATTTGGGAGTGTTGTAGTTCAGCCCCGCGCGGGACCAGGCTACTCAGTCTCTCTCGCACTCCCTCCACCCTCCAGTGGGACAGAAAAGAGAACTGGTAAACAAACAAAAAAACAGCAAAAACACATAGATTGAGATTGAACAAAAAGTAAATTTAACAGCAATAACAGAAGAAAACAAAACGGTAATGGAATATAAACACAGTACAATAGCTTACAACAAACATCAGCACCCAGGCTCTTCCAAGTAGCAGGAGGCTCTCCTCAGCACCGTCCTCACTGATATACTGAGCATGATGTCAGATGGGATGGAATAGCCCTTTGGCTAATTTGGGTAAATTAACCCCAGCTGTTGGACAATTAGTTAATTATCCCAGCTGGGTGCCCCAGCCATAGGGCCTACCAGCTCCAGTTCTCCACCCAGCTCAGGTGAATATTAACTCTATCCTAGCCAGAACTGGGACAATGAGAAAAGTTGATTCTGCTACTGTGACTATTTTGGCAATGAAAAAATGAAATATAATTCATTATGGAGATTGTTTAATACACGTAACTGCTCTGAATAGAAGGAGGTACAAAGACATGTCAAAAGAGTGGGAAAATTAACAGTTGAATTTGACAAGTAGCTAGGAAAGAAGGCCATGTGCAAGCCATCATGACAGGATAAAATAGTAAGCAACAGGAAAAGGCTGAGATGGGCAGGGTTAGTAAGAAGCTGAGCATTGGTTTGATGCGGTAAGAGAAGGCTGCATGGGTACTTGGTGAAAAAGATGCTTGGAAAAATGGACAGAGAAATCACATCAATCATGTGCTGAACAGGCCAGGAGGTGCAGGAGAGTTGAACAGAAGGCTGCAACCGTCTACAAAAGATGGGGCTAGCACTGAGCTCGTTGGAGACAACTGAAATGAAAAGATTAGAAAGGTTTGGGGTTTTCCTAATACCACCAAATGCTTGCCTCCAAGTTAAGACTTTTGTTTGAGAAATGATGTTATGCTTCCTCACAGTTTGAGTGATTAGTATGCTACTCTCTTTTTTTAGGTAGAGCTTTTGGTTATACTTCATGCCCATGAGGTACCATGATGTTCCCACTTGCAGGAGATATACCTCAAAGGAATTGTAAGCCAGACATGTAGCTGAGCTCAGGAAACAGGGACACGAGGCCACTGACCCATTAATCACATGGGGCACCCATAGGAATAAAATTACTGAATTTTAGGACATCCAGTTTTTCAACACTACTTTGAAAATTTATCTTTAAAATAAAACCTTTTTGGGAAAAAAATTGCTTTAATCAGCAATTCCATCTTGTATTGGTGAAAAAAAGTTCAGTGTAAATTCCTCAAATATTTCTGTAAGAGAAACATAGTAAGATAAGAAATGTCAAAACATAGATGGTATGAGACGGAAGGAAGGTAGAGTCACTACTAAGGGCCAGGTTGTATGGTTGACTGACAAAATGGAAGATGATCATCAGTGGCAGCAGGTAAAGAAGGGAGGAGGAGGATGAGGTGGAGGAGGAGGAAGAGGAGGAGGAGGAAAAAACCACAGCATGGCAGCATTTCATATGGTGCAGCTGGGTTCAGCAGAGTGAGTACACAGAGCAAAGAGCTATGAGCAAACTATCATAACTTGAACACAATGCAAAGTGCAAAAGCTTTTTATTTACTCTTCTTCACTTTCCAAAGCCAGATGAACCCGTGCTTTGAAGGTACATAATCAGAGATTAAAGTAAAACTATGAAAAAATATTAATAAAAGGAAAAAAATAATAATAAATTCCATTCATCAATAAGGATGGTTATATCCTTCTGCACCCATAGATCTATCAGTGAAAACATGTTAATTCAATTTAATATTTTGGTCATAGTTTCTCAGTGTGGAATGAAAGTAATTAAAGATGCAGAAGCATCTAATTCCCACCTCCCAGCTGTATTCTGAAACTTAAGGCTGGTTACATCCACAGACCAAGCAAAGAAGTTTGTTAAACATTTATTCCTTTCCTGTACTAAATGTATGCCCTTTTTTTCCCCTCACGGAAATGGATCATTGTGTCTCAGTCTGCCGGTGGGATTCTGTTCAACCCAAACCATTATTTTATACAACCATTTTTATTCGTAGTAGTAGCTATGGGGCCTGGTCCTATTTTCACACTAAGAAAATGCGGTCGATTTCAATACAGCCAGTCGTGGTCAGACTTCTGTAAATCAGATTAGAATTGAGCCTATGTCAAACACAGTAGAGCCAGAAAAAGATTTATTTATATCGTTGAACTCTTCAAGTGACAATTTGTCCCATTAAAATGTACTATCTATTATACTTTGGACTGCATGGCCAAATCAAACTAACACTCAAAATTGGATGTTTGGAAGTAAGAGGTTTCTGTTTTTCTCCTTCAACACAAATTTGTTTGAGAGCTTTTGCTGATCTGAGGTCTTTTTAAAGAGCCAGAGACAATTCTGTAAAGATCATGGAAACCTGAACGAACAGCTTTGCAGCAAGGCCTAGTCTGTGTTTCAGAGAAACAAGATTGTGTTGTTCTTTAGGATGCTGGAAGTTTGAACTTGCACAATATTTTACAGACATTGCTGCATTGGCTAGAAAACTTACTACATGCCCAAGCCTTCAGACCGTTTGTGTTTGTGGGGTGAGCGGGGCTTCATGTTCACTTCAGACCTGTGCAAGTGTCCAGCTGAATCATAGGGTTTCTTCTGATCCCCGTTCAACAGTAAGTAAAACAATTCCATTCCTTTAAAACTAAATAGCAAATAGATGCAGTCAAAATGACTAGACTCACCCACAGGCGTGCACATCTTCATCTTTCCAGAAGCCTAAAATTTACGAGAACAACTGCTGCAAACTTCCAGCACCACTCTTGAATGTTCTTGAGTGAAACAGCTAGAAGCATGGTTTTCAATAACTGCAGCTTTATCTGCCAACTACTTCTACAGAGAATCCCCAGAAGCAATGTTCCCATTCCCAATCCTGTTTATGAATTTTCTTGTTTGACCTTGAGTATTTCCACTCTGCCTCTGATGGAGGTCGCTGTTGTTGTGCCTCCCACCATTTACCCTGGATAGTCAGGCCTGGACATCTCCAATACATGTCTAAAGTATTTTGCATAGATGCCTATCGATGCTAAAGCCACAATAAACATCTAAAGTATTTTGCATCGATAGGTACCTAAATGCCCAGTGAGATCCAGGAGGGATTCTTAGTTTTAAGGGTCCTATGCACCCAAATATCTTTGAGAGTAAGCTTTTTTGTTCTTCACTTAGTCTACACTGATATTTACTGCTTTCATTTGGTTTTCCCTCTGTTCCTTCCATTTCTTGAGGTCTCAATGGTGCTTAGAATAGCTGACCTTATCTCTCAAAACATACAAATAGCACAGAATCATAGAATCATAGAATGGTTTGGGTTGGAAGGGACCTTTAAAGGTCATCCATTCCAACCCCCCTGCAAGAAGCAGGGACATCTCCAACCAGATCAGGTTGCTCAGAGCCCCATCCAACCTGGCCTTGAATGTTTCCAGGGATGTGCCACTGTTTCATCACCCACATTGATAAAAACTTCTTCCTTATATCTAGTCTAAATCTACCCTTTTTTAGTTTAAAACCATTATCCCTCATCCTGTCACAACAGGCCCTGTTAAAAAGTTTCTCCCCATCTTTCCTATAGGCCCCCTTTACGTACTGGAAGGCCGCTATAAGGTCTGATCCTATGGCGCTCTCTGGGTCTTTTGCAAGTCTCTTCTGCTTCCACTGAAGTCTTAAAACTCCTTTTCATTACACTTTGGCAATAATTTTTGAGTATGATACTAGGATAGTAACAGTATTTACTAAAATGATTAAAAGAACATGAAAAGCTGATGTGATCATAGAATATTAGAATAGTTTGGGTGGAATGGACTTTAAGGATCATCTAGTTCCAGCCCCACTGTGATGGGCAGGGACACCTTCCACTAGTCCAGGTTGCTCAAAGCCCCATCCAACCTGGCCCTGAACATTTCCAGGGATGGGACTTCTCTGGGCAACCTGTTCTGGTGCCTCACCACTCTCACAGGAAAAAATTTCTTCCTTATAGCTATATCTATATCTACCCTCTTTCAGTTTAAAGCCATTACCTCTTATCTGTCACTCCATGCCCTTGTCAAAAATCCCTCTTCAGCTTTCTTGTAGGCCCCCTTGAGGTACTGGAAGGCTGCTGGTGTCTCTGGAGCCTTCTCTTCTCCAGACTGAACAACCTTCGGCTGTGGCTCCAGTCTTGTAACCATTTGTTGATTTGCTGGATTTGACTGGCCATTTCAAACCCCTTCCCTTTGACCATGAGGACTGATGAAAATATTACCTGTGCTCCAGAGTCCCTTACCACCACTCCCAGGGCTCTCTAATCCTTCCTAATACTCCTCAGTCTGCTCCTGGCTGTGTCACTGGTGCCCACGTGAAACAACAGCAGCAGATAATAGTTAGTGGGCTGAACGAGGCTTGGCCTGACATCCCTGATACGAGCCCCTGGTACGGAGCACACCTCTCTAGAGAGTGCGTCAGGTAGGCAAATGGGTCCCTCTGTACCTCTCAGGAGAGTCACCCACTGCTATCACCCATCGCCTTTCCTTAGCTGCGCTGGTTGGTATATGGGGAGGAGGTCGGGCTGCCTTACTCAGCTCCAGCGTCTCTCCTGATGTGCTCCTGGGTCTTTCCTCCTCAGTCTGCAGAGTGGTGAAGTGTTTCTGCAAGGGCACCTCAGGCTTTAGGGGAACTCCCTTCTGCTGGTCCTTGCCCTTGCAAGCTTCCGTTCTTCTGCATCATTGGCCCCTCTCCTTTCTGCTTGTGCTGGTGGGGGAGTTTTTGGCTGTTTGGCCGAGGGCTGTGGTTCCAGTGCAGACTGTGCTAACTGACTGTCTAACTCCTTCTCAACCTCCTGGATGCTCCACAGCCTTCTCACTGCCTCCTCCAGCTCAGCCGCCTGGCACAGGAGGTCCTCCCCCTGGGCACAACTTCTGCAGGCAGGGCTGCCAGGAGAAAGGTCCAGGCATCTTCTGCAGCCTCGGGTATGCACTGCAGCCTCTCCCTTCAGCAGCTCCATCTGTGTGGAGACATCAACCACTGCTGGGGTAGATGGTGCCTTTCGTGGGAGCATGGAGTGGCCACCGTTGTTCCTGGCCCTGTGTACCTCATCAGCTGCTCTCATCAGAGCTGCCAACTTCTGGGGGATCTCTGTGCAGCCCTGGGGTTTCCCCAACTCAAGAAACCCACCTGTACGCTGCGATCCCCGGCTCTGCTGCGGAATGCACTGGCACCGGAGCTGATCGCCTGGGTGAATGACTGTGATGAGTGAGTAAAATAAGCAGGAGCACAGCACTCCTTAAACTAGCCCTCCTAAACTTAGATATTGCATTCTAAAGGTGCCAGCAGTGCAGATAAAAAGGAATCATATCAGGAAATGTGAATCACAACCCCGTTCGAAGGATTGCACTGTAATTAGGTTTTCTTCCTCTTGGCAGACTCGCTAAATAACCATTGAGAGAAACACTAACGGTGCTGGGAGTGCAGAGGTGCTGGTGCCACCACAGCACCGTAGCCATCCTGCTACCCTCCTGCACGGTCCTGAGGTCACATCATTACAGCAATACGCACTCTGAGATTTTGGCGTGAAATCAGGCATTCTTTTGTGGATCTGGGAATGGTTTAAGAGGTTACTGACTCTCAAGCTCTTCTCTACCTGTGCTAGCTGAGAAATGATAACTGATCATTAAGAACAACCCTAAATCCATGCCAGTGCAAAGCGAAGCAGGTTTTATGAAGAGAAGCCTCTCAGTTTTTTCAATCGACATCTCGCTCAGGTCAATTAAGAACCATTTTTCAGCTCGGGGTAGGAAACAGCTCTTGAGACTGAAGAGGTGAGCGGTGCCAGTCACCTCATTTGCTGTTCATACAGATCCATCCAAGAGGTGTACCTCGGGGATTAACAATTACTGGTGTCAGCTACCCCTTACAGGGCACTTTCACGGCAGCCAGCTACTGCATAAGCAAATATTCATTATGTGTATTTACTATGGCTTCAAGAAGATCTATGGGACTTTTTAGGCTGTATATAGTGACTTCCAGACATGAGCTAGAAATCAAGGAAGTCAAGAAATGCTGTTAATTAGAAACATAAATGTGCATTACCTGTGTTTAAATAGGATGTATTACAGTATTAGCAGGCACGACGAGCAGTCATATGGCATTTATAAAGTCAGTAATTACAGGAGTAATTAGTTGGTCATTTACATTAAAAATCTCAGGTTTACACAAGCAAGTGGTCAATGTACCTGGGAAGAAATCTTAGCTAGTTTACCTGAGTTCAGAGACTACTTCATAAAGGTTTCAGGGAATCTGGAAGTAGGAATCTCAGCCTGATCACCTGTTCGGTGCCTGGGAATGGCATCTAGCACAAAAACCTTCTTTTATTGTCATATCACCTTGTATAAAATCATCTGACTCTCTGTACAATTATCAAATGTTCTTTGTATTAAATTATTTTAATCTGTATAAAGTAAATAACTTCAGACATTGGTATTCTAAAAATAGTGAATAAATGTATCTCATGCAAGCTGGCTTTCTGATCAGCATGGGAAAAGTCACAACTCATTACCTATTTTTTAATATTCTTACTTCCCACATTTTGTCATACTCTTTATTTCCTGATAAGTAGCAACTTTTCACTGACATTTTATCAAGCAGCTTTTATATTGTTATTTCTGATGTTATGCTGCTGAAGTATCAAAGTATACTGAATTAATAATGTTTAAACGATAGGCTTCATACATCACAGATGCATCAGAAAATTGACAGGCATTGTCCTGTTACATATCGTTAACAGCATTTAAAGAGTACAGAACAAAAAGCACAAAACTAGTCAGCTGATCTCATTTAGTGAGAAACAGGATTTCAAAAATCCTTTACATGGAAGCCTGCAACCAAGCTGGTTGATCTGAAAGGGAGACCACGTGGTCCTCCTTGGGCTGCATTGGCATCCTGCATTCATTGCCCAGGAGATGAACAATGTAGAGCTCTATTAATCATAATAAGGATTGCAATAAATCATAACAAGGATTCTGTCCCAGCCAAGGAATGAAGCAAACTCCGAATCTGAGGCTGAATGCAGAGACAAGTTAATTCATCAGTGAATTGTCAACAAAGAATGTGCCTTAATCTTAATTACTGGTAGACCACCATGTCAGAGCCCTGAAACATGTCTGAGTATTAATACAAAGAGCAAACAAGGTGTCAGCACGGAGTGATGTGCTAATTTCACATTCTGAAGTGATACTGGCTACAAAAGGGAATGCTTCTTCGATTTGCAGGAACATTTGGCTCTCAAGCATCTTCTCCTTTACATGTTATGCTGCCCCAGATGTAACACATCAGCCAATAGCAAAGACCTTCTCTTGCCTTCCATGCTGGAAACTGATGGATCTCAGGCTGCTAAGGAAATGGTATTTTTTTTTTTTTTAGTTTGCCTTGAGCATGAGGAGAGAGAACACGAGGCTTCTTGCATGGAGACCAGGTGATCTGTACAATGTGGTGGTCAGGACCCCAGTGGGATATTAAGGCAAATATGGCTGACAGTAATGATGATTTTTGTATGTGACACAGCTGTCTAGATTCCTTTTGTAATAATGGAGAAAGGATTAGATGCTTGTAATCTGAAATGCATTTTATCCTAAGATAAACATGACCTGACTAATTTCTTAAAAGTACTTATTTCTCCCCACTGATAATTAAGAGAGTGCTGGTAGCGCAGATGCAGATAGCTGCACAGTAAACTTGTGAGGGTGAGTGGGGAAAATCTCCTGGTTTCCTGAAGACTTCTTGCCTTTGGCAGCAAGTACCGTGTGACGTGTTTATGGGTTCAGTAGGACAACACGTGATGTGCAGCACGGTTCCCAGTACAGACCAAGATGGACAGAGAAATGTCTCTGTCTTTCTATTCATCACTCTTGGGAAGGTAAGACAAATATTTTTAGAAGTAGTCACATACATATGTAGGCTTGCATTCTACTATTGTTACTTGAGATCTGTGTCCTCTCTGTCATTAAAGTGATGCTGACAAGAGGAGGCCTAAAATCTGTAGCTTTGTCTATATAAGGCACAGACAGTTTTATTTAGTCCCAAAATACCTATTCCTTACCCATTATTATGCATTAAGAAGGTCACTGAAGTATGATGACCTGGGGGCATTTTCTTATCAGCAAACCTGATTGGATCTGGGGATATTTTGTCTTCAAGTAAGAGAGTCTCCTGGATATGCAACAGCAGAATAAAGTTTTGCAATTTTTTTTTTGTCCCAAGAGGGAAATCCATGAATCTGTGAGTGTTAAGTGCCTGAACTGTCACAGACACCAGCTAGCACTAGTTTCTGATCAGATTTAGCTGTTTTTTTATTTAAGAAAGAAGTAATCACTCCAAACATTCTGTCTTTTCTTGCCAAGCTCTTCGTCTCTAAGTGTCATCTTCAGCAATATATCATCAATGTCATTTATTTCTTTGTCTAAATGCTGTACCAGAAACTCCTCTACCACTTTGGATTTTCAGCTTTAAACTTATTCAGGAGGTCTGTATTCTCTTATCAATTTCTGCCATCATTACACTCCTCTCTTTTGGATATTAAAACCTAGAGGCTTCTGCAAAAAAACAATTATCACTCTTTTTCTAACTTGGCCATTTTTATTTGAAGTTCATACTGTTTTCCTTTCAAACTTTTTATCTTCTTACTGCATTTTTTATTTTTCTGATGACTGTGAGCTGTATTTTCTAAGGTGACCTACAAAGGATTTCTTTTTTTTTTTAATTGGACTTATACTTCATGTCTTTCTGGTGCACAAAGATATTCTTTCTTTTTGTTTGTTTATTCATAGCAATTATTTTTTCTTGGCTATTTCAGGAATGTCAATGCTGGCCTTTTCTGATTTTTCTGGATGCTACTTTGAATCTTCCCAAGGACAGTTATTATTAGCTCTTACATTGCAGCTGACTGGATATGGGTGTTGCAAGTTTAATCTGTTATCTCCATAAAATATAATTACTTGTACCCACCAACCTTGAAACGAGCCTATATTTATATAAAAACCTAACTATTTCTCAGTGAAAGCAAAATTTATTAGCTACCTTGTATCTTCCAGAAATGTTCTGCAAAACTGCTAACTTCGTTAGATGTATATCATCTTGACTAAATCTAAGCCAGGCTTCTTATCTCTATACATATGCCTAATATTAATAAAGTAAAATCTTGCAACCTCCCACTCCCTAAGCCATAAAGAAACATATATCTAATTTCCTTCGAAACTTCTCAGAGAAGATTTCACTAAAATTGTGTAGTTGTCTAGCTTGCAGTTTCTTATCCTAATATTAGTGTTTAAAACTGGTCAGGTGAATCAAACCTTAAATGCCTATTTCTCTTCTTTGACTGCTAGGTCTTATAGCAATATACTTTGCTAGGTGAGATGAATCCCATGTCTAATGTCCATCTTCTATTTTCCCTTCTCCAATATGTTCCTCTTATCCTCCCTAAAGAAGGCTACATGGTTTACATCAGATCATACAACATGCAAGACACACCATCAGTATTGGCCTCTATACTGTCAGAAGTAGCAGTCTACCTGTGTATGACCTTGAAAACCTTATGCACAGGTTGGCCTTGACATACACGGACCACACGCAATCTATGACACTGGGACTCTGTAAAATATGTGCCAAGTAGTGACTTCTGCCAGCCCTAAGGGAATGCAGCCTGACCTGCAATGCACCCACATCACTATGAGGAAGCATGACCTAGAGGAAAAGATCACAGCTCCTCATGTCTCTGATGCTTATATTTTCCACAGCTGACTTTAAAACCGTTTTTGGTGACTATTTGCTCCTTAAGGTTAATTAGCTCCTCTCACTCCCCAGGTTTATTTTTTTGCCCCAATGGATCCTCATCCCTGTCCTTTCACAATTTGTTTTATTACACTGCATAGACCAAGATCCTCTACTCCTCTCTGAACAGACTCCTTTCCTCTGATCTTCCTTGTAGACCTTCGCAATTTCTCTTCCTTCGTGATGCACAGCCGGGACAGTATTCTAAACAAAGCCTTACAGGGACTTTCTGCAGGGCCATTAGTAAGAAATCCCTCTCAGCGATACTAATACTTAACTGTTATGTAAGAAAGTGGACATCACTGAGAAGTAAACATGTAAGACTCTTCAACTCAATGAAATGCCACTCCTCAAACTTTGCTGCTATTGCCTTGTTGCCATTTGCTGGAATGAACAGCAGTTCTGAGTTAAAATAAAGGGATCTGTGGCTCAAACAGCAGCCAAGAGAAGTAGCTGTTGAATTGTGCCCTCACCTGCTGTGGCTGACAAGCTCAATGACAGAGATAAATGTGAGTTGGCAGCATTACTGGATCCATATTTTAAGGAAAAATTGAAACCTCGTTTCTATGAAGTGCTGACATGGCTATCTGGAAGGATAACCATTAAGTGCAGGATCCGTCCTCCCTTATCTGCTTTGCTGAGTGCTCTGCAGCTTGGTATTTCACATACCAGTAGAAAGAGTCAGTTGATGTGGCAAAACAAATCTTCTTAGTGGGAAAAATGCCCTAAAACCAATTAAGGTCAAAAGCTCTGTAAGGGACACTGAGCCTAGGGCAAAGTTGGTTTGGGCTGCAGTCTGACATGAGATGTGGTCTGGGCAATGCACAGCATCAATCAAATACAAATCTAATTCAGTTGTCTAAAAACAAGTGTCCAGTGCTATCTGGGATGCCCTAAGATACTGTGTCTGGTCTATAATTGCTGACTGAAATTGGTGCAGGTTTCCTACACATACAACATCATATCTCTCAGCCCTGTGCCAATGTCAGATATTCTGATGCATCTCATATGCCACCAGACACTTACGTGCTGGGAAATTAGTTGATTTTCTAATGTACCAGACTCCTAAATGTAAATTTTTAGATCTAACACTTTTCATCTCAGATTGAAACCCACTACTGTACTTGGTCAGCTGAACCCCACCTCATGTTTGTGTCCTGCTATACATGCTTGCAAACGGAGACTACGGACCGATCTGAAGGTGTGGAAGCAGGACAGGAGATGAAGCATGCTGAAGTGTTCCATTGGGGATATAGACATACTCCTTGAGTTCAAAACATTGTCATTTATTATTTCTTGCTTACTTGGTCCTAATTGGAAGGAACACACCGTTTGTTTCTATACAGGGCAGCAAATTGTATTTGTGAACAAGGCTCTGGCCACTTTCATCCTGTCTATTCCAAGAATAGATTGATTACAATATAATTCATTTGGTAAAATAATTTATTTTTGTTTTGTTTTAGAAAGAGATTTATCCATCCGTAAGAAGCAATTTCCAGATTTGTCCTACATTTCAAAAAATCCCGTCTGATCTCAAATAAGTGTTTGATTGCTAAGTTATGATCATTTGTAGATGTCATCACCTTCAGCCAGATTTCTGAGTGATCAGAAGTTTTCAGAATGGAAAATTAGGCACATGTCTGATGAAGAAATACCTACTTCCTGTGTATTAGATTAAATATCAGGATAGTCCATGTAGGTTGTATTTCTTACTCTTCTATGCCTATAACCATTGAGAGATTAGCTGTATTTCATGTACACTAGCTGTTCAATTACTGATTCAAACAGTAGTGCTGATATCAAATTATTTGGAAATGGTAAACATAATTCACTCCTAAATATTACCTATAGGAAGGCCCAGAAGAAAAAGTTTAGAGATTAATCTAAAGAAGGATCTTGTCTAAAACTTTACATTGAATCACAGATGGTTGGAGCTGTAGGGCTAAGAGAGTCATGATTCTTCGATATTTCCCAAAGCCAATGTCCCTTTGTGCTGCCTGCTCGGTGATTCTTCAGAATTTTGTATTACCTTCAGCTGTATTCAATTTGCTCCCATAAGACTAGTGTGACAACAACAAAACTGTGTGCTCTCCAAAGCATAGCCATTATGGTATCTTCTTCTATTGTCTGATAGTTGTGGTGTGTATTGCATTACATGAAAAATAGAGTCTGTCTCTTCTGTGATTAGATAGGGGAGAACGATGGGTGCTGTATTTTGTCAGAATTTACAGCAGCTGATAGCAGCGGCAAATGAACAAAATATTCTAGTTAATGTGTACCTTGTTTTTTCCTTTGCTGACTCTTGAGATCACTTCATATTCTTACCGTTTATATAACAGACTTAGCCAAAAGCACATTTTTCTTTTTTTTCTGATCTTCATCATATTTAGTGGATGCTGGAACTTATGACAGTGGGTCCAAATCTTGCAGCTGATAGTTGCTTTCTGAGCAGGCTGGAGGAAGGATTTTTCTTGCACTCCCTGAAATGGATCATTTAAATAAAAGAACTACAACTGATCAGTACTGTCGACCCTTAAAATCCGACAAAATAATCACTGTCTGAGAACTGTTTCCTCTGCTACTCTATTTGTGTGTGTGGAAACAGAGAAGTTCTGTAATGGGAGGATCTAAAGCCAAAAACCAGAAGTGAAGATTTTTCTCCCCAGAAATGTAGCCTTTAATGCATGCATTGGTTTCCTGTTTCTCAGAAGGCTTTGGAGGTCATTCACATGAAAGCCACCACAGGAAAACCACCACAGGAAAAAAGTATGAGTGAAGTATTCCTGGTATCTACTACTAGCTCTACCAAAAACCAACCCAATGGAAGAATATCATGGCCTACATCTCTAAAGAAGGCTAGTTGTTTCAGGGGGCCTAATTTTCAAAGCAGTTAAGTATCCAAAAAATGCAAGGGAATTCCCTTAGAACCTTTCTTGACACCTCACAGTCAAGTCACACCTCTTCCTTTGGTCAAGATACATTTTATTTGCAAGTCTGAAAAACAGAGGCAGCTTTGGAAATGTAGCAACTTTGGTGTATTTGGGAGAGAAAAGATTCCATTCATGCAAAGTGAAGAAAAATGAAACACTTCTATAAACGAGCCATAATCCATCTCCCATGCCCAATTAAGATGTCGATATACCTCTAGCGTGACTTATGTCTCAGTTCAAGCTCAATATTGCTAAAACAACATTCTTAATCTCCACTTCTTCCCCGTACTTGGATTCTTCTCTCCTTTTCAGTCATTATGAAAAATAACATCATCCTTGTCCATCAAGCTTGTCATTTGAACATGATATTCACCCAGATGGATTTCTCTCCATCACATCAAGCTGTTTCTAAATCTCAGAGACACTTCCTGAAAAAAAAATACAGATTTTCTAATCCATCCATCCAGTTAAATTGTATCCAGACTCTGAGCACCTGATGTTTCAAGCCTCAGTAAACACAGTTTGGTCTTATTGATATCTATCCAGAATTTGGGTGCAAAAATAACTTTCCTACCACATTGTTTTGATCATATAATTTATTTCTGTATATTTTTAACAAAGCTATGTCTTTTCTGTTGCACCAAATATAAGAAAATTTTCTTTTTCTTAACTCATTCTCTCTCACTTAATAGTGAATGATCTGCTTTCAAGCCTCTGCTTCAAGCATAATGCCAACAAACAAAATGCCAACTTACAGCTTTATGTTTTGCCCTTGTTTTGTCCCAGTTGCTTGGAGTAAGTTCTCCAAAAGCAACCTTCAGTTTAATATTAGTCTGAGTACGAACAAAAATCCAGAATAACAATTTGCTACAAGTCAATTAGTTTACTAATTAGTACTGGGAAGACTACAACCAACCAGTAACATACATGATATTACCAAATTCCGGTGTAGTATGTGTCACAGTGACTGTAAATGAAGACCAGTTAAGAGATGATCTTGGATATAAATGTATTTTTCACCTTGTTTATGGCATTGAGTTTAACAGAATGATCCAATCTCCATCTGTCTAAGTCAAGAGCAAAAGTGAAAAGTATTAGGGTAACAGGCATGCAGGCTATAGTCAACAAAAAGTATTATTCAGTAATTCTTAGCTGGTGCACTCTGGTAAAAGGCTATGGAAAAATCTTAGCTGATCTCTTAATATAATTGTGTTTGCAATGTAACCCTATACAGACCATTTGCTAATAAGCAAAGAAGCTAAATTAAAATAGCCAAATAGCATCACCTGACAATGATTTGCAAGGTCATGTCTTCTTTATTCTTCATATTTTTTCTTTACTTTCTACTTTTCTGTGATGTCTGTAAACCCTTGATAACATTCAGATTAGTTGGGTGCTGCAAACCACTGCCTATAACATTATCAATTTCTTTATGATTGCCTTTTTTGCTCACCTATTAGAAATTACCTGCTTAAGGAATTTTGAAGAAGGAATCACTTTTTCTTTTATATTTGTACAGTAGCCGTAGATTTAAAAAAAAAAAAAGATAGCTACTATATTTAAACCAAATTACTTAAACCATTTCTAAAATTGAACACCTTTTTTAAAAAATGCTTTGAAACAGCTAGCTCAGTTGTAGCCAAACATCACAGTAATCTTGTGAGAGCCATCCCCATCTTTATTGAAGATAATGTCCTTCAAATAAAGGTAAGTCTGAAAATATTTAGAGTCATCCTTCTCTATAAGACTGCAAGCAACACATTTTAAATGGGATCAGAGTTCACCTCTCATCTTTACTGAACTGATCATTTACTTTATTCCAGCTTACCCCACAAAACGAAACCAATGCCTTCTAATAATGCTTGGCACAGACTGCTGTGCTACTTGGGCATGTTTACATGAATTTTACATAAATGAATAAGTACAGTAATGTTGACTGTCAGTGCAATATTTATCATTGTCTGCTGAATTGTGAGTGTGTATTTTAAAAGACATAACTTAGGAGCAGTGTCAATCTGCACAGGCTGCTCTAGCAAATGTCATCTTTTGTGATTTTATCTTCAGCTGCAATCTAGTGGCCAGCTGTATCAGGTATAATTCAGTTGTTAGTAAAATAGAGTGGTGTTGGTAGAAAACATCTGCAGCCTCACCATTTTTCAGGGTTGCATGATTGTGATCTTGTGCCGGATCCACTGAGGCAGGAGCAACTGAGCGAGGACTCTCTCCCTTTGGACCCCTCCTGGAGGGAGGTGCAGGAAGGCATCACTGTCCCGTAGGATCCCTCTCACATCTGCCAGAGCCAGGAGGGCATTTCAGATGCTCTGGTGCATCTCTAAAGGTGTTGAAGCCTGATGTGTAAGCAGTTGTGTTGAGTCCCTGGGTCACAGGTAAATGTGCCTGTAGACACCTGTAAATAGATGTCAGTCCAGACTGGAGTACCGTTGAGATATCTAGACTGTGTTAACATACAATGGCTGACAGACAGCAGAGAGAGGAGTATTCCCTAAAAGTGACTCAGTTGCTCTTGAGATACAGGGAATAAAATGATCTCTGGACATGCCCTGAAGATCTTTGCATCTACTTGATCAGATTAAAATAACCATATAACAGTTACATATAAAATTTGGGGAAATTATTCCTGCCCTCCACCCCAAAAAAAACAAAAACAAAAAACCAAAAACAAACAAACAAAAAACCAAAAACAAATGGAGTTCATTATTTTTATCTTATAAAGTCAGACTGCTGATGCAGAAGATGGATAGAAGTGGGGATCACCAGCACTGAAATAACATGACCCTATCAGATGAGCTGCAGAAGTGGTTGCTAAGGGTTGGTACAGGCCAGTCCGAATAGTCTGGAGGTTGTGTTTTAGCAACATGTCTGCACGTACTGATGTCCAACATAATATGCCTATATTCACTTCATATTGTTGAATTTTCCATGTACTTGCAGGTGTTCATGAACTGGGACTGAGCTTGAAAAGAAATCCTTACATCGCTTCACAAGTCATTCCTGACAGACTGTAAAGGTGAAAAATCAACCTTAAAGAGCTTATTTCTGAAAAAGTTCTTACTAATTATAGCCAACTATCCTTGGTTTTTGTTTTGTTCATTTTCAGTTTCCTCATTTAGTGGTTTGTAACTAGAATAAGAGAGGTGGCACCTCACCCAGATCCCAGAGTACATGCTTTCAGGATAGTCTTCATTTTACTAAACTTCTGCTCTCCAACAGTTTTCCACAAAGCCTAAGGTGATTGTCTCAATTTCTCCTGCAATCAGCTTATCTCTGAGGATGGATTTATCAAACCCTTTTTGGTACCAGCCTTTGGATGGGATGAACTCAATTCAGAAGGTGCCCATCTCTCCCTGCTGAACATGAGTGATTCAGACCAGACATCCATCATGTGATGGCCAAAATCAGACCCTCCACATAGAAAATTGTAATAGCAATTCAGGTAGAGCAATCTGCATCTCCACTTTAAAGTACATAGCTTGAGTTAGGAAGTGATAAATAATAATAGATAGATGTCTTTTGGTGTATTTTCAGGCTGCGTAGCCTGCTGTGGTGTAGGATCCCAGTCTTATGATGGGAAGAAGCTCCTCCTTTGAGTTACCTTTCCCATTCACAGCACCCAGTACAACACCACTACATCTCCATTCAGCCTTATTGCTCAGGCTTAAATCAGCTTAATTAATGACATTGATTTGAAGTGGCAGGAGTGTACATAATAATTTTTCATGACTTTTGCTAATTAAACTGTGAGTTGCCAAACACTGGGAGGATAGTCGTGGATTCTCAGGCAACATGGAGTGGATATCATGCTGGAACTTGGCCCAACTTCTATCCTACCTCAGGCTACTTTTAACATTAGCTTAGGTAGTTAATAAAACAGGAGCAGTGTTTTCTTTTTTAAAGACCTTATCTGAGCAGCTTGTTGTGATGCATGAGAGAAATTTCTCGTACTTGCCTAAACTGGAGTCGTCCTGGCTGTAAGGGGGTGACACATGGCATGCTGGACTGTTCTCAACGGGCCTGTGGAAGGATGTTTGCACCTATTCAGAGCTTGTCTCATTGAAAATAACCACAGCCAGCCTCCTCTTCCCAAGAAGAACTGCTGTGACTTGAACTTGGTAAGGTTTTAGCAAACGCTTCCCTTGTAACAATGGACTTCACAGAGTTCCTTCTTATCCATGAACAAAATTGTCACAACTGTTAGTTTTTGAGTAAGTAGGTTTCTAGCTTCAGTTCACGCAAAAAAAACCCCATACCTGGAGTAGGATTTAAGTTTGTCACAATTCTCAGAGAGAAGAGATGCTAAAAGGGACTGACCCATCAACAGAGTCTCTGTCATTTTCCTTGCCTGCAAAATGATCAGTTCTGAGTTATTTTGGCTGAGAGTTCATGTTCAACATGCAGAGCCAATGTCTGATTATGCAGTTTATCACACTCCTGAGTTTAAATCAGGAGCAACACTCCCAGGTGCTTATCACGGCCACTGTGCTGCATATAAAACCTACCAAAGCTCCTCCTCTGTGAAGGAAATTCATGTCAACATCAGCAATCAATGACACAGGCCCAGCTGTGCCACAGCACCTAGTTTATATAAATAATTCTAGCTATAATATAGCTATATTATATATATACAACAGTATATATAACATGTGTATTATTATATTATATCATATTATATTATGTAATAAATATAATTAATATGATACAACATAATATAGTATATAATTGTAGCTACGGCTATATTATATGTATGATCTTATCTATTCAAGAAGGAGTATAAGCTATAAGCATATATATAAAAATCACAGCTTATACTCTTTCTTGCATAGATAAGTACCAAATCAAGACTTGCTCTGTATCTAGCTAAACGCGAAGAGTGTCTTCACCAGCTTTTCTGTTGACTTACCTACATACTTCCCTTATGCTCTGTTCCTGGGGGGGCAGTCATTTTGTGTCCAGGTATAATTAGCACAGGGTATATGGCACGCACTGCTATGTGCAGCAGTTCCCTTCCACAGGGATTGTATTTTGGTTATGATTTTCCCTCCAGATAACACAGAAAACATTGTCTTCGAGATTCTCTAATGACTGCTTGTAAATAGAGCAGTATTGCTATGTCTATACTTTTTCCCAGTGACCCCTCAGGCGGCTGCAGTCCCTTAAACACCTGGATGTTCCATGTTATGCAGAGTGTTCTTTGTAAACAGCTGGGATAAATAACGAGATTCGACTGCCGGGGGAGTAACCTAATCAACATCGAAGGTCACATTCAAAAGCTTGAATGTTACTTCCCAGTTAAAACTATGTATCAGATGCAAGGCGAGAGATTAAATATTGATGATTTTCTTCACTGGCTAGGGATCTTTTTTTCAGGGAAGCAGTTACAGTTTCTCAGCTGGTGTCCATGTACAAGATGCACTCTTCCATTAGGTGTTTTTTCTTCCCTCAAGTCACTAAAATAAATCTCAAATAAAATTTTAAAAAGTACTCTGCAGAGAAGACAAATGCAGAGGTGGTTTGTTTTTTTTTTTCCATTATTCACATCATGGATTGAAATCACAAAGATAATTGACTACATTCTGTTTCCAATTACCCCTATTTCTACTCCACTGATATCATTAGGGACTGCATAGATGCTGCAGAGCAGAATCAAGTTCACATCTCTTCAAGGTGGTAGGTATGTCCATGTGGTGGGTAGGTTGTTTAACAGGAGAGGATTCAGAATGGGAGGGATAAACTGGCTGTAGGGGCAGCCTTGGTGCACTGAAACAGCTGAATGTGAGAAAGGTGTTTGGTGCAAGGATGTTGGACCACACCAGCAGTGAATAGGGCTTTTCCCCTCTCTGCTTATAAAGAGTGATGTGGCAAAGTATTTCAGTGACCAGAAGAGACTTTTAGGCTGTATCTTTCACAACACCTGTTTCTGGGCTGTAGCTGTCACCCATCCAAGACATTGCTGTTCATTGTTATCCTATTCTTTTGCCCATTGCCAATAATTCATTGCCTTCTCTCAGCATCATACATTTGCACCATAGAAGAACTGGGTGATATTTTTCAGTGAAGTGTAGACTCCTTGAACCAAGGCTCCATAACTGTTTCAAAGTTTGCATGCTATTTGAAGAACAGTTTTCGACTACAAATATTGACATTTATTTGAAATTGTTTGTTTTCAAACTAAACTATACCTTTCCCCCAAAAAAATTATGTTCTCACATCACCTGGCCTTATGAAATTTTCTGGAGGAAATTAAAAGGAAAGAAAAATGAAAAGTTTCATGTCAAGTCTATCTACACTGAAAATATAGCTCAGACATCCACAGGGCAGTAACTGAACTGAAAATACTTTTTTTTGCAAGCTCCTATTCTTTGCCTAGACTCTTCATATTTGTTGATTGCTGGATTTTCTTGTTATAATAACTGCTTCATTGTGTAATTAATTTTACTGGAGAACTTATTCATGCAGTTATTTCTTTGCATTATTCAATAATTAATTCTCTGTAAGCAGTTGTTTGGGTTTTTTTTTATATTCCCCGTATTATTCCTGAATTTTCTTCATTTTGTTGAGGTGACTGCAACAATCTTCTTCCTAGCCCTTGTCTTTGTCCTTCTCTCATGACCCTCTTTCTGTCATCCAGTCCTCAGCCCTGCATCACTCTCCAGTCCTCACTTTTGACAGCAAAACCAATTTTCATTCCTTGCATCACAGCCAAACGCAGCCAGTTTCAGGACAAAAAAATATGTGGACAGATAAGGCAGCTACAAGGCTTTTTGGAGGATTATTCAAGCTAAGGACTGGCTGGCTCTGGGCTTCTTGGGAGTGGTAGGGTGGTCCCAGGGACAGCAGGGCAGGCTGGAGGTGGCCAGTAAGTGTTTGTGAGATCTGAGGTTAAGGACTGGGAGGACTTTAGGAGACTTTATGAGGTTCCAAAGACCTGGAGTGAGTGAAGGTACCTGGGAGGAGATTTCAAGGTGCTCATTGGGGGGAAACATGGGATGAGACCATTTCATGGGGTTTCAGAGGACTGTTGGTAGAAGGAGATCCTTTCTGCCACCTTACAGTGAAGGGCCTTGTAATAAATAGAGCAAGTTTGGCAAGCTCATTTCTCCTGGGAGCTTCAGCAAATATTCTTTCTTTTTCTGGATCATAACACTCAAGTTGCATGCCTCATTGTGGCTTCAAATTTTAATATCCATAAAACATTTTCTTCATGGATTTGTTGTTTTTCAAGTACAGGCTTAATCTCAATGTCTGTTTCTTGATTTCTGCATTGTTGCATTGTTTATTAGTTGGTTTTCCGGCATTTGTAGTCCTTGATCAAACAAATCAATGGTAGGACGATATTTTTTATTATTTTTTTTTCTGTGTGATATATTATACTGATTACTGTTAATAAGTAAATGGCTTTTGGTACAACTTTGGCATTGTAAAATTGAATATGACCCTATATTTTTTTTTTGTCTTGGACAGGAGTTATGCTATTGTTATATAGAGTGGACTTTTTATACTCTTTATAACTGGATACAGTTAGGTGAGATGGTCCTACGCATGGTCTCTTAGGAGAACTTCTTAAGTGAATTTACATATTTACAGGTGTGGGAATTAGATTTTCCAAGTATTTTCTATTTCCCTTAAGCTCATTTTTTCCAAGTGAAATTTCTGCCACAAAGCTTGCTTACTCCAACATTTATCTAAAGGAAATGAATAAAAGAAAACTCAAAAACTTAGAGCAACATTATTAGTTGACCCTTTTGCTCAGTCCAAAGGGCACAATCCAAACATTCCCAATGACTTTATTTGCCTTAAGTTGCTTTTATTTGGATTAAGTTCTGACCGCAAAGTTTGGGTTTCAGGCACATTTCTGAAGCACAAGACACTGTTCAAATAACCAGCCCAAAAGAGATCTGTGTTTCAGGGGAAGGCAGTCAGAACACAATTAAAAGATGATGTCTGGATTTGTCAAGCTTATGGAGACTTTTACTATCAGAGTAGAACTCACATCTTAATATGTCAGGGCTCATCTACCTTAAATAGTCCATGATACTCCAAATATTAGGTTCTAAGTTGTTCATCTGAAATATTCCTGGTAACCATTGTTTGAAAAGTAATACAGCTGTCAGGGATTAATCCAAATATTGCTGGAGTTGCTAGGAGCTTTACTTTAAATACATTGGATCGGAGCTACATCTGATTAATCTGCTTTTTATCTGCTTGTTTTGTAGCTGATTTCATGGCCTTTTGCAGGCTGGTATTGGTTCATTCAATCCACAGTCTGCAATGGCTAGAAGCTATTGATAATGGCAGCATGACACTGACTTGGAATTACAATATCTTTTTTCTGCATAGAGCATCAGAACTGGTGTCTCGCTGATTATGACTGTGCAGCTTCTTGTCAGCTTCAAGTGTGGACACTGAATGAGCTCGCGTCTGCCTGCAAAAGACGCTGCAGCACATAAAATCATAAAATCACAGAATGGTTTGGGTTGGAAGGGACCTTTGAAGGATATGTAGTCCAAGCCCCCTGCAAGGAGCAGGGACATCTCCAACCAGATCAGGTTCCTAAAGGCCCCAGCCAACCTGGTCTTGAACATTTCCAGGGACGGGGCATCCACCACCTCTCTGGGCAACCTGTGCCAGTGTTCTACCATCCTCATCATAAAAAAATTTCTTCCTTATGTCCGGTCTGAATCTACCCTCTTTTATTTTAAAACCATTACCCCTCACCCTTTTACAACAGGCCCTGCTAAAGAGTTTCCCCCCATCTTTCCTGTAGCCCCCTTGAGGTACTGCAAGGCCACTATCAGGTCTCCCTGGAGCCTCCTCTTCTGCAGGCTGAACAGCCCCAACTCTCTCAGCCTGTCCTCATAGGAGAGATGCTCCAGCCCTCTGATCATCTTCATCCTTCATCAGTATTGAACCTTAGCAACAGAGGGAGAGCAAACATTTCAATCCCAGTCATTCAAACCTCATCCTTTGAAAGGCTCTGGAAGGACCTCGTGCCATTCACAGAGTGCAACAACATAACCTGATACTTGGCCATATTGGAGGAACGAAGTCTGTGCTGTCGAAGTTCCTTATGCATGCACAGAACATCAGGATTATCACGTTAGATGGACTTAAGATGCTCAGAAAGTCTGCCCTTGCTTATCCCCTCATTAAAACAAGATTTAATATCAACTTTATTTGAATGCGTTAGCATACATATATTACCATTATTCCTTAATATTTTATCATGAGAACACATTAAGATGGCTATATATGGGGACTGAGTCTCTGCTGGATGAAATTTACCTGTATAAAGCACTCACACAGGATTCAAGCTTTCCCTCATCCCTGTCAGCATAAGGTATTGTTAATAATATTAAAATAAAATGTAAAAACACTGAGCGGAGAGAGACATGTAGTGGCTTGTGGTTCCTTGCCATGGAAACAGAAATGAAATTTACAGTTCAAGGAAGTTTATTTTTTTTTTTAAAAAATATATATATTAAAAGAAAATAATTTGTGTTTAACATTTCTCAAATTGAAAAGTTATGAGTTACATGATATTTTTTTAAGATTTTCATCCTGGTTTAGGATGAAAACTTTTGAGGAAAAAAATTGTGTAAATCTCAGTATTTTCCTCAGAACAGAACCTCACATTTGTTCGTTGTTTGGTTGCACACTCCACAAATGTATGTACAAATGCTTGCAAAGTCTATGTCATCCATCAGAGAAAATGGAAAATGGCCAACTTGGTCTTGAATGTTTCCAGGGGTGGGGCATCTACCACCTCTCTAGGCAATATGCTCTATAGGTTCCTTCCTTCTTAGGAAGGTTGCCACTTAGGAAGAAACCTATAGAGAAGACTATTTTTGGATAAAGTTTCCTCCCTGTAGAGAAAACTCCTATTTTCCTCAGGAATTTTGCAGCTTTTCAAGAGAATGCAATTTTCAGTAAAGGATTAGTTTCTTCACTGAAATGGGTACTTGATTCAACTTAATTATATGTTAATTTTAACAAAGCTACATATTAAAAAAAAAAAAAAATGTTGACCAGCTTTGGTATTACCTGCAGAAATCTATCTTCCTTTTAATTTCTGTGTGCCTTTCAGGTTAAATTATTCATTCCTTTTACCATTCAAACACACTGATTTTAGAAAGAGTAACTGTGGCCTCCAAGATTATAAAGGCATAAAGTTTCTTCATTATTTAAAATAATCCCACACCTATTTACCACTCACTTTAATCCCATGTCATTTTAATAGTGGCTTATTAAGCTAATTTTTCAGAAGATGTAAAGAAAAAATACATTTCTTACTCTTTGTGCCTTTCTCCAACACTTATTTCAAGCAGTGATGTTCTCTTCCTTCAGTTTTCTTTCTGTCTTACATCTTGCTCTTCATTTGCCATTACAAGACAAATTCATGTGATTTGTTACAGTTACACTCACCACAAGGTATAAAATTGTTTACCTTTTTTGGCTAAAATGCCCACATAATTTTGCATCTGGTTTTTTGACATGTATCGATCTGTCAGACTTGGTGTTAATGCTACTGTCACACCAAAAAATCTAGAGGAAAGTAGAGATTGGTGACCTAAAGCTAAATTGCTTTCTTCCACACCCTCCTCCACCAGGTGTGTTTAGCATTATATATTGGGCTATTTTTTAATGCATATAATCTTTAATGTCACTGGACCGTTAAGGAGGAAGAAAAGGGAATTCAGTGCTGGGTGGCAGCCAAAGTTTTTTTGGCAGGTCTGAGTTAAGAAAGCAAGAGTGAAGTTTTCAGAATCCTCTTCTGAAGATAGATGTTTGCCCAGAAAAAAAAAAACACAAAACAACAAAAAAAAAAAACCCAAACAGATTGCTTCAGCATATTTAGAAAAATCCCCAAACTTTTAGAAGTGAAATCCTGACTCCATTGAAACCGCTGGCAAAACTCTGACTTGTTTCAATGAGGCAAAGGTGTTTGTTGTAATCTGTCTGATCTTGAAGGCTTTGGGCTGATGGAAGTAATTGTAGATGATCTGTTGATTTGGAGAAAGAACAATCAATTAAATTAAAAGCCCACTGAAGAAAAAAGCCTTAGCCTGAAAAAGACCAAAGCAGGGTTTGCTGTACAGAGCAGGATTAGCATCACCCAATCTTTGCTCTTTAAAAATCGGACCTCTTCTCTGAGCTTGTCATAGAGGCTGGAATTCAGCTCCAGCTTCAGATATCTACGTGTTGGCACCCACATCTAGATGGATTCATTGAAGTGTTTAATTGCCGTTATGCTCAGGGGGAACCTACTCAATACTTTTAAGCAATGTGCAAAGTGATTCAATTCATGCTGCACTCAATGCCATGACGCTGTTTCCAGTCACAGGGAGGAAAATGGTACCTCTGGAGGGAAATGTATCCCACTGGTTTTAATTCGTGCTCCCCCATGGGCTGTTCACCTCTCCACTACCCACAGAGCAAGCCCAGAAAACCAGCTGAGATTAGACCTCTGAATTGTTAGGCAAAGTAAAAGTATCTTGTAACAAGTGGTCTTATGCAAATATTTGCAGCAGGCTAACATGTCAATCAAATTGATTCCTAATCATTACAGATGTGCTACTTGACTCCAGTAGCTTCTTGGCAGATAGAAGACAGTGCTGGGATAATTGCCCAGGGTAAAATTTCTGACTGGGGGCAAAAAAAAAAAAAAAACAAAAAAAGTCAGAAAACCACTGGCATTGGAATGTTGAGAACAATATGATACTTGAGATTTCTGTGGATGAAATACATGTAAATGCACATACCAGCCTTGAGTATCAAGTTAGTGTAGCGTTATACTTTCTCCTTGGACATATGTTTTGAAGGATTTTCCTCCCTTGGCATAGAACTTTTTTTTTTCCATTTCACACCTAAGAAAGATTTCCTAGTGTGTTTCAGAAAGGAATATGGCTGGAAATTGAAGGAATATTGTCTTGAAAATAGGAAAGCTATTAAAAATAGCTTGAAAAAATGAATGATTTTAGAAGAAACAACTAGCTGTAAAAAGGCAATTCTGTCAGTCTAGTATTCACCAACTCTTCCAATCCCAAACATAGGAAATGACAGGTATGTGGTGCAGAGAGGTTATGTGCTTAGAACTGGAGATACGGGAAAAATTGAAATTAGATAATGCTTACCTTGCCATTGAAAAATGTCTGTTATGGTGGCTGCACATATTATATTATATACATCAAGAACTGTGGATATTTGTCAGGGCTAGGCAGTACCACAAAGCCCTTAGTGCCCTTAGGCAGTACCACAAAGCCAAACTTTTGTCTTCTGGAGCTACAGATAAGAAATTTGGAGGTGGTCAACCAAAACCTGAAATATTGGAAACTAGAAATGATGGAGGCAAATATGGCAAGTTTGCCAACTTTGCAAGTAGGATATAGCATGAAATCCTAAAGATACAAGACCATACAGCTGCCAAATTAATACTTGTAGCCTCCTTACCAAGTTGTACATCACACACTAGAAATACAGTCCCTCAATAGGAAGAGAAGCTTTCTTAATAAAGATAAAAATATTGCCTCTGTTCTAATCAACATCGAAGTCCCAATGGTAGGGCTTATGTTTGTGGAATGAGTCCAGAGGAGAACACAAAGATGATCAGAGGGCTGGAGCACCTCTCCTATGAGGACAGGCTGAGAGAGTTGGGGCTGTTCAGCCTGGAGAAGAGGAGGCTCCGGGGAGACCTGACAGGGGTCTTCCAGTACCTCAAGGGGGCCTACAGGAAAGATAGGGAGAGGCTGTTCAGTAGGGCCTGTTGTGACAGGAAAAGGGGTAATGGCTTTAAAGTAAAGGGAGGTAGATAAATGGTTTTAAAGTAAAGGACTGGATATAAGGAAAACCTTTTTTTTTACATTTAGGGTGGTGGAACACTGGAACAGGTTGCCCAGAGAGGCGGTGGATGCCCCATCCCTGGAAACATTCAAGGCCAGGTTGGACGGGGCTCTGAGCAACCTGATCTGGTTGGAGATGTCCCTGCTCCTTGCAGGGGGGTTGAACTAGATGACCTTTAAAAATCCCTTCCAACACAAACTATTCTACATTCTCTGGGTGAAGGCTCACTGTAAGCCTCTATGCTTACATTATAAAGCATAACAGAAGTAGGAATCTTAGGCTGCAGGTAATACATAAATGAAAGGGGTCAAATGAGAGACAGAACATCCTTGCAAAGCTAGGTAGCAGATTATGAAGGAGGTAGGAGTTGCTGCATACGAGCTACGGTGTGTTTTACAGATGAAATCGAACTATATGGTGAAAGTGCTGCTACAGTTTCTCAGCATTGGAAGATTTTTATAAAATCTCTGTCCTGGGAGCTAAGTCTGTGGATTTTATTAATTGGCTGCAAAAGGCTATGGTCACTGCTTTTCATGGATTTCTTTTTATTACAATGTGAGAAGTCATTAGTTAGGCTAACAAGAGTGATGGTTCTTATGAGTCTCTGGATAGAAGAGTTATCAGTTCTCCTAAAACAACAAATCTTTGAAATACTGTGAAACTGCCTCAGTATTTTCTTCCAGGAAGCACATATTTCTTGAGGTGTTAGCAGACTGTAAACAGTGGCTTTTCATTAGGTCCACAGTTTAATAAGTGATCATTCAAGATATATTTTTTTTTTGTTTGGCATTGGAAACACTACGAAACACTAAGGCAAAATAAACATAATTTTCATGTTACGTTGGGTTGATTTTGTCAGTAACCATATCTAGCCAGTCTTAGAATCTTTTATCTTCATGCAGAAGTAAATTGATGCAAATTGATGTTGAGTTTTATTTACATTCTATTTTAAAATTTCATTACTGGCCATATGTTTAGGGTGATAATGCCCCATAAGATGGATGGTGTCACCAGGTTATTATCTCACTTTGTTGCCAGGCACAGTAAAAGCATTATTAGCATCCACTGTGATTTTGCTGTGACAGCTTGTCCCATGCTCTTTGTGCATGTAGCAAGCCCTGCTCCAGTGCAAGGAATAAAATAGGCCTCCTGTCTATCCAACTGCTAGGACTTTTCCCACCAGCACCCGTTCTTCTTTACTAGGTACCTGAGCAGGTCCATCCCATGAACCTTGATGCAGTCCCATCACATGCATGTTTGAAGACCTGCCCTACCTTGCTTTGAGCCTTTGGCAGTGTAAGGCTAGAAATACCCACAGAACTGTAAATTCAATACCAAAATTTGCTTAAGAGATAATGTCAGTGCAATACAGTGCTGTGACAGGATAATGGTCTCCTCACACAATAAAACTGCCAAAAAGAAGCCAGGCAGTTTATAGATAATAAATGTCAAGACAGAGGTAGATGTTTATTTTCAGAGCATCACAAGCCTATTATCCTGTCAGGCTCTCCTGTTTCGATTTCTTTGTTTCCATTATACTAAATGAATAAAGAACGGTAAAAAATGAGATAGCTCACAGGCCAATCACAAGGCCTGATGGCTCCAGCAAGGCACTAGCTCATGTCAATGTACGTCTTCATTGAGGAGCTGCATTGCTATGGATCACTGACACATGAGCTTCAGACAAACAGAAATCCCTCCATCTCTTCCAGGAGGTGTTTGCCTGCAATCCATAAAGTTCTTGGTGCTGCTAAGCCATCTCCACATCAGTGAAGGCGGGGACACGTGGAGGAAACAAGGAGAAAACATTTCTCCCTGCATTACACTAGTGGCATCTGTAGCAGCTTGGCAGAGATGAGCATTAAATGGGTCTTTAGAGGGGGTGGATGAAGGTAGTGGGCAGAGTCAAACACATGTGTATTTGTGTAGGTACAGTGGCCTCAAATTTCTAGAAGGCGATAACGGCTATCTTCATTTAGGTCCACACTGCTGGTAGGATTGGGTTGAGTAAATCCAATGCCATCTCCTATCTTGTCATATTTCCTCAGATGAACATTTTGCATTGTTCACTTTTTCGCTATTGTTGTTGTTGTTATTATTAATATGTTTTAAAATTAAGTATGTGTTTTGTAGAACAGAGTGGTAAGAATAATCTCAGCCCCAAAAGAAATATTGTGTGTTGCTGAACCAAAAAGAGAAGGGGAAAAAGGAACTTGTGGTTTTTATTTGCTGCTGCATATAACAAAGAAAACTCAGAGCTGCTGTAGTGGATAAGATATCGTGAAAAGGCCATGCTGGGGTGCATCTGGAGAATGGATCTAAAGGGAAGCAAGCAAGGGTATCTGAAATGGGGTGAAAAGGGTATTTCCAAAGGAAAACACACTGAGAAGTAAAGACCATCATGCGAGAAGAGTGCTGTGGTGACATTTGGTCTCACAAACATTATTTATTTTGTGTGCAGCTTTCCATTCACCAGCTAAGTGAAGTCAAAAGGCCTCCAGAAAAAGCAGTGTGACAAAGGGAACTCTTGGCAGCTTTCCTATGCAGAGAATGCCAAGGGCACAGCATTAACCTTCAGACTTCTCGCTGGTCCCTTTCTCCTCCTTCTCTGATTTTCCTAAGGCTGCTCCACCTTCTTTTGGGTGATGGCATTGCATTAACACTTTTTACTCTCCTTCTTTCTTTATGACTAAAAGAAAAACACTCAAGACAAAAACCCTCCACGGAGGAGTGCTCATCTGGACATGAGCCCTTGTATTCCCTGGAGAGCAACCTGGGCTTTAATTCATGTACTGCCCAGGAATGTCTGAACATCCAATGGTCAACATGTGAAAAATGCACTTCCAGTGGGAAGACTGATCCAGGCACCAAGGGAAAGTGCCAGCCTGCCGTGATGGGACTGGTTCGGAATCATCTCATGGTAGATAGATGCAGTCCTTTGTGTCTGCTGTGAATTGTAATTGCATCTGTCCACAGAGTCACGTTAATTAACATCAAGACAGAAGGGGGACAGACTTACCAAAACATTCCACAATTTCCTCCCAGAGGGAAACTTCCTTGCCCTTCCTGGCTGGGTTTTTCACCTCCATTGCAAAGAGTGATGTCTTCGGTAGACCACCTGGATGAATGACAGTAGCTGACAAGGCAAGTGACCCTCATAGTCTCTAAGAGTATGTTCATCTTACCTGACTTCAGCCATCTGAAGGTGAGGTCTCAACATCAAGGAGCCAGCAATAGTCCCTGGAAACAGGTAGGCATATCCAAAGGCTACTTCATCCCCATCTAACAAAAAGTTCCAGGATATGTCTAAGATGAATCTCCTCGTGAAGATGTCTTTTGATGATTATTAAGGGACCTAGCTAATTAGATGAAACTAGGCACATAAAACAGTCCCATAAATGAATTTAATTACTTCATTATTGCATATTATTTAATTATTGCAATACAAAATACACTATGTAAACTGAAATCACAGGAAAAATAAATAGATAATAAAATGTGAAAAATCAGTTACATGGATGAAATTATGGGATTTTCAATTATGTTTTCATTTCAATAATAAGTGTACTTAATATTTAATTTTAAATTCTGACACCTCTGTTAATCTACGTAGAATAATCTAGAACTGAGATACCTAGTTATTGCCATCTATATAAATCATTTAAATTAAAATAATTTCAAGCAGTTCAGAGTTCTTACCAAAGTTATAAAAATGTGAAACCATTTAACCTGTGAGAAGCACTGAGCAGGAAGTGGAATTTGTCAGAGCTAAATTAATGCAAATGCCACGAAGGTCTGACTCAGTGCAGGGTATTTTCCCTTTATAACACTGATATAGTCAACTTGTTTAGGTGCTAGCATGTTCAAAGTAAAGGAGTCAACTGGGAATCAAAGAAGTGGGAAAACTCTTTATTCCCATCTGGAAAGGATGAGATAGCTACTGTAATGCTACGGTAAAATCTTATGGAGTTCTGAAGCAATCTGTTCAATTTATTAGTACAGATTATAGTTTAACTTCATCCTAGATGCAAAGCATGCCATTAAAAGCTCTCCAACCCTGCTTATGCATCTAGCACATTTAAGACAATTTTATTTAACTAAGAAAAATGATTTTTTAAAACCTCAGTTTCTGTACTCTAATTAAATTCCTGGATTTATGTGAAAACTATTTGGCACTTTACTATGTGGGAGGAGGGGAAGTTAATTACATCTTCAGAAAATAAGAAATTTGTCATTCATGCTTTTTCAACAAAACAGATTAAAAAAAAAATAAAGAGCATAAATGAGGTTATTATGGGATATTCTGTGTATTTTGTTATGTAAATGCATATAGATAGCGAATATCCAATATGTGCAAAATGTCCCAGATTCTAGCAAACACTGAAGATGAACATAAGAACACATATATTATAAATATTTTTTTCTTACTCTTCTTGTTTTAGGAAAAAAAAAAAGTACCATCCATGTTTTAATTTCTTTAATTTCTGAGGAGAGTGAGAGATGAGCTTTGCACCTACATTCCTCCATTAGAAGGAACTTCAGGACAGGGACTACTAGGAAACTCACAGTAGACTCATAAAACCTTTCAGTGTTGGAGGTTGGATCACTTCTGTGGGCATTCAGTGCTTATCTGTTCTCTGTCCTAGAAGGCTTTGGTGCAATATCCACCAAACTTACTGTTCGCTACGTGTTATCCTAGTTACCAAGGACATGCAAAACACATGACTTCTTCCTTCTTTTATATCTGCTTTCCATGTATTTGAAAAAGACCATCATGTCCCCTTTGTTCCTTGCCTTTGCATATGCATACTGCAAGGAATACAAGGAATATTTTTCTTAACGGGAGCAGTACTGTCTCAAGAGGAAAGTAACTAGGTAAAGCATGAAGAACCAAGAAGTGTGCAGAGGGAAGAAGTTTTAGGATTAGGGAGAAATCTCATAAATACTTGGGAAGAGGGAGGAGTGTGATATCCTATTCCATCCTCGGAGTATCACATCATGTAGAGTTAGTTGGTCCTAATATGCAAAGTACTTAAGGATTTTGGCATGGCATTCCTAAAAGACAACCTTTTGGCAAGATGGAGCCTTTCACAGCAAAGAGAGGGCAATCGGGTCAGCTTATAGCACAGCCCTGTGCAATTAGTTTACTGAAATTCTACTTCATAGTCCTTTGCCATGGGACAGTACGTCACGGGAATTAGCTTAGCAAAGGTAAAAGAGGCACCTAGCGGGTTTCATAGGGACATTTCAGCTGGGCAACTTGACTTCAGAGAAGATAGAACCAGAAATATTTAAACAGAGATACATTTGCTTTTTAAAAATTTTGTTTATCTTTTATTGCAATTCAATTAAAAGCCATTGATATCAAATGATGAGTTTTCTGCTGCAGTAAGTTACTCAGGCGATCATTTTCATGCTGGTGATGACAGAATCTTGAAGTTAATAATTAAATGCAGCGAAGAACATCAGAGGAAAAATATTGACTGAAGCATCAATTCGTGGTTTGTAGAAGTAGGATACCTCAGTAGAACCTGCTCGTAGTGAAGTCAACCTGCTGCATATTGTGGCTGTTTCTCAGGTAAACGATAGAAGTGAGCACCTATTCCTGGGACTTCACACGCAGATGGGAATTCGCAAGAGAAAGAGGAAGAGGGCACTGTTGCAATGATAGAGATTTCTACAACTTCAGGGAAGTATGGAGGCAGTGATTATTTATGTCCCCTTTGGGGTGCGAGAAGAGTGACAGTCACATAATATAAACACCTTGCTCATCTTGTCTCCTTATGGTTTCTAATGTATAAGCAATGGAAACGGTTCTTCAACAAATGAAAAGAGGTGACCTTTTTTTGGCCAATAGGTAGAAACTAAAGCTCAGAGTAGATTGGCTATCATGAAACAGTACTGAGATATGATCTTTCAAACAGCATCTGGTCCTTGAGTTGTGTCCTCAGAATTAAAACTTCAAGTCTGGACCCCACTTTACATTGGCCAAATCAAGAGTATTTCAAGTTGATCTCTTTATAACTTGCAACAACTCTGGGGCTAAGCTGTATCAGGCCCTAAAGTGTAAATAGAAGGTTTATGTGACATGCCTTAGAGACACATCCCATAGCACATTTGGCTATTTTGGAAATTGCCTGATTTTGTTGAAGCATGGCCAGATTGTGATGCAGTAAAAACCCCCTTTTATTAAAAAATACCTATTAATCCAGATATTGCATATCCCGTGTTAAGGTGATTATTATCTGAGTGTACAAATCTGCTTTCAGTGGAATCACATGCATTTCTTCCACCCTGTTCTGATTTCTATTCCATTCTCCCATTCTTTCAGCTCTCACCTTATTTGATCCCATTTGCAAGTATAATACTCGTTCTCCCTGTTTGGTCATCAGCATAACCCAAAATATCTGGTAATACCTGACCAAAGAAAGTCTTGAGAAATCTGTCACAGTACATCCATTTAGAAACTTTTATGCAGTCCTTTTCTAACCAGTTTTTCAACCACCTTACTTCAGTTTTATTAGGACCATCTCTCTACAGTTTGTTTGTGAGAAAATAATAGGAAACAATGTCAGTAGACATCCTAAAGTCAGGTATTTAATTACTACTTCTTACGTATCCTGAAGCCTGCTGTAGGAGGAATTGACACTTTTTTTTCCTTAACAAAAACACAGTACTGCTCATTTGTCCCTGTGAGCTTTCAGATAGTTATTTTTCCATTATGTCTGGTTGGCTGGCTGGTCGGTGTCCTTTGGCCTTCTATTCCATCTTTTCATTTTCAAAACTGTCTACTTTATTTCCTGTTTCCTATCTTATAGGATCTCATCTGACTTCCAGGAATTCACAGACACTGCCAATAGCACTAACGTATTTTCCGTAAGTTAACTGAGAATCCAATTTAAATCCATCTAAATGTTCTCCACTATCTCTTCTGGTTTGGTCTATTTTGATTTTTCCTCCTTTGTTTCTGGCATTCACTTTTTTCGCCACCTGATTTGATTATTGTTGACCTTCTTGCTGAAAATGGAAGCAAAAATGCTATCAAATATTTAAACCTCTTAAGGCTTCTAACTAGTAAGGGAGAAAAGCAGTTTCTTAAAATACCCATCTTGCTGAAAAGGATAAGATGTCATGATGATGTATAGCAGTGCTCATTCCCTCATGGGGTGACCTAAACCATCAGAGATTTCCCTTCTCCTGGTCAGGAATAGTACCAGACTCTTGCAACAGAGGATGTAGGCTGAGAGGAAAGACTGCATCCTTGTATACAACATCTCCTAAAAACCCAGCGTCTTTGGTGAGGGCTAGGATCCATTAAAGGCAGAAGAAGCTGTTTAAAATACACACTTGTAGAGAATCACTAAATGCACATGCAGAAAGGAGAAGAAGGAGAAGGGGAAGCATTTGTGTAGCGGAGTGGGCTGGGACAGAACTGACCATTAAAATTTCCATGGATAGGTGCAGTTCATCTGAGGTCATAATTGCCTAACGATCTTTTCCCTATGCTGGCTCTCTGTACTCATTCTCATATTTAAAAACTACAAGACTTGTATGAGACTGGAGTGTTTTTCCTGCAGTTGCGACCTTTCTCCTTTCCTCTGTAATCTTCGTCTCCCATACAAGTTGTCTGAAATGACACCTCAGCTTTTGACACAGCTACTCAACACAATCCTGAAAACTATAGAGGTTATGAATCAAAACACAGGAAAATTTGCAAGCTGAGGCAACTTTCATTCCCCTAGAGTTTCTAGAAAAGCATTTTCCAAAAGAACAGAATCCAGGGGATGTTTCAAAGGATGGGAAACTTGAAGTGTGTCAACAATGAGAAACGATGAATGAGATCTCCTGGGAAAGGAAGTGTAACATAAATAACAGAACTGATACAAGAAAAAAAAAGGTAAAATCAATACAGAATTAATAAAGAATAAATAAGTGATATGGAATAGAATTAATTAATACTAGTCAGCAAAATTTTGCAGAAAACATGTCTCATTAAACAAATGCAATTTAAATATTTGATGATTTTCCAAGATTGGCTAACTAAGGTAGCAACAAAGATGTAATCTGTTTAGACTTCTGTATGGTGTTTGACTTTTTGATGCATAACACTTTGATTAAAAAATTAGTTTCACATAATATCAGCAAGGCACATGTTAAGGACATTAAGAACAGGCTAATTCACAAACTTGCAAAAGAGTTTGTCAATGGGAAACCATGATGGCGAGAGGATGCTCTTAGTAGGGTTCTGCATAGACTGTTGCTGGTTCTGTTGCTACCCCATATTTCTGGAAGGCAGCTTGCGATCATTGTTGATAATATTTGCAGATAACACAAAGGCTGTCAGCATGCTAAATAATGCAAAGACATCACTCAGCGAGCTGATCCCAGACACGGTTATGTAGCCAGTGACGAGGAGGAATGGGGAGGAAGATTCTCAGGGCTTAGCAAGTGAATCACTCAACATGAGCAGTAGTGCGTCAGGAACGGGACTGCCACCTCTGCAGAGAGCAAGATCGCAGACAGGACAGGGAGGTGAGTCTTTGCTGACGGACATGCTTTTTTCCTTTCACTGCCACTCCAACTCTCATATGTGATTTTTCTAATACATATTTTCCTTAGGAGGGATCCAGTTTACCTGGGTGGACTCTCTAAGCAACACCTGTATTTTTGGCTCCTATTGGAGCACTCCTACAGTAAATGCCCAAGTTCCCAGGCAAGTAGTGATGACAGATGCCTTGAGGGCCTCCAAAGGAAGATCCACTTTGTCTAATTTAGGTGATTAAATTTAGGCAGGCAAGATCTCTCCCTGGAGGCTTCCAGAGCTTCCTGTCCATCCCCACTGACCACGTAGGGAATTTCAGCTCTTCTTTTGAGAGGAACTTCTGAGTCAGATAAACTGGATCACATTCCCTGTGGAGCCACTTGACCTATATAAATGTGTATTGTCTCTACTGACAGGGGAATCTGTCTTGTTCACTCACAGGTATTGGCTAAGCAGCCTGTCTTGCTATTAAGTCCGCTAAATTAGTCCTGATACTACACGTGAGAAGCGACTTTACTTTATGTAGTGCATATACTGTGTCAAGAGTTAAGAGCATCTAGAGTTTTCATTAAGGCCAAGATATGTCCTGAATTAAATTCATGCTTTGCTAGGAATTTGGAGCATGAAAATTGAATTTCCAGCTGCTATAAAGGGGGGTAAAATCACTGAGTTGCTGGTTTTATGGAGAAGTTATGGTCCTTCCTTTTTCTAATGGTATGCTTTTCTTTTCTCTTTGCCCATCTCTCAGTTCCAGTCATTCATAATCCACTCTTTTATTTTTCTATTTTATAGCCATCCCATAGGAGTAATGTGAAATGTAATCAATCTGTATTTATAAAGCACTCTGAGGCTATCAGGTGGAAGGAAGTGTATAAATGCAAATTGTTACGATTGTTCTTACACTGCTGCCAAGGGACCTGCAAACAGAATCAGGACCCGGTATATTCAGATATACACAGGCTTAGTCACATCTTGTGAAAGCAGCCAGAAGAGAAAACCCAAGGAAGTGTGGGAAGCTAGAAGATTAATAAAATATAGGAAAAGATGGTTCATGGACTGTTTATGAGTTTAGGACTGAATCTTTGTGCTGCCACAGAGTTTTGCCCAGTTTTACTTCGGGTGATGTCTGTGATACCTGCATTTGGAGTGGGTTGTCTATATTGGTGTGTGTTGTTCAGAATGTAGTGACCTAGTCTTTCTGCTACTCTTATAGTCAGTGTTGTCCAATACAGCTTTTATGGTGCAACTCATGTGACCGTTACTAGACATCCACTTAGTGATAAGTAGATCTCATATAATGAGAGAAATTATACCTAAGTGTTTCTCTTCATTGACGATGTATTGTCTGGGGCAGATCTAGACAACTGTCTCAGATGTAGGCATCTATATCTGATTAGGCAAATCCCATCCTATAATTACCTCTGTCGGTAAATTGAACAGTGCCAGGGAGCATTCCCAAGCACTGAAATGCAATCATCTATATTCTTCAGTTTTTAGAACGGTGCCTGGAATGATTTTGGCCCAAAACAACCAGTGCTTTCCCAGTGCAATCCCGAGTCAGGATCCAGCACCAGCCAGGGACCGCTCTGAGTTGTCGATTTGGATGCAGCTACTCTGTTCCAGGGACTGAGATACTTCAATGCTGCAGACATGGCCAGGCTGTGCCAGCTGGCCCTAGAGCTAGAAAATAGGTCCTGGCACTGCTTGGTTTACTAGGATAGTCATATCCACAGCTTAGTGTCCATCGCAACTGTGGTTGGGTACATTCAGTGGATAGACCTGGTAGCCCAAGTTGACAGAAGACTTACAGCCCCACTGGATCTGAGCCATTCGAGTAACATCCCGTAGGAACAATGTGGGAGAGGCAGGAACAGGACCAGACCCCTTTTAGGCAGCATTCAAATGCTTCACATTCCTGAGCCTCTCTCAGTCACAGGTTTTGGGGTTTGTTCATTTTTGGTTTGGTTTTTGAATTTTTGTTTGTTTTGTTTTGTTTTGTTTTTTAAATTTCTGCGTTACTCTTTAGAAGACAGAACAAAAGAAGCTGGACTGAGACATTTTGCATGGACTTATGCTCATGTAGGTTTGCTCTTCATGAAACATGTTCTGCTGATACCCTATTGTAAACATCTTAAGGCAATCTGACTTTTAGGAGTACTTTATCTTGACACTCGTTTCTTAGGTAATAAATTCCTTAGTTTTCATCCTCCTTTTTACCTTTTGTTGAAACCACCATACTCTTCACGTCATTAAACTTCTAACACCACCACTAGGTGAGATTTATCGTGTATCTCTTGATTTCGTGTCAGTTTAAAGAAATAAAGTCCTGAAGCTGACTGCACTTTGCTCCCTCCCATCAGTTTCTGTATCAGCTTCTCTTAATGTATTCAGCCCTGTCCTCACAGGACTCGCAGCAAAGGTCATCTCAGGCCATCTCCAAACAGGCAGAGTAAGGCTGACAAAATCAGCAGAGGTAGCCTGCGACAAAGGAGAAGCAGGAAGGCTCTTAGGAGGACATTTTATGAAGGTGGTCTTTGCTACAAGACCTGTAGTATTGGCTTTCTGTTCTGAAACTCCCCTTTGTAAACAGAAAATTTACACCATCCTCTGATTTGGACTAAATCACAACACTACCCTCTGTTTTCAATGAGGATGAGGTGAAATGATGCAAGGCAGGTATCCAAGATATTGTTGGATGAAGGATTAATACAATCTATTTTTCTTACTGAGATTCCTGTGCTTAGGAATCTCTTTTCCAGCTTCCTTTGGATCTGTAGCTTTAAAAATACATTGCAGGAGCTTCGATGGTTAGCTTGAAAACCCACAGGATGGATATGGTCTCTGTACAAAGCCCTTAAGGAGGATGTAGACAGCAGGCGTAATTTACAGTTCCACAGATCTCCATCTAGAAATGGGTTTGTAGCAGACACCTTTGCTTTCAAAGTACTTTTCCAAATAGGCAGGGACATGAAAATAAAGACATATGGTGGTGGAAGGAATGAATGAATATTCATTGTTAGCCTTTTATGATAGTAGGAAACACAGTAACAAGAGCTGGAAAGATGGGTTTTAATTTTTACAGAAATTATAAGGAGAAGCACATGTGGGAGTGTATTTGATTTTTTCACTCATCTGAGGTAGCTTCTTCAGTCATTTCCATTTTCTCCAGCTGAATCAATATTTTTTTTTCTCTCACAAAAGAAAACAAAACCACAACTTAACCTCCACACCCACACAAAACACATTACTTCACAGCCTGCTGCTCCCAGCTATCTTTGCAAGCTGCCTTCCTTCAGTATTTTATTTTTTCAGTCCTCTCAAGAAATATAATACATTAACATTATGTATTTTGTGACACTCTTACTTGTTACAGATCTCACAGCTCCCTGCTAACATCAGAGGATTTTATCAGGTAACAATGTGAATTAGCTACAGTTGCTTAGAAAATGGCAAGTACATTTTTACAACCAAAACCGGAAAACTAAATTAGAGCAAAACTGGCTTATTTCTTTCTAAGATATTTCCAAGAAAGCTTTCAATTTCTGTGAAAAATTGAAATTTAAATTGGAGAATTAATCAGGAAAAAAAAAAAAAGAAGTATTTTAAATGTGTTTCCAAAAGCTTGATCTTTGAATTGAAAGTTTTGGCTTTTTAAACTAAAAGAACTTGCTTGTTGGAGAAAAAAACAAAACAATTCCATAAATCTAGAACAAAATCATGGCTTTATGCTCAATATTTTTCAAAATCTTTTTTAATATGTGAAAGAATTGACCAATATTATTTAACAAATATTAACCCTTTGAAAACCCTGGCTTGGCAATCTTTACTTATGTGAGCAATATTTTAGCAACTTCAACAACTGCCTTGTAGATACTTAAGGAAATAACATATAACAAAGGTTAAAACTTTTATAATGAAGCAGAACATCTGAAAATGTATCAATACATAAAGGATCTGATGCTCACTTCTTCCTAGGCAAGAGTTTCGAAGGCTCTTTAGGATCTGCTCCTTTTGTGATTACCACTACAGCCTCCTGCGTCTTTGCTAGCAGCCTGACTGTCCATGCTTTTTATTAAATCTCAGGAGTTTCTGTTTAAAATCTCCAAAGTCAGCGGGTGAAGGTTTCTGGTCCCACAGGGCTTGGCATTCTCCCCAAGAGGCACGAGACGCCTCAGTGTTTCGTACCCTTCATTTCTGCAGCTGGCAGGGTTTTCCCATCTATTTTCAAAACCATCACACAGTACGAAAACAAAGCAGCAAATTCAACCATAATAACCACAGCTTGTTTTGGTTTGGTTTGGTTTGGTTTTTAATCCTGAAGGGTCACTCCAGCTCTTACACCCTTCCTCCAGAACCCCCACCCCCCAGTACTACGCACAGACCCTCTGTGTCTCCCCTTTTCCACCCCTGCCCTCCCTGCCTGGCTCCTGTGTAGTGCTGGTCCTGCAGTTGGAGGACATTTAGAACTTACATAAGAATTACTAAGAAGGGAATTTTTTCTTAAAATCCACATTTTGAAAACTAAACTCTATATCACACCAGAGTTTTTCTTTCCCAGTTTGAGGTAGAAAATCATCTAAGCGTATGAACATGAACTGCGAGTCGGTCTGAACTCTGTTTTATTTACTCTTATATACACATCCTCTGTGGCTATTCTAAATTATTGCTCTGTCTTTTCATTATTTAATGTTTTTTTCTACAATTATTTTTTACCAGCTCTTAAACCATAACAACTCAAAATCACTCTTCCAGCAGGACTGTTTGTAGCTTTACTTGCTTGTGAATCAATGTAGGCAATTGGGCTGTCGGGCACCCGACTACCTTCTCCAGTGCACCTGGGCCAACCCCTTGAGCCCATTGATAATTTTTATTTAAACTATTGATGGATTTTGTGTGTCTCGATAACCCTCCAAGCTGAACAAAGTCCCCCACTGAAGCTACATCAGAGTGACACAGAGAGGCTGTTCCCTCCGTGCTTTAGGATATCTCTGCAAATAAATTCGTGCTGCTTTGTCTTTCTGCTATGTAATGTTGCCTTATAATTTTTTTTTTTTAGCAGAATTGTTTGTTCCCAAAATTGTCTCCTTTCTGAGAGTAGGGAACTCCAACTGTTTTCCCCAGATATAGTTGCATTTTTTTTTCCAAGCTGAATCTCTTTTCAAATATTTCTAAGTGTTTCAAAATTCTCTGTGGTTTGTTATTTTTCTGTGCTCCAGACTCTGTGAACCATCATTTAGTTCCCCCAGCTAACATCCCTGATGTGTCGGTTATTCTCCTTTAAAGAGGATTCATTGGAAGACACCAGGGAGGATATAAATATCAGCATATTCTACCGCTCTTAGAAAAGGTGCTGATGCTCTGCTTGTTCCTGGGATGTACTTCAAACCGACTTTTTAGATCCTCCATGGAGTTGCCATTTGAGATGACCAATGCAATGCACTGGTCACTTTATCATCCGCACCAGCTCACACTTTGTTACTGTGTGCTCCAACGCACAGGCAAGACCAACTGCCAGTGCCCTTTGGTGATATTGCTTTATTTTCCTTCCTCGGGAAGGAACCAGTGTTTGCTCCGTCACACCTTTCATTGCACATATTTCTTTGCCCTCCCTTTACATGGTCTGTGCTTCAGCAGTGCCGTGTCTGAATGCTCCGCTGCAGCATCCTGGCAGACGAAGTTGTCCAAGACCAGGAGAAGCTGCAGACAAAAAAACATCCTCTACTGTAACTTATTTAGGCACCAGAGGGACCTGCTCCTCCTAGGGTGGTCTGGACTGCTTATGCTGGGTTCCTGAACCCTACCTGTGGTCAACAGGAAGATCTGCCCAACCTCTTGAGCTCTGTTGGAGGGCTTACTGGGCAAGGCCATGGCAACAGAGAAGCAATTGCAGCTTTCTCCCTGCCGGACCAGGTACCACCACCATATAAACCACAGAAGTCGTGAGCAGCAACAACCCAAAGGCTTCAGGCAGAGCTTCTGCAGCCTGTGCTGAAGCCCGAAGTGCTAAGGTATCTCTGCTGGTAGCACCCATAGCTGAAACTGGGTGACATACTCTGCCAAAGGCTATTATGAGCCTGCGTGTGTAGAAACGAGGAATCAGATTCTGACTTCCCGCTCAAGGTCTCGCTTCTGTGTGTAAGTACAAAGGCTCAATAAAGCCTTTGCATTTAGACTTTATTCACTGGGAGCACTCAACCATTGGCATAAGAGCATCATAAAATAGACAAAGAGCTGTAATTTGTACCAATGGAGCTTAGCATTTCCTGGGGTTGTTGACCTGGGTTTTGTCATGGGCAATGCTTTAAGCTGAGCAAATAAGAGACTGATAGAGTCTACAGCATTTCCTACCCTCGACTTCTCCTTGTGACCTGTAAGAACTCCAGCCCACATTTCCAAGCACCTCCAGATCAGGGGTACCTAGGCCATTAAATGAAAACAGCCTGAGTTTGAAAGGTGTGATGTGCTTGTGGTACCCATTCCAATATTTTAAAATCAAGCCAATTTTACCAAGGCAGTGGTGAATCTTAGACACTGACTTTGGTCAGGTAGGCTTCCAATCCAGTGCTCCCAGCCTCTCTGTTGCATCACTTGGAAGGAGTTCACATTTCCACACCTCTGAAGGACCTCGGGCTTCCAATCTGAATCACTGTCCCTGTGACCTAACGCAAGCCCTCCAAAGCCCTCCAACGCGGGTTCCTTCTTTGTATGCCCTGTCCATTCACACAGTAGTGTGTGGAGGGGAGGTGTCAGCATAAAGATCATTGCTGGATATGCTGGTTTTTCTCCAAAACACTGAAAATTAGTTCAACTGAGTATAGCACATTTTTTGTCTAGTCCTGGGTCAGGCAGAGTCTGCTAACTGACAGCTGTCTCCCCAGTTTCCACTCTCCCTTCCTTCTGTTTCAGTCAGGGTTTATTATGGAAGAACCTTGCTCTCTCAGACTTTGTACAACATCCTTGGTCCCGTCCCAAAATAAATCGATTTCTCCTTGGCAAAACTAACTAAAATACAGCAGGAATTTGGTGGAGGGAGAGGCACCCAGCAGAGATCTGTGTTTTTCGGGATTTGTTTTTTAAAGACATCTCTGTGTCTTGGACTTAGGAGCGAAGTACATAGCTCCCGCAAAGCAAACCTGCCTTTTCTCCTGCCTTGCCTGCAAGGAGCTGCCAGGTCTGCTAGGACTGGACCTAGCGATGTCCCAGGCAATCCGGGCTGAAGCTCCAGGAGGGGCACAGCTGAGCTCTCTGCTTGGAGAGTTGGTGGGCAGCTCTCCTGCTGCAAACGCGTGCATTGCTCTGCTGCTCTCCTTTGGTCCGGGGAGCTGCAGAATTTTCTTCCTCTTATGTAACGCTCGGCTGGTGTCTTTGCTCGGAAAAGCTCTTTATTTTTTTTTTTTATTTTTTTTTTTTTTTTTAGCTGGAGG
>WHYT01016204.1:261054-284450 GCA_009806455.1 Tetrax tetrax
AAAAAAAAAAAAAAAAAAAAAGAAAGAAAGAGAGGGAAAAAAAAAAAAAGGCAAGGAGCCCCCCTCCTCCTTCCTCTGCCCGGTGCCTTCCACCCCCGGCACACACACGCGCACACACACACCCCATTGATCAATATTTGGCTGCCTTGCTGCAACTTGCTGCAGTCTTTTAAAGGAGTAGTAGAGAGAGAGAGGGAGAGAGAAAGGGGAACTGACAGGAAGGGGTAAGGAGCTACACATGTCACATGTGCTTTCTAAGACGGCCAGGAGCATCTGCAGGCTGGATCTGGTGGAGGATGCTGCGGCAGGTGATACACAGAGGGCTCCAGTCGTTTTTCTACAAGCTGGGCTTATTCGTGAGCAGGCATCCGGTGTTTTTCCTCACTGTGCCCGCAGTCCTGACCATCATCTTCGGCTTCAGCTTGCTCAACCGCTTCCAGCCTGACACTGACCTGGAGAGCCTGGTAGCCCCCAGCCACAGCCTGGCCAAGATCGAGAGGAGCTTAGCCAGCAGCCTTTTCTCCCTCGATCAATCCAAAAGCCAGCTGTATTCGGACTTGCACACCCCGGGGAGGTATGGCAGGGTGATTCTCCTCTCCAAACCTGGAGGCAATATTTTGCATCAGGCTGATGTGATCCTGCAGATCCACCGAGCCGTGCTGGAAATGAAGGTGAACTACAAAGGCTATAATTATACTTTTTCCCATCTGTGTGTGTTGAGAAATCAGGATAAGAAATGCGTGCTGGATGATATTATTTCAGTGCTAGAGGATCTGAGGCAGGCTGCCCTCTCCAATAAGACAACAGCCAGGGTGCAAGTGAGCTATCCCAACACTAAATTAAAGGTATGCTCTTACTGCATGCTTTTGCCAATTAAAGAGGCAGCACTTCATTTCTTGTCCTAAACAGCAAAGAGAAATATTATCATATCTATCTCTCTATATCTAAATGTGTGTGATCTGGGATTTCCTCGGGAAGCAGCTGAAACCGGTGCTTTGCTATTGTTCTGTACGAGGAGGGAGGGTTGGGGGGACTGTACGCTAACGCACCAGGAGAAGCGGGGAGTGGAGGACAACCTCGGGACTGGGAGACCTTGCAATGCCTTGAAAGATTGATACCTGGAGGAAAAAGGGACAGGAGGTTTGTGGGGTGTTGAGAGGTGGGATCTCGCTATCACCTTTTCCAACCTCACTGGCATGGTGGGATAATTTATCTTTAATATGGCCAGAAAAGACTTTCCTCAAATGCACAGTGAGCTCCTCTATCTCCCTGCCTCTGCGAGTGCTGTAGGAATAGCGGGAGGTTTGGGCCAGAAGTGATTTCAGGTGTCCTGCCCTCTTTTTCTTTACCTGCATGCAAAGAAAGGGAAGGGAGGTGGATTTTTTTTTTTCTCTCTGGTGTGAAAATAATTAACTCCGCTGCGGATGGATGGACTGGAGTTTTGGGACGAATCCCATCAGCTAGAGGCTTCCAGCAAAGGCGAAACAAGGTAAAAGGGGAAAGAAGTTTCAGTCCTTCCAATTAAAAAGATAAACAATTCGGCACAAATGACCTCAGGAATATTTCCCTGGCACACAAGCACCCATCTGCTTTCCTTCTGATCTGGAGCAATCCAGTTCACCAGAACTAACCTGCTCTGAGCAAATAAGGTGCAAAGTTTGCAGGCGGCTGCTGAAAAGTTTCTGCAAATTACAGGATATCTGCATGCTCCCCCAGGCATTGCACCAGAGGCAGGGTTTATTTAACAGTGTGTAACAAACTCCCTGGCACACTAATTGCTCATGGCTCAGGTTATAGGGAAGAGGAGATGGTCCTTGTACACCAAAGAGGATTTTTGGGGATCACCAGTCCCCCTTTTTACAAAGAGATCCTCAGGGATGTGGGAGGTATTGCTCTTGCAAGTACTGGCCAGATCCTGAAGTTATCATTTGTTTCTTACTGTTCATTTAGCAGGGGAAAAAAAAAAAAAAAAAGCCAGTTCTTGCCCCAAAAACTGAAGCAGAGACATAGGCTGATTTTATTGGTCTTTTTGTTTCAGTAAAAGGGCCAGATGGGACAGTTGGGATTTGGTCCCATTGCTCTAGATGTTCCAGTAGTTGTGTTGTGCAGAGTTGTGGCTGTTTGAGCTGAGTGTGTGGAAATGAAAAGGCGTCCTTGCTGCTGCTGGACAGTCCTGAGTGCAAGGAGTGCTCAGAAACACCAATTATTTTGAATTAAATATCCCTGAACAAATTCTATCTTTTAGTTTGTTGTGAAGATAGTCCTACTATTGCAGAATTAAAGTGCTTTGTTTCCATTTTGCTTATTTTTAAAGTCAAGATTAAGATAGTTCAGTGAAGGACACTGATAATCTGGATTAACATAATTATAAACTAGCTTTATACAAAAATAGTCATTCTACTCTCTCAATCCAGATTAATTTTTTTTTTTTTGTGTGTAGAGAAACCTTAACTGAGCTTGGAAAAATTAGAATGAGCTCACTTACAATGTGTTTTTTAACTAGGAGAGTGCCTACAACTCCTCCTTTTTTAAAGATAAAAGCACAGGAAAAAAAAATAACCTTGTCTGGATTAGAGATTTAATGGAATAAGTGATCGGTAGATAATTCACACATAGAAAGGTTTTCCCAAAGCATAGATGTCTGACTCTAAGCACTGCTGAATGCCAGCTAGGTACCTCCAATCCCCCAGGCAGTAGTTGTGTATTGTCTTCTGCATGAAGCAATAAATGCCCTTAAGTACCCGGGTTTAAAGCTGGGCCGAGCAGGCAGCTTTCTACCCGCTTCTCAGTGAAGGGTGGTAAAGCCACCCAAATCTGTGACTGCACTTTAGTGAAAAGCTAACAATTACAACTCTTTTCTGCAGACAGGGAGAGTGCCTGAGGTTACTGAGAAAGAGAAACACACTTTGCCACAGTTTTTCTTCTTCTGGTATGGTAAGGACTGTTGTGGGACCTCAGATATTCACCTCTTCTGGTCTCTTTGGCTTCAGATGCTGGGAATAAATTACTACTTTGTATAGATTAATTCACTAGATGAGCTCCCTTTTTGTCACCTTTGTTGCCCCATCTGCCTAGCTACAGGGTTAGGGAGTGGTGGACAAACATCTCTTGCTCTTTTTCAAGCCATGGCCAAAATATTGATTTAATCCACGCTTCCAGCCTGTTTTCTCACCTCCCTCTCTCTGCACCTCTGAGCAAAAGCTGTAGAAACCCAGGCTTCTGTCGCTTGTTTTGGGGTGTCTAGCTATGTGTAACCAGAAATATCTTGAATGCTGCTCCCAACAGGGTAGATCAGCCTCTGGATGTTCAGGAAAGGGAAACAACCCCTGTAGCCATAGCTGTGAGCTTTTTATTTCTTTTTATTTGAGTCATGGCATGAAGGAGTGGTCGGGGCTAGATCTCATGGGAATGCAAACAAGAGGGCCAGATCTGCCTGCTCTTATTCAGTGTGGAACAGCATTCATCGCACTCACTAGTCCATGTCCTTGTGAGCTTTCTCAGCTGAACTCTCCTGCCCCATAAAGACCCGCCAGGATCTTCTAGGTTTCCTCATTTTCTCGAAGGACTTGGTTGGTAAATGCTGGTAGATTTTGCTTTGTGTTGTTCCTTTAATAATGGCTTCAGAATGAATAAAATTATTCTAAGAAAAATACAGTAGGTTTGCAAACCGCAAAGGTGTCCCAGATGTGTTTAGTTTGCAGCTGACGTGGGTCAGATGTCAACCTGTACTGGTTTGGGAGCCACAATGACAATGTTGAGCTGTTTCAACCCCTTTCCCGCTCCATTTGGGAGCTGCAAAAAACATCTCGTAGTTTTTTTCTTTCTCTCAAGTCTTGTGAGTTCCTCTCACTTTGTCCCTCTTCCTGTCTCCTACTGGAGCCCAAATTAGTTTGATTGTCTCAGGAGAGGCTGGCTGAAGGCTGACTGTGGATAAGCTCTCGCCAGGTCTTCCACAGGAGCTTTGTGAGAGCCGTATGAACAGGTTTCAGCAAACTGCACTGTTTTTGAAACAGCTGTTCCTGGGCTGCAAAATCTAATGAGACTGCTTGGCTTTTCCAAAGAAAATCTGTCTGTAAGGGGTAATGATTGTTTAATCATTACTCGGTGTCATGTTGGAAGAACTTATAGCCTTGAATACGTTTATCTATCTTCTGTAAGTCGGGAGGTCTTGGTCTCTCTGCTCGCCAGAGGAGGAGCAGAGCGTTGGCACTTACATCCCGAGTGCAGGCTGCAGCGTGTTTTACAAATGCCTGAAATGGGTTTAAAACCCACTCTGGCAGCACTGTGTCATTGTAGGCTAGTTTGCTCTTCTGAAAGGCCAGGTGAACCTTGCTGTGTGAAAATGCCTGCTCCTGTTGTTTGGAGACGCTCTCTAGCCCGTTCACAGTTATTGCTAAGCTACGCTGCAGTCTGCAGCCCAGCCAGAAGAGTGACTTGCCCAAGGTCATGCAGATAGACTATGGCAGAGCAGGAAAACAGAGCTGCTTGGAGGAAGTCTTGACTTTTCGAGAGACTCAAAGACCTTTCAGATATGTCCTGGAGAAAGATTGTCCATGTTTTCCCCAGCCCAGGACAAAAAACTAATGTTGTGGTATTTGGAGTCTGAATTGTGCACTGACCACGCAGATAGGGCAAGTGTACACTGAGCACCAACTCTCAGACATCAAACTGTTAAATTGTGAGTTTTAACAAATCCCAGCATCATTTTTGTCAATTAAGACTTCCAGGACAGCTTCAACTTCTCAGTTGGTATCTCTACTCCATCCTGGGGATAACAGTGTGTATCTGCTTGGATACATTGTGCCCCTGCGCCTAAGGCCAGAGTACGGTCTGAGGTACATTTTATTTATTGGCATAGACAGAATTATTGATTACATGGGGATTACCTCTTGTGTACTATCAGATATGAGGAAGGAGATTGGTTTAGGACCCTGATCTTCCTATAAGTCTATCAAATTTGCTCTGTTTATTAAGAAAAAAAAATCACTACAAAGAATGAGAATGATTTCTGAACGTAGTCCTTATCTGGAGGAAAAAAAACCCCAAACAAACATGAAAGCATTTTTTTTTCAGCTCTTTCACCTTTACTATTTCCTTTCATGTTTATTTGCTAGTTTGTCTGAGAAAACATAATAACTTAGAACTTATCTCTCTGAGATCAGAATGAATATGACAACTGCTGGTTGAAAGGAACCTTTGTAAGCAGATTGGTTTTTGTAATACTGCCTTCAACTAATTAAGTACCAGTCATTTATGAGCACTATTTATGAAACAGCCGCCAATAAAACAGGCATCTCTATTACAACATTTATTATAAGCATATCAGCTGGATATTGAATCCTTTATTGCTTAAGTAGAAAAGTTACTGGCGTTTACTTAACATCTTGAAACTTGTAATTGCGGACTTGCTACTGGCCAGATTCTCTATTTTTGTCATGCTGATAGCTGTACTTTTAAATAAGCCTTGCCTCATTTGTGTTTGTGGAGTCTTTCCCACTGCTCTTACATTAAATCCTTCTTAAATGACCCTGAGGCACTGACCACCTCCATAGGACAGAGAGGGCATAAAACCAGAGCCCGCCTACATCAGAGTAGGTATCTGTGTATCAATAATATCCACAAACTGCTTATTTCTTCAGTAAATTTGGTTCAAGTATAAGATTACTCTGACTCCAAGGACCAGATGCTTCCTCAGAGGCAATGTGGCTCTGTACCCATTTGTGATACCACCTGTCCCAGTCCAAGCCTGTGGCTGAGGATCCTGTGAAGTGCTCTGTGGCTGGTAAAAGCTGCTAAGCCAAATCAAAATAATAAAACACAGGAAGGGATAAGATCAGAACAGGAAGACTGGAGACTGCTGATAGTTTTCATCTCAGTTTCTCTGATCGAGACAGGATTGGGCAGGCTGAGCTCAGCGTAACTGCCCAGTAGCATGAAAGCAAGCTGAAAATGTTCAGAAAGTTTTTTGGTTTAGAGGTTAGGAAAATTTATTCAGAAAGAAATAAGTTGCTCTTCCAACTGTGTTTCCGTACTGTCTGGCAGGACTAGGAAGGGCTCCTGACCCACCTCACCTGGAGGGGCTGGCGGAGCGGCTGTCTACAGCACGTTAGCTGTGCCTGTATTAGGAGATGTCCCGGAAGCTATCAGCTCTTGAGGACATGATCGAGCAGCCTGCCTGCTCCACATGGGCAAGAAATGAAGTGTTTCCTTTCGTTTTCAGGAAAATTCTCCACTCCCTCCTCTGCTTAGTACATTAGGAACAGTCTCATTTTTAGCTCTGTTAGACCAGGTGTTAAGACAACCCTCTTGCCTAAAAGGAAGGCCAAACTATGAGGTCTAACTGCACCAGGGACATGAAACTAGGTTAACCTGTACCAGGACAAGGTATTGCAACATTAAAAAATAGCAGAAAGACAGCAGAAACCTATCAAAGCAAGGATGGGGTTTAGGGTGCTCTTTTTGCATCGCTGTCCTTCAGTTGTGAACTTAACTTTCATTACCAGTTTCTGGGGTAAATTCCACCTTCACCCCACCAGGGCTGTAGGCAGCTGGTTCATTGGGTGTGTGGCTCATTCCTTCCCATCAAGCGGCTGAGAGCAGTGGCCGTGTCAAAAATTGCAAAGAAAACATTCTCCATTGACCTCCCAGATGACCTTGGTCAGCTGCTTCGTGCCCTTCCTTCCCAGCTATTCCACACTTCAGTTTTGTCAGCACTTGCTGGGAGACATGGCCTTTTATGCAGTGCCAGGCCTTCTGGAGACCTTGCCGTGACGTGAATAATAATAAAGAAGCAATTGGAAGGTTGTTTGGGTAGAAAGAAAAGAAGATGCAATTGCAAGCCCCTTCAGTTGGTAACGACTACTCATCACTGTGGATCTGGGATGGATGTCAACCACTTGCCAAAAGTGGGAAGTTCAGCAGCACTTTGCCATCTTCCTACAATAGCTACTCCTCTGTGGACAGATTAAAAAAAAAAAAAACATCCTTTACTACATATTCAGTTAATTCTTGGCAGTGTTTCTACTCTGATGTAACATCTGATCTCAGCCATCCCTATGCCTTTACAAAATGTCTTTTGAGCTCCTTACTGTACTAACTGTGTGAGCTGTTGGAGGGCTCTGAAATCCTCCCTCAGAATTTCTGATGGATGAGTGTCTTCTGTGGTTGATGCTCCATCCCTGGAAACATGCAAGGCCAGGTTGGACAGGGCTCTGAGCAACCTGATCTGGTTGAAGATGTCCCTGCTCCTTGCAGAGGGGTCCCTTCCAACCATAATGATTCTATGAAGCCAACATGGCTTCACCAAGGGCAGATCGTGCCTGACCAATTTGGTGGCCTTCTGTGATGGGGTGACAGCATCAGTGGACAAGGGATGAGCAACAGATATCATCTACCTGGACTTGTGCAAAGCTTTTGACACTGTCCCACACAACATACTTCTCTCTAAACTAGAGAGGCATGGGTTCGATGGATGGACCACTCGACCACTCGATGGATAAGGAGTTGGCTGGATGGCCGCACTCAGAGAGTGGTGGTCAACAGCTCAATGTCCAAGTGGAGACCAGTCACCAGTAGCATCCCTCAGGGGTCCGTGTTGGGCCCGGCCCTGTTCAACATCTTTGTCGGCGATATGGACAGTGGGATAGAGTGCACCCTCAGCAAGTTCGCCAATGATACCAAGCTGTGTGGTACCATCGACACGCTGGAAGGGAGGGATGCCATCCAGAGGGACGTGGACAGGCTGGAGAGGTGGGCCCGTGCCAACCTCATGAAGTTCGACCAGGCCAAGTGCAAGGTCTTGCACCTGGGTCGTGGCAATCCCAGGCACAAATACAGACTGGGCGGAGAATGGATTGAGAGCAGCCCTGAGGAGAAGGACTTGGGAGTGCTGGTGGACGAGAGGCAATGTGCTCTTGCAGCCCAGAAGGCCAACAGCATCCTGGGCTGCATCAAGAGCAGCGTGGCCAGCAGGTCGAGGGAGGTGATTCTGCTCCTCTACTCTGCTCTGGTGAGACCCCACCTGCAGTACTGCATCCAGTTCTGGAGCCCCCAACATAAGAAGGACACGGACACGGACCAGTTGGAGAGGGTCCAGAGGAGGGCCACAAAGATGATCAGAGGGCTGGAGCACATCTCCTATGAGGACAGGCTGAGAGAGTTGGGGCTGTTCAGCCTGGAGAAGAGGAGGCTCCAGGGAGACCTGATAGCGGTCTTCCAGTACCTCAAGGGGGCCTACAGGAAAGCTGGGGAGAGGCTGTTCAGCAGGGCCTGTTGTGATAGGACGAGGAGTAATGGTTTTAAAAATAGAGGGAGGTAGATTTAGATTGGATATTCGGAAAAAATTTTTCAGAATGTGAGTTGTAGAGCACTGGAACAGGTTGCCCAGAGAGGTGGTGGACGTCCCATCCCTGGAAACGTTCAAGGCCAGGCTGGATGAGGCTCTGAGCAACCTGATCTGGTCAGGGATGTCCCCGCTTCTTGCAGGGGGGTTGGACTAGATGACCTTTGAAGGTCCCTTCCAACTCTAACCATTCTATGATTCTATGATTCTATGATTCTATCTGTAACAAGAATTAAAACAAATTCAGATACTGCCATGATAGCAAGGCAACAGAATACAATCAATGAGCCTTCATAAAAAAAATGTGTCATCTTCCCAGCCAGAGAAAGATGCTTTAATGGAGAGGAGATCCTTAAACCAACATTAACTGATGTGTTCTGTGGTAGAAGTGGGAGGAACTTTGTAAGCAGAAAATTAGATTAATAAATATGTCCAAACAAGTTCTTAAATTCTTTAATGTCCTTTATGTATATGTGGGTATGCATATTACATCCATATCTTTCTTAGTCAGTAAACAATGATGTAGGTGAGGTTGTGCTAGATTGAAAATATTAATCTAAGAACAAAACTTGTGTTAAAGCTTTTCAGACATTCAGAGATAAGAGACTCCTATGCAGAGCTCTGCACCGTTATTATTACAGAACCTGCTGACTGGTTTTCTGAGAGGAGTGAATTGAGTTATTAAAATCATGATCTTGCATTTCTAGAGAGAGGCTTTAATTTGTGCAGACCCCAGCTCCATTGCACACTCCTAGCGCAAGCAGTGAGATGTGCTGTGCGTGGCTGGGACTTGAGCTGAAAAGCAGCTTTAAATACTGATGAAACAAAGTCTTCACCAACATGGGAAAGCAGATGCTGTGTGTGATGGAGAAGAGAGGGGAAGACAACAGGAGGCAGAAAGGGCAAGCTATAGACATTATTTTTTTTCTCCGTAACCCTATTCACACATTGGTGGGTAATTCCTGCGCGATGCCAGTTCTGCGTGCCCAGCAGCAGCTCTGTGCGTCGTCGGACAGCCCTCCCACAGGCATCAGTCAGCCACATCAGCTTTTCTCTCTGATTCCAAATGTGCCCTCCTCCTCCAGTCCACTCTTGCTAGCAAACTGGTACTGCACCCAGGGAGCTGATGGGGAGATCGTAGATTGTGAGACCAGCATGTCAGTACCTGGATAATATTGCTGAAATGTTTTGGTCTCATAACGATCTATAACTAGGATGGAAAAAGTCAGTTGACACCACAGGTATGTAATATTTCCTCAATACATATGATAGCAAATGTTTCACCATCTCCCAGAATAATTCTTCTTTAAAAACAGCAATTGCAAGTCCTAAAGCCTGCTTGTCTGCTCTGAGGGCATCTGAGAAGGCAAAGGATTGTCCCGCCTACCTGTCACATGCTTTAAGGCAATGCCATAGCAGAGACTTTAAGTGCAAAGAGCCCAAGTATGCAAGTTGGGATTAAAGATCAATGGGCCAGTCTGCCACAATTAATTTCCTTGTGCAGTTGGTGGGGGACCTGGGAGGTGCCAGAGGGTACCTCCACGGGGAAGCTCAAACACCTAACCTATGTCCTCCTATAGGGAACAAAAGCATCACATATAGGACCGGTTCAATGGGCACCTAAAATTTGTGCCCAAGTTAGATGCCTAAAAAAAAAATAGAAAATTTACCCTTGTATAAGACAGGGTCTTGTTTTTCTTACACCTTGCATAACTGTTTCCACCAGCATCGCACAAGTGTTGTTAGTCTGATGGGGAGGTGTTATTCTTACCACACACATGGTGCATTTTTGCACATGTGTCAACAGCTTCAAAAGGAGTGCTACGACTCGGAAGTAGCCATGGAGTGTTTTGCTGCTTCTGTGCTAAACCACTCATTCCCCTGTGCTGGATGTAGGGCAGGCCCATAAAATTTCAGCTGAATCTTTTTCTATCAGAAGTTACAGCACTCTTGAAATCAAAAGCATCTGTGAAACAATGTCTACCTTGCCCTTAATTTTGCCTTGGGGGAAGAAAAGAGAACAGCAGGTTCCCATAGTTTTATTTTGATGTATCCCCAACAAAATGCTTCTATTTTTTATGTTGAAATGATTCTTTTAAGGAATTCTTTCAAAAATATTTTGCTCTCACTTTATATTGTAGATTAGAAAATAAAGGAGGAAAAAAAAGGAAATGTTTCCGCATGTTCAAACTTTGGGGAAGGAGAGGTCACTCTGATTTGAAAAACACGGAGAAATGAAGTCACCCCACCAGCTCTTCCTGGCAGGATCTCTGCCAGTCCCTGTGGGCATCAATCTGTCCCCCAACCATTTTTCACTGGAGACGAAGGCACTGTATTGATGGGGCAAGTGATCCTTGCTTCCAGTTTCTGGATCAGGTTTTGTTTGCTGAACAACTTACAGTTCATTAAGAAGAAAGATGCTGTTAGTGGTACTTCATTATGCAACACAATCTCTTGTTTGATGGGGCCTGTGACTTAAATATAAATCACCTTTTTCCTAACTATTTTCCAGGGTGGCCTCTTAGAGCAGATTTTGATTAATTAACTAAACACATTAACAAATACAGTGCTGAGCAGACGCAGCAGTGAAATATTCATGTGCATTTTTCTCCTTAAAATCCAGAGTTCCGTTTCCTCATGTCCTATCGAGTGAGATTTTATTCACAGATAAAACATCCTCCAATGGAAGTTTCACCATACAGACTTTTGGACAGAGGTGATAAACCCACTTTTCTTCAGGAGTAGCTGGAATATATGGTAAAAAAAGCTCTACCAGTGGTGTTTCTTTATTAACTAACATTAATTTTCCTGTCCAACTGATTTTCTATCTGCACGTAAAAAAACCAGGTCATTCAGTTGATGTACACCGAATTTATCATTGTAAATTATGTAGAAAGTTGGGGCAGCAGCACAGAAACATAAGCATATTGACAAATGTCTCTCCAATCCTCTCTTTCCTCAGGCTTCAATATTAGCACAAGTATTAGGCTTTAGGTATATACCCAAAAATAAATTTTACAAGCTTGACAAGCTTAAGAGCTCCCCTGCTTTCATAAAGTATTTAACGATATTTCATTTTTAAGAATAATTTAATTTTAAATAAAACGTTGGGTTTTTTTTCTCCTAAAAGAATAAAGCTTGTATCCTTGCAGCTTTTACCATCTTCTTGCCTGTAGTATAAAATTTTGGATGTGGGAGAAAGAGGAAGGCATCCTTGAAGGGAAAAATTGTGTTATATAAACACCAAATACTGTAGCTGCATATGTTCTGTGGTGTTTTCATCAAAATAGGAAAGTTAAAGCAGGTCATTTGTCACTACTTAACAGATCTGAACAACGCTCCTTTAGGAATTATTCTGACACTTTTTTTTTGTGGAAAACCCAATTACTCTTTGAAGCAGCAAAAATTACAAGGAAAAATAAAGGCAGAATAAGATATTTTTTTCACTTTCTTTAGAGTAGCTAAATAAAAAGTAAGAGGATGGAGAATAGCCTGGAAGGAAACTCAAAGAAACCCAAGTGCATCCTGAAATGATAGGACCAGTTTGAACTGGGTCTTTCCTATAGTCTCTTCAATAAGAATGCAGTGGACAGAAGGGACATTTCAAATGCTGCTTTGTGAAGGAGCAGTTTAGGATGTCAGACGGTGATTTTGGTGCAGGACCATGTACTCAAAAACTCATATTCTGTTGCAACTCTGATCTTCCTCTCCCTTACATTGATTTTCCCATCATTAAGGAGTGCTGTGATGCAGCTGGAGAAATTTGGTCAAAGAGCTGTTGGAGTTTTATGATCAATCTCATGCCTCTTCCGTACAACATCAAGCGGTCAAAGACATAAAAGGTTTATAAGGGCAGTCTAGCCCATTCCCTGGCCTGTGCAACATTATGAGGAAATCCTAATAGAAAAATTAATTCAGGTTGGCTGGGATGGGAAATCAGTCATGTGAGTTGGAAACTGTCTGAAAGATTGTAAATGAAGAATCATGATAAATGGTAATGTAACATGTTTATGGAAGGTATCTTGCAGGGTATCTGGAGAATTTGTGTCTCATCTAACATCTCTGTTAATTATCGGGAAGTGGAATTGAATTGCACAGGAATGAAATTCACAGATAGCATTAAACAAGGAGGAGATGTCAGCAGCAGCTGAGTCAGAGAATTTACACAGACAGAACTGGAGCAGCTAGAAAACTGAATAGAAAATAAACCAATTATCTGAAGAGTTTTGTTTGCATTCTGGTCCCCAAAGGGCAGTCTAGGGTCCTCCCTTGAAACAGATTCCTGTGAGCCAAGTTTTGCAAATGTCGAACAAAAGATGCGGTGCTTGAATGATAGGACATTCAAAGACAAAGTTGATGTTAAAGTTGGGATTTTGTGACCCCCACAGAAAGGGCACTTAGTTTTCTGACTTTGACACTGCTTTGCAAGTATGGACAATTCACTACTCGATGTTGTCCTTCCTCCTTCATCTTCTTGCAGATCAAGTTCTGCAAAGACAGCTTTGTATGTTGAATTTGAATGGTGCTTTGGAGGCTGTAGATGATGCGTTAAGTAATCAGTGAAACCTTGATAGATTGTTGCTTGGCCTTGTCCTTTTGTTATCTTTCTAGAATGAAATCGGTAGTCTTCTGGAGTCTTATGCTGACTGTGTGGATTTTGGATGGGCCAACCTTGAAGTTGTTTTGCCACGTTGTGAATCATTGGATTGCTCCCCACCACTTCAAATTTGAATAGCCTCATACCCCTAACATCACAAATTGGCTCAATTTTGTCCCTGTTGAATTTTGTCATTGATTAATTATATTATGGTTGTGCCAGGGAAAAGTTTTCGTAGCAGACAGTCATCAAACTCAGTTGAGCTGGACAGTTAAAAAGTACTCAGCTGGATCATTCCTACTGTTTTTTGTTCAACTTGAGTGTGGCTGCAGACCAAGTCTCTAGAACAGGTTGGTGATGTTTGTGAAATGGATTGTGGATTCAGGCCATTTCTTCTCCTCTTCTTGACAAACGTCCACAGCATCAGGCCATTTGCTGCGGCAGATGGTACCTGGTCTGGTCTGCAGAGTCAGGCTGTGACTCTGCCCGGCAGCTGAGGGTCTGTGGTGTAGCAGTTTGTGGATGCTCATCCAGAAGGTCATGATGGGAAAACCAATCCCAAAGGTGGGATATATTTCTTCTACTTTGAGTCCTTTTATATTTAGCATCTAACCTAAACTGGGCCCAGTGTACAATCAGAGGAGAGAAGGATGAACCTCTAGAAGGAATGCATTTCACTTTTTCTGAACAACTACATTGGGCCAGGATGAATTCACCCTTCGAAGACATCATGGACCAGAGAAAGAATGTTCTGATCATGCATTCACTTTTCACCTGGTTAAAATTAGGCGAGCTGAATCCCACCGTACTTTCATTTCAAATCACTAAAAAAATAAATAAATAAATTTTCATAAGCATGGGAATATACTAAGTTTTAAGATCTTTATAGCAAAGACTTATGTCAGGTGAAGTGATTCTGAATCACCTAGGCTATAATCTGCATGTGCACAGACCAGAGAATAAGCTTCCCAGAATGATTCCATGGGGAAAATCAAAGCTTCTTCTCAAGCCCATTGCACCTTTATCTCACACCAAATCTCTGATAGGGTTTTGAAAAACTCTTTTGGGAAATTATTATTATACAGTTGCAAAAGAACTAAAATACATTAATCTGAGTAAGGAATTAGCTTCCACTGAAGGAATGGGAATTAAATGCCATCCTCCTGCAAAATAGATTGCCAGATATTGGCAGTTTATTGCAGTAGGGAGACTGAGATTTTGCAGAGTACTCAGAAGACAAATGCTGAAGTTCTATCATTGGGAAGCGCTTCACCATTTAATTACTCTTTGGCTTACTTTATCAGAATTTTTCCCTGATACGCATTTGTTTGAAATCCAAAGGTGATTAGATATCACAAGGTCCCACCATCTGCAGTACTTTTGTTTTAAAATTAAAAGTCCATTCCTTCCTATTCTGACAGAACCAAAACTTTTCCAAGTAGGTTATACTAATATAAATTAAAAAATCACTTTGCACTCCAGGGGACTTTGGAAAGTTTATTTTAAAAAATATGTATTACTTTAAAGTAACTGTAAAATGTCTATTTGGGGAAAAAAAAGTTCTGGTGTCTTGCAGGGAAAGGTCTCAGATAAGTTGAAAAGGTGGTGGTTGTTATTTTGTTATTATTTACAATGAATATACGACATTTCTTCAGAAGAGCTTATACACACTAACTAAATATTCATCTTACTTGGTATCTTGAACTCATTGTTAACAATAGCACTACATTAACATTTAAATCTAGGAACACATGTAACCTAAGTTTAAGCATTTAATGATGGTATTTAAGTTGGGATTTGGGATATTGTAGGTTTTAGGAGGACTAAAAACCCTAAGAATGAGATTCAGCCTATTTAAGATCAAAATTGCCCTCTGGAGGTGCCCCATTTTGCTCTTCTTGAGCAGGCAGCCTGACAGGCCTGGTATTTCTACCCTGGTCGGTTAGGTAGCCTGACTCAGGGCCTCAGAGTCATGTTTCGAGTCCTGTTCTGGCTGAAGAGGCACATCCAAATGAGAAACTCTGCTTGAAGTTAATAGCTGCTGTGTACTGGCACGAAAGGACAAATACTCAGCCGTGAAATACAACCACCTTGAGGATGAAGCTATTCAGGTGTTGCATAGCTGACACCACCACTGGACTGCAGAGTTTGAGCACAGGAATTAAAGAAACCCTGAGCCAGCTGGCAGCAAGGAGAGAATTAAATATTTTTTTTTTCTTTTTCATTCTTCTTTCCCATTGAGTTTGCATAAACCTGGATTAGTGCTCCAGTCCAGTTCACCACATGAACTGCTGCTCCCGGTTTGCCAGGGAGGAGGTGCAGGAGAAGGGAAGGGACCCTTCCTTTGGCAGCATCACCAATTTGTACTGTGAAGTACAGCGACTGAGGAAACTCCAGCATCAGATGGGAAGGTCTGTGGAGCATGGGCAGCTTCTCCAGGTGTTTGCACAGTACCTTGCACAGCAAGGTCCTGGGCCGTGCCAGAACCTCACTGGTGACCAGTGATTATGGTCTGAACTGAGAGCTCAGCATCTGCTGTACCTCGTGTGGGTCCTCCCAGGCCTCAGCAGCGCAGACTGTATCAAAATTATTTGCTCCCAGCATGGGGAGCTTGATCAGCAGCAGTTGTTAGCAACTCCTGCAATCTCTAGATGAAAGGTTTGTGGTGATGTAAAATTTTCAGGTTATCGCATGCTGTTGTTTAACACTTGTTTATCATTGCAAATGTGCTCTGTGCCTTCTGAGACAGCAGGGGCACTCTCTCCCACAAAGTATGGCTGAAAAAAAATAAACAAAAGCTGGCCCTCATAGTGTTAGCAAACTTCCAGTGGGAGAGCTCTCCAGTGATGGGGGACAATGAGAAACCCAAAGTGATTCTGCCATGAGCTTTACTTTTTTACTGGAATAAGAATTAAAGAAAACATCTTAGAGAATCACACATGACAGCACCTTCGTCACTATAGGCTACTAAGAACATAAGATTTTATCATGAAGGGCACACGTTACAAGGTCATCTTGAGACAGATTTTAAAAATGTAGAAAGTATTTGCTGATGTACATATGTGAGGGGTGAAAAATCTCTCTGAACGGACTGCATTCAGAAACACCTTGGGTGGTAGTCAGCTATCTCATATGCAGATCCAGAACCCCAGCTTCAGTTATATTTTAATGCATAAATATAGGCCTATTAAATATCTCATTCCCACTCCCCCTTTCCAGATTCTGGTCCAATGTTAGGAAAAAAGAAAAAAAAAAAAAAAAAAAGAAAAACATCTGAAACTAGACATTTTTTTGGCTCTCTCCAGCTAACAAATGGCCAAACTCATTAAAAACCAGTGTGTGCTGGAGGGAAGGGGAAGGGTGCTTCAGGCTAGAGAAATTGCTTCACAATGCCAAATTTGAGATTAAAAAAAAGAGGAAAACTGATTAATTAACTCTTAAAAAGGAGGAATTTCCAGCTGGAAGTGTTAAGTGTCCTTAACTATATCTATTTTGTGCAGTACCTAGTTGAGCACCGTGAGAATGGAAGCTCCTGATAGGACTTGGGTAAGAGCACAGCAGTGCCTTGCATTTGAAGGCTGGGCTTAGTTAAGCCTGCAAACTGCTTATCTGGAAATTAACCTCAAAACCACGCTGGCCCCAGAATCTCACCACATCATGCCTGGCTCTGTCTGATTCGTTATTTCTTTTCTTCTTGCCTTTGATAAAACGTTATCGCAATGTTTCAGTACTTTGACTGCTGGTCCCCAGAGAAACCAGGAAGAACAGAGACAAGAGAAAATTAGAGATGTTTGCCAACATAAAACATATTTTAAAAAGAAAAAAAGTACCCTTTTCCGTGTCATTATTGAAACTTCAGATTGTAAGATCTTAAATGATTCCTGTAGATCTGCTTTACTCCTGACTTTTTATTCTCTGATGTTTGTTTTTTAACATTTCCTTTAGATGAAGTAATAAAACCAGGCTAATCCAATTCATTTTGCTTCCTGGCAGGTTTTCTTCTTCTTTCTGGTGTGTATTGGACTTCGAGTAGTGTAGGGAAAACAGTTAGAAGAGGTACAGAGTGGGATGCACACAGTGCAAAAGGGCCTGCAAACCCGTCAGTGAAAATATATGCTGCCTTTTTAGGATCTCCTTTTAGGGACAATTGTTTGATCCCATTCTCATCCCCCCCAAAATCCTTCAGCTTGGGCATGTGAAGTAAGTGATAAAGTTTTGCAAAAAGTTTTGTGCCTTTTTGCTTTTTTTTTGCTTTTGTTGATATGGAAAGATGACAGGAAATAAGTTTTTCTTGATTTTTAGTGTTTCCTGCTGTCTTTTTTTTTTTTTTTTACATTAGGAATCAGGTTGTTGTTTAGCCTATAACTTTATGAGCTTCAAGAAGGCTTCAAGATTAAACCTTTACAAAAGACAGAAAGCATTCTGGTGGAATATTGTCCAATTAACTGTATTTGAAGAAAGCAATTACCCTCTTCAGATAACAAGACTCTCCTGGATTTCACTGGGGCACAAGATAGCTTTAATTCATTAATCTTGTTTATTTTTTATTCTCAATTTCATTCAAATTCCTATATTCTGCAGAAGGATTTCTTTGTTAAAAAAATTCTTTCTCCCTCTTCTCAGCAGCTCATTTCACTTTTTTTCTTTGTCAAACACCTGAAAAATCCACAGTAACTATGAAACTTCCAAAGACGTCTTCCAGCCATGTTATGGAAGACACTATCTTGGTGTGTCACGATTTAGAAATGCACAGAGGCTGAAAATTGGGCCAGATGGACCACTGTCCTGTACTGAAAATACATTTCTTGCCTTCTTAATCTCTTTGTAATTTTCTTTCTTTCCGTAGAATATTTTTAACATTGAGTTTGAGCTGTGGGTGAAATCATGGAGTATTCTTTAATAGAAAGTATTCTTGTTACAGATTCCTAGAGTTTTCCAGATATGAAAGATGGTAAAAGTGTTCTTTACACACATGCCTACATACGTGAGTGTGAGTGTTTAACTGTATATATCCAAATTTTGTTGGTTTGTGCATGTCCCTTGAGGTACTCCTGTCTCCTTAGTGATTCATTACCACGTTTTTCCTTGGCACAAACAAAATCCTTTGAGATGAACCCTAGCTGTGCTGGGGAAAAAAACCTCTACTTTTTTTTAAATTGGACCTGGGTATTCTTCATGGCTTATCAGCTGGCAGAGGCCTAATTGTTGTCCCAGTTTGCATAAGTGGTGGAGGACCACAACTGTACCGTGCAATGCAGGAGCTTGGATTTCCCCTCCTAAAGTCATGTGGCAACTCCTCACAAAAGTCTGTCATAAAGCAGGATCTGAATACATAAAAAAATATGAATGCTGTCCTGCTTGGTAATATGAAGAAGCATGGAGTTCCTGGGGTAGAAAAACAGTTTTTGAGGAAATCCCTACACCTCAGTGCAGAGTTCCTGCTTAGCTGAATCAACCCTGCTCTGCAGCTGGCCTGCGAAGAGTGCAGGTGGGGGAATGCAGCCAAAAATCTCCAGTAATCAGCGCATGGTCCTGTGCATGGTGAGAAGAAGCCACTGAGTTATAAACCAAGTCCCTTCTTTCCAGACCAGAGACAGAGGTGGAGTTATTCATGCCACACTCTCTGTCTTCCCCCACTACTCGCTCTTTACATGTTGACCTATTAGAGGCCATTGGGGAGAACCCCAGAGCTGGAGACTGGGTTTGAATCCTCCTGCACTGTACTGGGCCCTATGCACAGGTCCAGGGCAGCACCGTACAACCATGCAGAGGTTGCAAACCAGGTGCCCAGAAGTAGATAGATGCCAGCAGGAAGAAATAACATGTGCTACCCAGCCTGAAGTGTGACTTTTGGAAATGCTTGAACTTTCCTGTTGGAGTTGGGGATCAGTTTAGGGTAGCTAAATCCAGCCTTGAGTTACTGGCATTTTCTCCTTCCTGCCTCCCTCTTTTTTGCACCTCCAGCCTCTTTAGGGCACCCCAGTCCATAGCCCCACTTTTATTTTACAATGATAACAAACTCCACTTATTTTGCATCACTGACCACTTTCTTGCTACATAAATCCCCCCACAGAGCACAGTTCCCACTTGCTTATTTTGTTCATAGCCATCCATTGGTCGGGAGCCCATTAACATATGGACAGGGGAAATTGCTGGTCTGTGGTGATTATTTTTACCACCATTCCTTCATACTGGAGGATTTAGGGGCTAGCCTGACTTTTTGCTCTGTGGTACCAGGGAAGCTCCACTGGCAGAGACAGGCAGTGAAAAGTAGAATGTTGAGCCCAAGGTACCTGCCTCAAGGGCTTTTCATAGAATCATAGAATCTTTAAGGTTGGAAAAGACCTCCAAGATCATCAAGTCCAACCATCAACCTAACATCATTATGTCCACTAAACCATGTCCTGAAATGACATGGTTTGATCCTGGACAGGGCAGAGCACAAACTCAAAGGACAATATAAACTGGGGAGGGAGCTGTGGTTCTGTGCCTGCTGGAATAAAGAGAACAGTGGCATTTTAAGACCTGACCTGGTAAATTTACACACCTGGGCTTACCAATGACTTGAAAGGTCCTACTGACATGAATCTCCTGTGGAAGGTAAATTGATGTCACAAGTTTTGCTGACCCACCTACTGCAGGGCTTCCTCTCTTGCCATCTCACCAGTCCCCAGGTTGCTGGGCACCCAAAGCCATCTGCGGCCTTCACCCTTGGATACATCTTGTGGGGCCGGGGTTCAGCCACCAGTTCACCTGCCGCTGCCTGAACTGTCAGTGCCAAAGCTATTTCGCCGCTGCGCCTGTGATCCTGCTGCTCATGAAAGGGAGAAGAAGAAAAAGGCAGATAGGCCAACTGTGCCCTGAAATTACCTCCCAGCGCTTGCAGTCCTCTGTGCTATCTGTAACCCCTCCATCTTCCAGGAAAACCCTTCCCCATATGGGGTTGGTGTGCAATCACAGCCAACATGGGTATTACTCAGCAGCTTCAAGGACACCACTATGTCCTTGAGTGCATGGGTACAACTTAGGACAACTGGGGACAAAGCTGTGCTGGCAGTGAACTGGGAAGTAAATCCACCCCTCTGTTCCCCAGAGAACTGGGATGGGATCTGAGATGGACCAAATGGGAATCTGACCTTGAGAGTGAAGGAGTCAGCTGAGTGATGAAGAGCTTGAAGATAAGGCAAAGAATACAGGAGGCTTAAAAAGGAAGAAAAGGTGAAATACAGTCTAGAAGCAAAGGTTTGGTGTGGAGTGAGCTGATCTGGAAGGGCAAGGGCTTATCTTGCATTTTCATTCCTAAGGGATGTGCAGGGGAAGCAAAGGTGGAGGAACAGCCTTTTCTGCTTTCCCTCTGTCCTTCTGCTCTCTTGACAGCTGAAAACCTGATGGCGTGATACTGAAGGAGCAAAGTGGGGAGGACCACTCAGAAATACAGTGTGTCCAGTAATAGAAGCTCTTCTGCAGAGAAGTCTTCAGTAGCAATCACACTCTGCTACGGCACCCTTATGAATTCCTCCATAATTTGATTTAATCGGAATCAATAGATCTGTGTTAGGAACACCTCTCTTATTCTCTGTTACTAATCCTATAAGTCTCTTGAAATACTTTTCTCCTGTTCTTGTCTCTTTTCAAATTACTTGGTCAAAACCTAGAAACCCAAAGGAGTAAAGGAAAGGAGCACAAAGGCAGACTCATTAGAAAGAGGTGCGGGATGGTTCTGGTTGCCTTTCAGATGTTCTGGGTACACTTCTCCTTCATGTAAAAATCACTCTCATGATCCCTGATTTCCCTGGGAGAAGGCTCAAGGTCTGTGTTTGTTAAAATGCAGAACATGCCTGAGAAGGGGCCAATATAAGCCAGAGATGACAAGACAGGTCAGCTAGTTTTGTGTTTGCATCTGCCACTGAGGCTGAGTTAATCTCTCCTAACTTTTTCACCTGATAAAAGCTAGGATCAAGTCTTGTGCTTCTGCTGTAAACAGAGACAGGCAACTGCAGCGGGCAGGTCTGGTTTTTACCTGTACCTTAGGATGGGGTGAATCATCCTCTGGATATGCTTGGCTCTTCCCAGTGGTTATAAAACAAATTTGCTTGACTAGCTGGTGAGCTGAACCTCATCACTACCAGATAGCTGGAACTAACTGGATTGATGCTTATTGTAGCAGAGATCTAGAGGATTATTTCCTGGACAGCTTTTCATAACCACTTTCATATATTTTATTTTTGCTGAGTGTACAGACCACGCGGCCGTTTCTGTGTCGCTGTTCCCAGTCAGCCAAGGTGCGGTTTTACCTCGAATGCGTTGCCCTCGGGGCTCGTTTGCCATGGACTCTGTACAGAATAGCTGCACAGGGACAAGCACAGCAAGCAGTCTGGTGGGTGTGCAAGAGCACCTACACAGCTCTGAGGGTAGGAAAGCTGCTGCGCTGACATAAATCAGCGTTATGTGCGACCATTTGAAGGAGATGCTTCAGGAATTGTTGGTAATTGGTGGCTGTGTAAAAGGGATCAACTGGTATAAGGTCGCCATGGATAACTGTACCAGGGACAAGGACAGAGAAATCAATTTGATCGGAGAGAAAAAAGCTCCCTCCAAAGTTTTACAATGAGCTAGAGGGAGGTAGGAGCAACCAAATATGTTAAACCTTAGGTAATGTCTCAAAGAAAGGTTAGGTAATGTCTCAAAGAAAGGAGATTTTAATTCTATTTTACCTTGAAAACTTTAGATGAACTAAAGAAACTGACTTCATCCTAACCTCTGTGGATTTTAGTATAATACTTTCTATGACCTCCTTTTGGTAGAGTACAAATGTCCTTATCACGGGGCAAAACAACTACATTGATCTCATTAGGATGTTTATCACATATATTTCACCAGATATTCCTGGTTGCCCTCTGTTGAACGTATTTAAACTTTTAAGATAAAACAGAGTTGAACCAGGATTGCATGCTTTATCCTAACATTTCTAGAATGTAGCTTGATAATTATCCATCACTCCAGTTGATAAAAGGTAGCAGTTAAAGAAAAATAAAAATAGAGATAAATTTGCTGGCAAAGGTTCTTCAAATGTACTTGAATGATCTGATGGTAGGGTACAGGAGCTCCTCTCCTCCTTGCCAGGGATCCAAAATGACTTTTAAACCTCTCACCAGCCCTGGCATCTACTGGGAATGGTGCTGGGAAGGCAGAAGCCTCAAAAATACCTTAAACTCCCATGACAGTGAAGTCAGTGGAGGCTGGTGCCATTCAGAGTGGGGAGGAGAAGACAATCTGCCCAAGGCTGGTGTGGCAGCAGGCAGTGACCACGTAGAACCCCAGGGATGGGAGTTGGGGCTGCGGCAGCTACACTGAAACTATTAAGGAAACAAAAAAGGTCCCAGGTAGTTTAGTAGTAAGGGAATATTGCTAGTATCCCTCTGGGCTGCATGCAGAGACAATCTATGCTTACATTAGCACCAGCAAAAGATATTTACCTCAGGAGGAGCAGCTGTTTTTGTTTAATCTGAGAGGTCCTGTACTCAGATCTAGAGCAAGTCAAGCATTCTCAGGCCATTTACACATCTTTTTAGGATATTAAGGGTCCAAGCATCCATTACAAGCAAGTTTCTAGCCTGAAATGTGGTAGGGTGTTTATCCTACATCCATCTATTCACCATTAGAGATTTTTACTGCTGAATGGACAAGGAGTCTGGATATAATCACAGAATTGAATATTCAACTATGTACATGGATTTTCAACCACGTGTAAGGCCAGGTCTGCAAAAATGTGGGTGACAAAATCCATCATCCTGGGGAAAAAGATGGGTGATGCTGTTGATATCTGTCATTCCTCTCTCCTCTGAGAGTCCTTAGTTCCTATCCTCCTCTCTCTCACTATCTAAATCTACCATATGGCTTTGGGGCATCTCGAAAACAAGAAGAGAGTACACAAAAAAAAACAAAGCAAAGTTTTTTGCTTGGCCTCGGTTTAAGATCAAATGTCACATGCCTCAGCAGGTTCATGCCATTTTTAAAGACGGTTGGATCTGGAGAGAATTAGTTGCCATTAAAATGGACTATGGCCCTTTTTGTCCTCTGGGAGAACAGAAACTGTGAAGTTTTCACTAGATATTAAAAAAAAAAAAAGAAAGAAAGAAAAAAAAAAGATAAAAACACATAGATACAGCCTGGGAATCTGAAATTCGTGCTCCAGCCATGCCAGTGATCTTGATAAAGGCAGTTATCACCTTGTGTTGTAGATCCTCTGGAGACACATGGGTGTAAAATGGTGTACAACCAATTAATGTTATTATTACTTTATTTCTCTATTTTTTGGGTTTACTTTTCTGCGTATAAGATCAGAGAGCAGAAATATATGTAGGTAAAATGTGTAAGGGGTCTGCGGTCTGGAACTAAAACTCTTGTTATGAACTTTAAAAATAGCATCATGTAGGTATATACCAGGAAGAGTGTGCT
>WHYT01016205.1:0-57670 GCA_009806455.1 Tetrax tetrax
ATTTAAAAAAAAAAAACTTGCCAAAAAAAAAAAAAAAAAGTCTTCCTTTTAACCCTCGAATTACTTTATGCACTGAAGTTCCAAGAGGATCATATTCCATCAGGGATCAGGAATCATTGATTTGTTTTAAGATACAGCAACTACAGCTCCTCGGGGATGAGACTAGAAGAGCTGTCATCTTGGTAAGAGATTTTGAACTGCAAAGAGCAGTACATGATGCCATGGTCCTATGGCAGCACAGTCGGGTTTCAGTCGTGGTCTCTTTGGGTGCAGCAATTCTGAGAATTTCCTGTGCTCAAAGTGCTGCTGCTTTCTGAATACCTTTTAGCCGATGCTAATGACCCGTGTCTTTAATTGTTGTAGTTTGTTTTTAGGGTTTTGGTGGCTTATTGCTAGAGAAAACCATAATCCCTGGGGAAAAAGGGCTCCATTCAAATGGAAGCCCAAGCACTGAGGCACAAGGATGTGGCTTAATGTTTTATTGTCCTTTTCTTTTCATCATCCTTGCTGGACATACGGTCCTGCATCCTCCAGCCCTTGAAATACAGTTTGAGATTGTACTTGGACTTCAGAACGAGGCAAAGGTGGTCTTGAGCTATCATTATGCCAAACTGAAATAAATAAAAATAGACTTGCTACATTATGCCCACCTCTGATCAGAAAAACTCATCCCAGTTCCCCCTGATCGATTTAGGAACCTTCTTGGATTTGTGATTCTTCTTTTTCCTTAGTTATATAGAAGTCTTAAGACTACTGTACAGATTCTCTTTCATCTTGTCAGAGGAGCTGTTGTGCTTCTCCCATTGAACTGTAATGGTGTGGCAGCCCAGAGATGGTAGTTTTTGATGGAGTGCAGTGATTCCTGTGGGCTCACAGTGTAGAACTGACTGGATCCTTCTCCAAACTTACCAAACTTTGTTATTCCCAGTTGAAATGAGAAAATGAGAGAGAGGTAGGCAGGCACATGGGCATTCATAGGAATTTTCAGTCCAAGTCACTGAACTTCAATAGTGTTCATTTTATATTTCTCTATCTATCTGTCTGTATTTATATACCTATATGCATATAGATGTAAATATTTACAATCACTGGCACTTGAGTGTTCTGTATATGGCCATTGGTCTCTCCTGTTTGTCAGGTTGCAAACTGAAGGATTCCCAAAAGTAAGGACTAGTAAGGCGATCTGATGCCTTTCGATGGATAGCCCAGCCACAAGGGCAAGCTCTTAGCTGAATGAGTGCTCTTGGTGTTGTCCAGTGAAGAATGAAAACAATGAACTTTGAAATTTTGCCAGTGATTGCAGCCCTGCTCTTCAGAGTAAATCCTGGGGATCTTAGGAGGTCTGTCTTCCCATAGGGAGAAGACTGTAGGCATTGTGAATCTGGTTTCACTGGCACTAGGATCCCTTTGGGTTGTTTAAAAATGAAAAGTCATTAAAGGGATAGAAATTAAGTTTAGTGTTGAGAACTCTGTCACTGACTTACTGCATGACTTTGAGGAAGGCATTTTAACTTGCCTGTGTCAGTTTAGCCATCTGTAAAACAGGTACAATCATATACAGCATAATAATTTCCCTCAGTGAGTGCCATTTTCAGTCTATCCTGTACTACTTAATGATTTGTGTGACTGCTGAAATAACAGCATGCTCTAAAACCGTGATACCCTTATGTATTTTTCACATAATCACTAGCAGTTGAAATATTTGTTCTGACACTTGAGATTACTCATGTAAATAGAAAAATTATAGCATGCTAGTGATGCCAGAGACCTTGAATTCCATCTGAGCATGTGGGTGATTGGAGAGGGATCTATAAATACTAACGGGGAGAGGGAAATAACAAGCATGAACAGCACACAAGAAATTCTGAATCAACTTATTCCAGAGATTTAGGTAAAAGATTTTGAATACAGTATGCCAGGAGATGGTCTTTAGGAATCTGACTACTCCAAGTCTACTGGAGAAATGTATTTTGCTCCATTTCCCTGTTTTATCTTAAGCAACATTTTTCTGTTGTACTTTGAGAAGCATTACAAGGAATATGATGACCTAGTCTTAATATCACGTGACTAAAACCTCTTTTTTAATTTTTTGACTTATGAAATATTCTGCCTTGGAGACAAGCAGACACTCCAGTTTGATTATCAATGAGTGACTCATTGGTCCCACAATGGTATCGCTCAAAATCTGACTGCTAATTTCCATGTTCAGCTCCCAAATTGCCTGTTTCAGATCTTTTCCACTTCCATTATGAAAGATTTGCATAGTTCTAATTGTAGAGTTCGTAATGTCACATAACAATATGGCAAATGAGCTATGTCACATTTTACATAAAAATACAGTAAGTTATATAGCTACTGCTTGCAGGGTTTGACAGTAGTCTTTTTCAATTTGTAGTTTTATTACATAAAGGACATGTATGCAATGTAGCTGTTCCCTGTTCTCTACTGAGCAGTGTTTCTTTTGAGTACAAAATATACTGCCAGTGTCTTCTTTGAGATCCAGCCAAAGCATCTCCTTTTTAACCAAACATTGTACTTCTGGACATTACAGAATATTTACAAGCTGAAGTTTATTTTTCGGATTATGAGGAGAGAGCTATCTCTGCATTTATTTTGGGGAAGTACATAACATTTTTGAAAGACCAATGAATAGCTTATGGGACCTTGCTGCTAGAATTTGTGCATCTGTCACTAGTGACACATCAAAAACCAGAACCAAGTACATGCAATTTATTGAAACAGAAACTTTGCGATTTAAAATAAACTAAATCACTTGAAGGAAACCATAACACATCAGTGTAGTAGGTATGAGTAATGGAAATTATAATGGAAAGTATTGAGCAACATCAACTCTTAAGAGTCTGTCTGTGGGTTATTATTAATTTGCCAGTTTGAAATTTTCAGTAAACCTGTGACTGCGTTTGGTCACTCCATCAGCTCAAGTGCTAGCAAGTGTCACTATCTAGAGCTCTGAACCAGGCCAGTGATCCAGCCTCAGGTTTCATTGTGTGTGACAGAAGCTCGTGTTTGTTTAATTCTGTTAAGCTGTTTTGAACAGAAACATTAAGGTCTCACCCCGGCTTTGAGACCAGTCCTGCTTCCTTGAGCATGTGTTCTGTTAGCCTCAAACATGGACTGTGTTATTAGAACCCGGTAAGGTAACTCACAAAGGAGCTGAAAGGGGATGGTTAGCAGTGACCAGTTTCAAGTGACAACAGGAAGAAATGGGTGGGAAATGCTGACGGCAAGTGAAGCTTTCAGGCTGTCTCGTACAGACAGGCTCATGTTGGCTCTGTGTGGAGTACAAAACTGTGTTTTGAGGAGGAATGAAAATGGATTAATACTTGTTAGGTTTTGCAGTTGACAAAATTGATACGCTGCATAAAGTAAGACATTTAAAGCCTTCATTCCCTAGAAGCATTTGCACTGAAGAAACTCAGAAAGGGTTTAATAAGTGTTTACTCAAGAGGAACATCAGGCCTAGGTAATCAGTGGCTCACTTCGTAGGCAAAGCCTCAGGAAAAGAAACTGTGGAAAAGCAACTCTCTGAAGATTTTGTGGTGTTACACAGAAGCATGGAAGGGTCTGGGAATGTCATCTCCAGCTCCACAAGTGCTGAAACCAGAGTGGAAAAGGGAGATCCCTGGTGCAACTGGGAAGGAGAAGGCTGTCCATGGCTCCTACCAAAACTTGCTGCTGAGTTTACTCCTGCAGTTTCTTGACTTCTAAGACATATGTTTTTTGAGATCTGATGTGGATAACAGAGTGCGGCTGGTCACTCTGCCCCATTCAGTTTATCAAAACTGTGAGGTTTCACAGGCCTGGGTCACCCAGGGTCACCCTTGGCCTGGGTTCCTGATAGCAGCCAGTTTTCTCCCATTTGCCGGAGGCCTGGACATGCAGATCTCTAAGTCTGTGGTCTGGACTGCAAATGTCTTGACCTCACTGACAAATAAATTCTCTTAACCATGCAAAATTGCTGATTGCAAGGTGCTTTGAACAGGAACGGCCTTGATTTTTTTTTGGGGTACAAGCATGTGATGGTTCTTACAGCACTGCTTACCATTGCTCTACCTGTTTTATAGAAGCAGCTGTTAATTTAAGGAACACACTGAAGTATTCTTCATATTTTTAAAATGCAATTGTTGCTCTTTTTCACCCAGCCTGTTTGTAGCTCACAGAAAGCTTGTAGCCCACTTGAGGCCTAGTTGTCTACCATCAGTCTTTTGGCACCAATTGCTAGTACCTGTCCTTTAACTCAAAGGCGTATTCCCTTTCAAAACACTCATTCATCTCTTCCAAATAGAAGGTATAATAAGTGCATACATTGCATGTGTTTTAAAAAGGATTTTAAAAAACTTACAATTTAGATCTAAGCCTGTCTCATTAAGGGATGAAACAACATACACTGAATTCAGCTGAATTAATTTAGAAACAGCAGAAAATGGTAAATTGAACTTAGTCTCACTACAGTGTGAGAAATGGCCAAAGCGTAAAGTGGATTTGTATTCTCACAAGGTGTTTATTTTAACTAATTTGTATTATTTCCCAGAGGTGGAGATCTGATGCTCTTGGCGGATCAAGAGGTTTACTATTTTAAATCCCTTTCAGCACAGAGAAAAGCAGATGATGTCAATGGATGTTACTTGTCTAAATGTAGTAACAGATGTTTCTGTAGGAAGTTTGCCAGGTTGGACAGGGCTCTGAGCAACCTGATCAAGTTGGAGATGTCTCTGCTCCTTGCAGGGGGGTTCGACGAGGTGACTTTTAAAGATTCCTTCCAACCCAAACCATTCTATGAGTCTATGAAATGGAATGGAAACATTCACAAGCAGGATTGCTATAGAATCATACATGATCATATATAGAATTGTGTTGACTGTTTTTTGGTTTATGCCCACATTAAAGCTGTTGAAAAGGTTATGCGACACATCTTCATAGATTATCTGATTCGTACACTCTTTTCTTCAGGTATTTGGGTCTTAGTTTTGATGATGGCACGAGCAGCTGGACAGATTCTTCTGATTATCATACACGTGTCTTCACTGAAGGGCATGCAGTTTGCTTGATTTCAGTGGGAATTTGATCTCTAATATAAAGGCAAATACCAGGCAAATTCTGGTATCATAATACTGAATTCATTTTAATACAGTAGACCTTTCTCCAGCTCTATTAATCTCAGTTCCATTGACAGCAGTGTAAAATACTCTGCATTTATGTTACCATTACTTGGGCACAGTTTATAAATTTTGCAGCAAGACTTGTCCTTTCAGTTACAACTAGCTTTGAAACCACTTGGGGCATTTTGTTTTCTGTCTTACCAAAACTGGTGGACTGCAAATTCTGTGTTTTAATGTTTCATCAAGCAAAATGACACAACCATGCTGAGTGATTGACTTGCTTGGCTGATCTGCTCTTCTGAAGGCCACATACCCACAGTGTATAATTCTAGATTTTGCTACCTTCCACTTATTTTCCTTGGGACAGTATCACTTCAGCAGCTGTTAGATGGCTCTGACTTGTTAACTTGGACTTGCAGTGGTGCTATCTACAACTCCACAAGTATTTGTCTTCATTTGTTTCGTCCTTCCCAGGTGGGAATTGCATACCTGCAGGTTGGGCCTCCTCGAGTTCTGCATTAGCAACTCTTCTCAGACTAACTGAGCACCGTTTTTGCAAGAAACGGTTTTGTATGCCATGCTGCCTGCAGTAACCTTTCAGATGTTCTGGTGTGCTCGCTTCAGCACAGATGAGTCAAACAGCCCCTTCGTATTGAATAAGCTGATAAAAGCAATTGATCTCATCATGTTCAATTTGTGGGCTTGAGTGACTCCAAAGGTTGATGGCTATATACAGTTTTAAAAGTCTTAAGTATGGTGGAGGATTTACCTGTCTCCTCCTCTCTGGGCCATCTTTCACCCTGGCAGAAACCAGACCAGATGAAGATGGATTTATGAGAACTTTGGAAAACCTCTCTTTTTGAGGTGTAATTATCAGTTAATGTTAGCACATCCTTTGAAAATAGCCTGGAGAGGTTGCTGGGTGATGTTTTCTATTCACTTTTGGTAGTTGTCTCTGAGAATTCACTTAGGAGAGAATGAATGCATAAAGAGGAAACTCTGCTTTTCCCCTGCAAAGGGGAATTCCTTGATCATCTTTCTTTAAGCAAATTTGGACGTGTTGTTCCTTTTGCTTTCATATTTAAACCTACACATCCTGTCCTCATTCCTATAGTAATGAAAGATCTTTACTCGGGAGTGCTGGCTTCTCTTCAGTGGTCTTTGTCTTCCCTCCTAGGAAACAGTTTGAAAGTGTCAGAAGAGCCCCATTTCCTCAGAACTGCATCTGGCTAACAACCTGGCCAAGTTGGTCTGTTGTATTTCTCTCATTAAAAGCCTGCTTCTTTTCCCCCAAAAAATCCAAAGTCATCTGTGAACAGTAACAAAGGATTAATTGTGGAGGCTTGGGACTTGGCAGAAGTGCCTATAAATGAAGTGCTTTTTGGGAAGCTACATTGCCTGTCTTGCAGATCAAAAAATAAATGCAAAGTATTTCAATGTGTATCAGTGGATTAATTCATTTGATTGCCACTTCCCTTCCTCTTCTCTTTGTGGGGAGAGGCGCTCCGGAAATTGGAATTTTAATTGCTTGACCGCAGTTTCTAATTAGTGGTGCAACAAAAGGGCATGGATCATTAATTAGTACTGAATATAGAGATCTGTGAGGTTGAGCTATAGCATCAAATGGGTGAGTTTAGACAAGTCTCGACTGAAATTACAGTGTATCAGTAAATGAAGTTATAATAATGAAGCTATTAGAAATTTTTCCCAGTCTCTTCATGTTGGTTTCTGTGTTTTCAGAGTATGTTTTGGTTGTCTTAAAGAATGTAGCTTTTTAATATAAATATATATTTAATAATTGTATATATATTACACATATGTATCTATTCTGAAGGCACATATTTACATGCCTATAGAATAGTTATACATAACTCAGAGTTGTTATAAAATGGTATGCCTTATTTAATTTTATTGAATGTTTTCAGGTTTTAATACATTAGGTAGTTTCACTGGCAATATGTGAAAACAGTGTTCTCTATAGCGGCTTTCTTTTTCAGTCTGTACCCGGATTTGTGCTACTGTAGCCAAAGGGAAATCTAGCTCTAGAGTGTAATGGTCTGAAAACAGAATATTATCCACATTATTATTTTAATGTCCACTAGTCTGTATAATATTTTTTCTGGTTTTAAAACTTGATGATGGAAGCAAATTGTATAACTTCAGTTATACATTAACGTTGCTGCATTCAAGATTCTCAGAGAGAGCGCTGTGGCATAGGAGTATGCCTATAACACTTACTGGTATCAACTTGTTTTCTACTAGGTGGATTAAAAACTGGTTAATGGACAGACTGCAAAATGTAGACATGCGTGGGGTCACCATAAACTGCTGTGTGTGTTCAGTAGGGTTACCAGTGCATTACTGTAAAACAGAGTGTTCTGCAGTATTTACATCCAGAGTTTAGAGGTAAATAGGAAATAATTGCTGATAAAACTTATGAATCCTCTCAACAGCATGTGCCTTATTTCAGCTGAATTCATAAACTAGACTTTGGTTATGGACATGTAATTATGGATGTTGACAGGGCAAATGGAAAACAGTAGCTCTGAAATCTAAATAATACAAAAAATTATATAAATGGATCAAGTTCTGCCACCTGTTCCACTCCTCTATTCCATTTGCGCATTTATATATATCCATTTGGGGGCTTTTAAAATGTGAAACACATTTGAATATGCAAGAGCTATAAAGTCTGGTTTGTAAAACCCAGCAGAATTCAATAATAAATCTAGAGAGCTGTGCTTGTATTTAGTGGGAAGCAGGAAGTAATCAGTAGAAAACTACTAAAATCCTTTTTGGCAGAAAACCTATGTTCACTTTGGTTTTTAGTTCTCCTGTAGAATTTTATAGGAAGATGTTGTTCAGAAGTTTACCAGTATATTAATGGGTCTTTATTCATGGAAGTCTCTGGGACTGAGCATCCATCTCCTGTTAAGAGTCAGTAAAAACTAGATGTCTGGGAGTTCAGAAGTTGGCAGGAGTTTTCATAGGACATTTTTCCTCAAGGTAATTTTCTTGGCTTTTGCTGTGTTTGAGACTCAGTTTCTGTAGAGGGTTGCGTTTCTGCTCCCTCCTCCTGCTCCTGCTTCCTCTTTCACAGGAGTTTCTGAAACAGTGCAGCTGCCTGCCACGAATTCACCGGTGCGTCACATGGAAACTTGGCTTCTTGGTGCATGGAAAGGACCGCTCTTTTCTTCTGCACCCATCTCTGGGGAATTAAATTCAGATTCTGTGTTCCTGCTTAGGTTTAGAGCCAAATTTTTCACTTCAATATCCTTCCTCTCCCTGCCCCTCTCTCCTTTCCTTAATTAAAAGATACTCAGGTCGAATGCATATAGCTGCAGCTGGAAGAGGATGAAAATAGCACAGATGAAAGAGCTACATTATTGAGACCTGGACCTTTATTTAGCGTCCCATTTACTGGAATGTCACTGTAATGGAGTTCAAAAGCTGACTGGATTACTTTTTTTCAACAGATTAATTGATAATCTCTAATTTTAAAGGGAACAAAATTGTTTAGAGTCAAACATGCTTTTACAGCTTCAGCTGTTCCTCCCATCTAAGTGAATGACAAAGTCATATTCATTCAGTGTGAACAGGAATAGATTCACCACATCTGTATGTGTTCAGTCTCTCTGTCTCCCGAAGGCTGTGAGTACATCCAAACGGAGCTGCTGACTGCTAAAACCAATATCTGTCTGGCACTGGCTGAAACTGCTCATTTTCCGCACCTTTGGAAAATCAGATAATTTCTGGAATGCCCAAGGATGAGCACTGGTTTTGAGAGTTAGGTGACAGGTTTTTAGACAATGGACTCAAGCCAGGTTGGTGTCTACATAAAAATAAAAAATCAATCTCAACACCTTTTGCCCTAGATGTTTACTGGAAGCCTGGTAGAATCATGTTCCAGCACTCCCCTGAGCAGGGAAGAAATGAATTTCCAAAGTTACTCAGAATAGTATGGGACAAAGACATCAAAACAGCATTTCTCATAAATCACAAATGATTCTTCTCACAGAGGACTATCCTGTAAAATATCTAAACACAGAAGTCCTTAATGTTGAGGTTAACAGATTTTTTTTTTTAAGGAGAGAGAGAGCAATGGCAAGATGTGCACTAAGGTGTTTTAGATGAGGGATGGCAATTGATGATTACAGAGCCTGGACTCTAGTTTTGCACAAGTATCTGTCTTGGTGAAACTGTTATGAAGTGCCTTGAAAATAGTGCTGCTGAAATTACCCACCTTGTCTGTGGTTTTGACAGAAATACCTTGGTTCTTCTCCACTTCTCTGAATACTTCCCTTGCTTTCACTTTGAACTTAAAAACTTCAGTCTGCTTTCCCTAATTCAACCTCCTTCACCACAGTGCCCTTTTGTAATTTACCCGTTCTCTTCAGTTGGGCTGACGCGATGATCTGCACCGTTTCCTTGAAATCATCTCTCACAGCATTTTAATAACTTCCCCAAATAAGTTTATGGTGCTCTTGCCTTTTAAGTTCGTCTCGTTGCTGTTTGAGTCCTGGGTACAATCAGGTGGCAGTAGCCAGTTAGGCAGCCACCACTGTGTACATTGGGTGCATACGTTTAACCAGGGTGCGGTTCAATGTGAGCTCTTTTCTTGGTTGAGCTCCGTCAGGTTTGTGAAGGAGAAGGATACTGTGACTGGCAGATTTGCCAAGCACATGAAAAGCAAAAGTAAAAGTGGTTTTGAACTGCCAAAAGAATTAAAGAACAGGGAAAATGTTGCAATATTTGCCTGCATAAAGAGGGGGATATGAAGTATGAATGTAAAAGAGGTATTGATTTTTGCAGACATTAAGATCGTTTGGACATCATACATTCCTTTTTCCTGTCCATACTGGAAAAAAAGCATTGGAAGAGGCTGAGAAGAGATCTGATCTGACACCTCCGCTCTCACGAAAGGCTCAAACTCAATTTTCTTTCCCCAAGAGAGGGCTAAGAGTTAAATTGGTTTTTGTTTACTCTGTGTGTACAAGTAGATCAGCTAAACCTCTTCCCAGCAAGCAGAAATAGCTGTCGAGATCAGTGATGGGACACTGACAAGCATGAACCAGAAGCGAGACGTGAGTTTGCAGCGCTGGGAGCATTGCTGGAAGATATTAGATAGGAGAATAATAGATTCACTGTCACTTGGTTGAATGTCTGTCTTAAAAACTTCCCTATCCTTCGGCCAGCCCACGGCTTCTGTAGATAGGAATTGCTGCTTGAGGACTTACAGCCTCTGGGGCAGAGGTCAGATGGCTCTCCTGGCCTTACACAAGCCATATCTTCTTATTTTGCCTATCCCATTCTTTTGCCTCGTTTTACTCATTGCACCATACTGAGACTGGCAGCAGTCAGATCTCCATCTTCTGTATTTGCGCAGCTTCCAATGCTGTGACACTGGATGAATAGAAATAATAAGCAGCACGGAGACTTGGTACCAATTCAAAGAACACACATGGGATGCAACTACTGAATATCCATTTATTTATTGCTTTCCTTTTTCTTTTTTTTTTCTTCTCCGTAGTGAAATATATGAGAGAAGCAACCCCCTATGTGAAGAAAGGCTCCCCTGTTTCAGAAATTGGGTGGGAGACGCCTCCTCCCGAATCTCCCCGCTTGGGTTGTGCCTCTGCTGACCCCCTGTCGCAGCTTTCGCTCTCCATCCACAGAGACAAGAAGACAATACCGCTCAAGATGTGCTACGTGACGCGCAACATGACGGTGTCAGACCCCGAGAACAGGTGAGCGGGAGCTTGGTCTGGGGCTGGAATTTTGCCTTCACGTTGAATTGTTGTTGGCCTTTTCAGCGTTGGGGCTGGTGATGGGCTCTCGCCGCATGCAGTAACCCAGCGAGGAGCAAGCGAGGACTGTTTTGGAGAGGGTGCGTGGTGCTGGGTTCAGCCTTTGGGTTGTGTGCTAAAGAAACTCTTCAGTGTGGTAATCCAACATTTTTGTATAGAAATAGAATCTCAAGGGTTTGTTTTCATCCTGATTAAGTGTCTGCTTTTGAAGGAAAAGACACTGTACACACTAATTGGTTGCATCTTCTGGGCTGGCTTAATCTAATTCCACTAAATTGCATTTTCTTTTCTTTTTTAATGAATATTATTTTAATAATGGCCTGTTTTGTCCATTCAGCTTTGGGTATTAAAGACAAGAATAGGAGAAAAGTTCCACTTATAAGGGATTAATGGGGGATTTCTGTGACTTCTTGTTTTTTTTTCATAGTGTTAAAAATAGGATGAGCTTTTACCAGCCCTTATTTATAACATATGTGGAACAGCTGCACCACACCAGCACACTCTCTGATCCCTTCTCTAACAGCTGCTAGTAAAAAAGGGCCCAGACAAGTCAGTAATACATGCTGATTCTTCTCTCCAAATAATGGCCTTTTTGTTTTTCTGCAGTGTACTGGCTTGCCCAGAAGCTGAGTGTAATGCCTTTGATTCTCAGCACTTATGTATAGGCATAAATAAAAGTTACATTTTCATTTGCAGAGAAGGATAAGGAGAAGAGGGGAGAGCAGAAGGGCATTTGGGGAGGATGGGTTCTCCTCTAATATCTTGCACCGCAATTCAGAAACTTTATCAGTATCTATGTAATTTTCCTTCCTTCTTTTTTATATTTGTCTGACTTTCTTTTAAGTTTTATTTTCCCCTGTGTTTTATTATTTTGTATTTCTTTACTTTGCTTCTGCTCTCATCTCACCAAGTGGTTGCCACCATAGTCAGTGATAACTGATCAACGTTGAAGTGCAATTATAAAACAGCAATTACCCTAGCAGTCTTTCTCAAGTTTAAATCAAGATGGTTATTGATATCACTGATTTTTTTTTTACTTATCTCTGTATAGTTTAAGATGTTGACAGCTGGATCACTAGCGTGAGAGTTTGTCGTTCTCTCTGCTGTGGAGTGTATTTTAAAAATACCCAAGCACATTGCGTTGTGTGAATCAGCATGATATAATGATGCTTTAGACATGTTAGCTTCATTCTTTCAGCATTTTTCCTTTTTTGGGGGGGCTGGCTGGGAATGTATTGTAGTTCTCTGCTCCTGTCACTCTCCTGGTCTTCAGTTTTGTTGGAAGCCCAGGACGACTGATTCAGAGGGACACACACTCACTGCTTATGATACTTCCGCATGGAGCTGACTTTTTCAACGTGTGATACAAATGTGTGTGTTCTTACTTGTTACTAGGAAATAACGCGTGGGAGAGTCATATTGGTTATTATCATGGTTTTCATTCTGTGTTGCTGTCATTTCCTGTGGAAAGAGTGACTTCTGATTTTTACTGTAGTCCAACACAGTGCAGTGTACAATCTAAGCTGGATTTTTCCATCCAAGCACACATCCAAGTACCTCACTAGTGTGCTAGCTGCAGTGTAATAATTGCATCCCATCAATTAGCATCTTTACCTATGTAATGTTTTTTTTTTTCAAAATTCAGAATACTAGAACAGATATTTCCCAGCAGAAATGCTATTACCAAGCAGCCACCCTTTCCCTCTGGAATATATCCCAAGATAGTAATCTGATTCCACAAAAATCATTTGATCTTCGTTCACAGCAGAGCCCGAACCATGTCCTTACATGCTTATGACACTTCTGTTTCATAACCCAGTGACCTGACACACATAGATCTTATAACTGATGGTGTCATTTTGCTGGGTGGCTTTAGAAGAGCACCGCTGACAGGCTGCCAGAGCATAGGCTGGCCCTCAAGGGCTCCTTTGGACTGTAGCTGAGATAATTTTCACCTAAGGCCAAGTGTGGATATGGAAAGCATGAGTTTTCCAGTGCAGATGTTTCTGCAGTGCAAGCTGGAGATCATGTCACAGCAGGGTTGTGGGACCAGGCTGAACTGGTGTGATATTCAGCATGAGAAGATACTTAGGTTAAAGGACCCAGTAGTACTTGCTTGTGGGCACTGAATCATCTCCAGTTCTAAGAAAGCTGGGATGAAATGTGGGCTTAATGGACATGGAGGAAGTTACACATATAGTTCTCTCCCTAGAGCTGGTTTCCTGCATAGGATTTCTGTTTCTCCTTGAAGACTGGCCCCAGCTGAGATTCCTAAACCTGTGTCTGCTCAAATGGTTTAGTGAGCCTGTTATTTCAGAGCAGGAGCGAAGTTTGGTGCTTTTAGAGCCAGTGGCTCTCAGATCTCTCCTTCACCTAACCTGCCTGTTCACACTGAAGGAGCTGGGGAGTTTACTTCCCTTTTACCTGATTTTGAAAACTGTAAGATACCAAGAAGAAGATCCTTAACACAAACCAATGCCAAACAGTGTGTAGGAAAATGTTTTTAATAATACAAACATGGCAACAGGAGAAAAGATGCAGAGCATCTTAGCGACATCTATGGCATTGTCCTCTAGACACAGGGACCTAAAATTGTTATATTTTAGGCTGAAAGAAACCAGGTTAAAATAATTACTACTTAAATCTGTTGTTGGCCTGCATTTTTACTGATAAGTGTCCTTCTTGGTGGCAGCATTAAAGGTTAATGTCAGGCCTCACAGAGGAGCATCCCCTCCCAATGAAGGGACATGTGGCTATGGTCACAGCTAATAATACCAATGAGCAGTAAATCTTACTGCTGTATAAAAAGCTTTTCCTCAATTTCTGGTGATGATATTGAGGAAAAGGAGAAGAATCAAAAAGGAAATAAGTCTCTGAAGTGATTTTTTTTTTTCTGTTGTTGCTTTTAAAGTCTTGAGACATAATACAAAGGTACTTCTGTGTGCAGCACAGGAGACACGAGATTCCCTGGAGGAATCAGGCCACGCTGCAAAAGTTTTCTCCTTGATTTTGAACACCCTAAAATCCTGCTTGCACTTCATTCAGCCAAATCCATGCGATGTGGGCCTGATCCTGCCAGCACTTAGTGTTCACAGATCACCTTTTTCCAGTGTCCAAAGCAGTGTGATCCTTACAGGGAACTTCAGCAGGGATCCAGTCATAAGGATCAAGTTACACACTGGCAGGATTTAGCTCTCTGATGGGAAAGGTTTGCTTTGGTTTTGAAGCTCGGAAAAATGACCCAAGATTCCCAGCGGGGTGGTGCTGGCTGCCAGCTGTACATACAGGTGCAGTTCATAGACTTCCCACCGAGGACACATGGAGAAACGGATAAGGCAATTTCCTTATCTGTTGTCCATTTCAGGGTTGGACTGAGAATTACGATCAGAAGGTAAAATTGAGCAGATACGTTGTAAAGGTGGCAGAGGCTGGCTGGTATCCATTCATTCCAGGCTCTGCACACTGAGCTGTAACTGGGAATGGCCTGAGCTTCCCAAGATGACAAGGGGCTGCAAGACAGACTGGCACCTATTTACTCCAAAGGCAGCTGTAGGCTTAAGGTGCTTCTTTACTTTGATTAAAATACTTTTTTTTTTTTTTTTCATTGGGAAGTGCTGATTCACTGAAAGAAGTATTTGCAAGATTTATTGCGAAGTTGTCATTCTTCAAACTGATTCCTTTTGCACACATTCTTTTTTTTTAAAAAAAATCTTACATTATTTAACGTCAGTAACGTACGGTAACGAGGTCAGTGAGATCTAACATTTTGAATTGTAAGTAGTGTACAAGCATGTAATTTAAGTAAGCATGAAATATCCCTATGTGATTCTGAAATGACATTTCAAAATCTTAAATATAAAACAAATTCTAGTGAATTTGGATGTTTTTACTTTTGTTACAATAAGTCATGAAAACAAAAGTTGAACCTTCTTTAAAATAAAATGTTTTGAGTTTCAACTGGATTTAATATGACATAGTAAAAACCAGTCCTTGTGCCAAAAGACACGAGTCATGAATGCTGATTACAAGAGTAAGAAGTTAGCAGAAGAGTGTGAAGATGAAATAAAAAGACAAGCATCTTTAGAAGTCATGGAGCTGTGACACTAGTATAGGACAGCACTGTCCAAAAATGGACTTCTTGAATGTTTTTCTGATGCATTTTCAGCTGTGAGGATGATTGATTATTTTTATAAGTGATATCTTGAATAGTAGTAGAAACTCCATGAGTTTTCAGTAAAACTCTATGAAAGATGACCATGTGTAATTTGGGACCTGCCAGCATTCCCAGTTTCACTGCTGATCGAAAGCGCAACTATTTTTCTTTAAAAGGACTACAAAACTTGATATATTCAGACTGGGCTTTAGGAAGCATTTCTTTACCAACAGGGTGGTCAAACACTGGAACAGACTTCCTACAGAGGTGGTCAATGCCCCCAGCCTGTCAGTGGTTCAGAGGCATTTGGACAATGCCCTTAACAACATGCTTTAACTTGGTCAGCCCTGAAGTGGTGAGGCAGTTGGACTAGATGATGGTTGTAGGTCCCTTCCAACTGAAGTAGTCTACTCTATTTTATTCTAAGAAGGAATGACAGACATTTAGCTCCTTTACCTCTTCAAGGTCATGCTGGTATAATTTAAGGGTGACTAAGGGGACAAGGAGGCAAGTACTAGGTAGTGCAGAAGAGTCTGGATGTCTTGTTGATGAAAGTGTGGGCTGGCTAATGCCTGTTTCCTACTTGGTAAAGAGGACTGCACTTTGATGTTGCCAGGCATGAGCGGCCACTGATATACAAAGCAAAGGCTGAATTCTCCTTGACAAGCAGCATGGTTTCGGTGTGGAGCTTTGCAGCCTGGGTTTTTTCCCCACTGACAAGAGAGCAGATCCACCGAGTCTGGTGCGTGGTGTGGGGCTCACAGAGGGCAGGGCACTGCTGCAGAGAGTGACCATGGTACCGATAATGAGTTACGGTTGCTCTTGTCCAGCACAGGTCCCATTTGTCTTCCTTTTTGCCTCTTGCCTCTTAAGGAGTAGTTTGATAACACTGGGCTCGACCAATGACACTCACACGGATGACAGGGCAAAGACTGAGCCCAAGACCCAGGACTAAGGAGATGATGGACCATTTCCACCACTGTGCCGGCACCGCTGCAGCATCCTGGCGCTATGTCAGCCCTGGGTGGACACCAGCGGTTCTGCTGGGCTTTCTGGGGAGGTTCCCTTCCTAATGGGCAGTACAGATTTAGCAGGACTGGCCTCTGGTTTAGGAAACTTGGGTCTTTCTTCTGTTGCCATGTGTTGTAGGTGGGCAAAAGAAAGGAAGAGGACTTACTTATGCGTGGGGGACAGAGCAAAGGTAAAGATACTATAATGGATGCATTACCAGTGCAAAAAATCCCTCTCCAGACCTCCCAAAGGAATCTGTGCCTTGCTCCTTGTGCTGTTATTGAGCTGCTCTCCAGCTGTAGCCAAAATCTCTATGAAAGGGAGAGACCATACTTAATTCGCAGTGTTGTTGTGAACTACAGCTTGAGATCCTTGGATGAAAGGCTTATAGCACTTTATTGTTATTATTGGTACAAGCATGTTTTGCTATTTGAATATCAATAAGTCCTTTGAAGAAGTCATTGAGTCTGCTAGAGTCAAAGTTCTGATTTATATCAAGAATTTTTGTTACTCTGTTTTTTTTTTCCTAGTAGGCTGTGTTTATTATCTGTTTAGATTACTGTTAAACTAGGGAAGAAATCAACAATCCAACATTAAAGCAAAACAACTTGAAAGGATGTAATTCAAATCCAGAAAAGAACAAAAATCATGACAATCAGGGTGAAGCTCTGGTTGACTTGCCCCTTACCCTTAAGCCACCCTATTGTGCTTGGCTATTGCAGCGTGCGCAGTCTGTTATAGAAGGATGGTGTACCACTATGAAGCCCTTTATATTCTTGCCCACAAAGTGTAGTGAATTTAAGATCAATGTGGGTTTTTTAACCTTAGCTCCCAACTATTTTACTGTTATTGATCCAAATCCTTCCTTTGTGTAAAGTGGGATTTTTCTCGTTGTGTTCTTGTTTGTTTATAGTACTGTAACTGCTAATCTGCCCCCAAAACTTGGTCTTTACTGAAAGGGAGGAACAAGTAGGCGACACTTGAGATTTAGCTACTGTTCGTTCTTTTCAAGCTCAGAGAAGTCAGGTGATTTAGCTAAAAAGGCATTTGCATCGTCCCTTTCAATACCCTGAGGGTAGGAGAGGGAAGAAGTTGGGGTATGGGCAGAGGAGGGAGAAGAGTGAAGTGGTGGGATGGATGAATGGCCAGGCAACAGAGAAGGCCTCCTCCTCTATACATTAACATGTCACATGTCCTCTCTGAGAACTGCATGGCTGCGCGATCCTCATTGCTAGCTACGGTTAGGGTTGTCAGATGAGACAAGTAAAATTATATTTCTTCTCTTATAACAGACTTTTGGGGCAAATCATTAACTTCTAGAATTAGTTATTGGTTCAGGCTGGGCTGTCTGATAGTCCTCTGTCATCTACATCATCTGCTCTTTGGGCAGCTCTGCAATTGCTGGTGCATTTTGGAAGCGGCAGTCATCTGCCTTGTTAAGGGGCAGTTTTTCCAATCCCATAGGAGCCGAAGCTCTGAAGCTTCTAGGCAGAAAGGGTGATTTTTTTTATTTTGTTTTTTTTCATTATTAGGAATAGTTATTTTCCATCATTTGTGAAAATCCCCACCAGCCAAACAGATCATCAATTTTGCTCTGGATCATACAAACATATGTCAGCCTCAGTTTCTTCTCAGCCTTCTTGGAAAGCTACCAAGATCAAACACCTCTGTAGGACTGTCCCTTCTGTAAAGAGGAGTGTTGTGGTCTCTTTTGAGTCAAATCACCAGCTAAGCTTTTTGGCAGAAAAAAACAAAACACCTCCAAACAACCCAAAGGCCATTTTCTGCAGAGCAGCCTCAAGGATATTAATTTACACAACCACTAGGTTGAACTTTGGATGTTCATTTACTTTTATTTACTTCAGGTTTGATTTTTGTTCAGTTAAATGATGTAAAAAACCTTTCTAATATCCTAAGGACCTGCTGTAGTATCTGGGCAACAGTTTGAGAAGTGAATTGCTGAGGAATGTGCTAGGATTTGGGAACACGGTGAAAACCACTGAGTTTTCCTGCAGGGTGTCTGAGACACCACTGTAGAATTGGATAGTTATGGCATGTTGTGACTGACCTTCAATCTATGCAGGTCCTGGTGAATCTGGGATGAGTCATGTCTCATTTTCTTGAAAAACAAGTTGCATCTTTTCCCCTGACATAATGACGTGGGGCTTTCTCTGCTCCCCATCCTTCTGGGGTGGACAGACAAGCTCCTGGTGTCCCTCCCATCTCCAGCACAAATCGAATGGGAATGGGCAAAGCTCCTGCACGTGTTACTCAAAACAAGTGTCTGTGCATGCATGGAGATATGCGAGCATAAATAAAACTTTGTGTATATGTGTGTGTGTGTGTCTATGTGTACATGGCACTGAACGTGACCTGACCGGAATAAAATGTGTCATGGTGAGTGGGTGGTGAGGAAGGATGTGTGTGGTGTGGAGGTGGCAGTAACTAAGGCTGGTGGAACACTTTCAGCTGGATTTTTGATTAGCAAACTTTTAGCCAAAGTCTTTATTTTCTGTGAAAATATGTAAATAATGAATTAATGGAGAGGAAGAAGATAGGCTGGTGGGGTTTTATATAGTATTTTGGGTTTTTTTGCAGCCACTGCTTCACTTAAGGGAGTTTTGAAAAAGTCATAGAATTTTCATTTTTTCAACCAGCTTCAACTGTAGAGGATTGAGCTGAGGAATAGAAATAAGAGCAAAGTAAATTAAGGAAATGAATAAGGGGAGGGGAAACAAGGAGAAGAAACTGCCTTGAGAAATGCATGGAGAGAAGGGAGGAGAACCCATTAAGAAAAGACGATGGAGAAAGAAGCCAACCAACAAGGCAAAGTGATGGACAAAGAGAGTGGAAACTGCAGCAGACTTTACTTAGTGAACATTTTGGAAAAAAAAAAAAAAAAGAGAAAAATCAAAGCACTGCAGAGATGGAGGAAGACAAATGCTCCAAGAAATGTGTCGCAGATTAAAGGGAAAGGGCAGGACAGAGGACGACAAACAGTTAATCATGGTTTGTGGGTGTCTGTATGTAAACGTATGTAAGTGCTGACATCCAACCTGCCTCTAAATAATGTTGGAGAGCAATCTTAACACCCTTGAGATCTGCCAAACAAAGGAAGTTGATATGCAAAGGTTTCAGTTTCCTGCCATGCTCCTTGTCCCCGCAGTCTTTGTGTCACTGCTTGTAGCCGGTGACAATGTCGAGACCCTTTTTCCTGCCTGGCTGTGCTGGACTTTCCGTCCCTTAGCAGCAGCTCTGCAAATTGGATTTCAGTCTTACAGCTCCAATCTGGCCTGACCTGCCGTTAATCAACGAGCAGGATTTTCAGCTGCTGCATTCAAAGCTGCTTTCTCCTGCGCCTTCTGCAGTCACTTGGGTCGCAGCAAATTGCAAAGTACAGCCCCAGCGGGAGCCTCGGATGATGGGCTGCAATCGCAGGTGCCCCAGCTCAGTGCTGGTAGGTGCTGAGGCTGGGCTTTAGTGCTTAACTTGTGTGCACAGACATTGCTGTTTTGGTACCTTGTTGTCACTTCCAGCTTTCACATGTATTTCTGCTGGTGGAAATTCCTGTTTTCCTGTAGCAGGAATCAGGGAGAGTTATGCTGAAGTTGTTATTTCTTCTCATCACTTACATACAGCTTTTCCGTCGACCTCTGAGTCTATTAATTGGGAAGATGAGTTTACTGCCAGTAGTGAAAGAGCCAGGAGGTGATCCATGCCTATTATCCCTGAAGAGGCCGGCAGCCTCTCTGAGAGGCTGGCTCCCAGACGGTGCTCTCTCCCCAATGCTCAGAGGCCAGTAATTGATCCAAAGGGAATTTGTGGTTTTGTAATTGTTGTTAAGCAGACTGGCTTCTATTTTGCTTCAATTGGCAACTGAGCAGTGATCCCTAGGATTTTTTGATCATGGAAGCCAAAAAGTAAGTGTATAAAATAATGAGACAGTGAGACACATTCTGCTAGATGAGATGGATTTACTGTTTGTCTCTTCCAGTGAGACTTTCTCCTGTGACATTTCATCCACAAGACAGAGCTCATCTATCAGCAGCCCTCCCTGCTCATTTGTCCCATTTTCCTGCTAGTTTTCATCCATACTTGTGGATCATGTCTCTTTCTTTCCAGCACTGCCTACCAGCAACAAAGACAATGGTGTTGTTTCTCAGAAGACTTCTAAATCTTCTCCAGTGCCATGATATCTTATTTATTTATGCTGTTGCACCCTCATCTCAATCTGAAGGGATCATTTACCACTATTACCAGCTACAGTCAGGTGCTCTTTGCTTAGCCCAGACTTAGCTCCAGCTGCAGAATCATAGAATCATAGAATGGCTTGGGTTGGAAGGGACCTTTAAAGGTCATCTAGTCCAACCTCAGAAGTTTACTTTGCTGCAGAAGGTGCTTTGAGGTTGGCTGTGGCTTTGTTAGAGATGCAGCTTTTGTGGCTTTTTTTTTTTTTCTCTAGCATTAATACACTTTTCCTCTTACTGTGAAAGAGTTGCTTCAGGGAGCTGTGGTCAATATATTGACCACACCAATCACATCTTCTGGTCTTGAAGTTTCAGGCAGCATCTTTTAAAGGTTAAATCAAATTCCTACCATGCCTCTGGAATAATTCTTTTTTTTCTTTTCTTTTCCCAAGTAACTGATTCCACTGTTCCTTGAAACAGCACTTTTGCTGAATTCACTATGAAGAAAGCTGGACTCTGTATTCCTGTGTTACCAATATTCAGCACTATTACAAGCAGAATGTGAAAGAAAAATTCAAGAAAGAAAATGATAAGAGATCTTTTGGGCAATGCAGGGAAAGAGTTCTGCTCCTTAACATCCATAGACATTTTAAATTAAATTAAATTAATTTTTTTGTTGTTCTGAGTAGAGAAGGCAGCGCACGATGTCCTCTGCAGATTGGTCGACATCAGCACACAGCGGTGTGAGCAAGTCCGTTGCAGAACCAAATCCTTTCCTTACTTGTATGCGGTACAGCTCTGCCAAGATCCCTTTTATCAAAGCCCAACTGGTGGCAAATAGAAATGAAATCAACAGTGACAGCTCATTAGTCATATACACACCTTCTGCTTGGACATCAGTCTAGTCCAGCTCCCCAGAAATGAGTATTTACATCATTTTTACCGCTGTAAGTTGAAAGTCAGCAAGTAACTGTTAATACAGCGAGTACCCTTGTGACAGCGAGAGGACTGAGAGACTTGCACATAGAAAAATTCCACGTGCTTACCAAATAGTGCTCACTTGTTAAAATTGCTTTCACCTCCTTTTAGGTGCATCAAATGAAGATGCTTCTTTAGTGTATGCTGGGGAATTCGTTGCAAGCCTAACAGTCTCTCTATGGAATATTTTCCTTGCAGACTAAACCCAGTATTTCCATTGCTTGATTTTAGTGTATTTTATTCCTGGTTCATCTCCTGATGCTGCATGTAGAATTGAAAAAGAATCTTAACAGGTTTTTTTTTTTTAATTTATTTTACAACAAAACTTATAACTATTTAAATACCATCTCTGATTGTGTTCTTCTAAATCCCCCCTTGTTCTGGAAAGCCTCACATATTTGTATACTCAGAAATTAACAAAATTACTTACCACAGTTTCATGTACAGACAATGATGGAGGAGATGGAGTGAGCAGTTTGGCCCCTGCCCCCTTTTTAAGTTTGCAGAGTCAGTGGCGGAGTGTTTTGTTCCTGACTATGCCGGTGCAAAATCAAAGTAGCGTGATGGACTCAAATAACTCTGGCTCCAGCTTATCATTAACTTCAAGGGATTTACTCCACACTTTAATCAGTCACTGAATACATAATCTGACCCAGGAAGAGGCACAAAGTGTAAATCAGTGCCTGATTTGGTCCTGAGCCAATGCTGGTGGGAGAAGTGCTTTCAAGAGATTTGATAAAAGGTATTTCTTAGATAATGAACACTTCTACAGAAAGAGGCCTTATCAAATGCGGAATGAGTATGGTCTATCAAACATTTCATTTCAACTTCTTGTGATCCTCTGTAAAGTAAAAGCTCTGGATGATGCAGCAAGGGAGGGAGTTTTGGCCTCTTAACGTGCAAGGTTACGGCATTCGGAGGTCTTGTGTCACCCCTGTGTTCTTCGGGTGGAGAAGGGGATGCTGGAAACACTCCTCGGTTCGGTGGGACTCGTTGAGAAGGAGAGAGAAAATTACTCTTTTATTATAAGGTTTGCCAAATGATCTCTGAGAAAATGTGATATCATTCATATGCACTGCCAAGCTGGAGAGATGCCGCGCATCTTGGCAGCCATCAAGAACTAACATATAATTCCTTTGGGTTGGTACGGGCTTTATCAGAAACAGCTCCATATGCAGTATTTACATAACTGTGGTGGAGTGTGAGAATAAACACAGCTGTGGCATTGCCCTAAATATTTCAATTCAGTGGGGAACTAAGGGAACTTTATCACTGAACTCCAGATAAACAGAAGTCAGTAAGCGATGGTCAGTTTAGCCAAGGAACAAATCACAGCTACAATGGTTGGACTGCTGGAAACATTTAGATGCTTTAGTGTTGGAGTTTACTAAGGTCACTGGTATTTTTTTACTTTTCAAAAAATATGGAAATGCCATCAGTCAGCTGTTATACAAAAAACATCATCCAAATGCACTGGCGAATTAAAGCAATGTAGGCTGAAAGGCAGAAAAGCGAAGAGTTTATAGGATGCAGCACTTTCCACATCTGATTGTGGTCGGAGCTCCTGGATCATCATCATCAATCGGTATGCTTGGTTTCTTAAATATAGTTTAGGGCTCAGATCTCACAGCAAATAGCCAGTAGCAGAGTTCAGGCAGTTGAAGATTTAGACTTTTGCTTTTAAGATGTGAATAAGAAAGGTACCCTACCTAGCAGCTTGCGCAGGAATGATGCTTGCAGACGTATTCCTTGGGCTGGACCAGTGCTGTGGATGAAAGGATTCAGTTTCAGGGCCGTCAAAGCAGCATTTAATCCTGCTTTGTACTCACTGTTGAGAAGTGTAGCATGTATTGTCCAGTCTTCCTGTCACTCAGCTCAGGGAACGAGGAAGACTTTCTGCAGTTGTTAGTGTATCACCATCAAACTTTGATGACTGACAAGCAGTCCCCAGAATAGGCCCATTAGAAATCACTGAGGAATGATTTAATTAAGAGTATTTTTGCAAGTATGGCTCAGTATGGCCAAGTATACTAGAATATACACGTTGATATCACAGTAGAATGTCTATATATGAGAATATGCATAGTTTAGAATCACTTAAACAGAACTGCAAAGAGCTGCCTAAATGTTCATTGTTTTAGGGGACAGAACTTTTGTAGAAATACTTAAATAGCCATCCTAAAGGGAAATACACTTTGATGAACACCCAAATAGCAAAATACTTGTTTGTATGTTAATCCACTTGCTTTAAAAAAGAATTCAAGCATTTTCCAAATTGGGGGAAAGCAAGTTTCCATTTGGAAGCTCTGTCAGTTCTAGATAATTTATTTTTAAACCAAAGCGTGCTACAACTCTAACTTAAAAAGAAATAATGCAAGGTTGCTGCTCTTCCTTTGCAACTGAAAAAGCAGCACAATCTTCTCTGTCTTTATAGTCCTTGTTCAGTGCTTTGTTTACTGCACAACACGCAGCGACTTTGTAGGTGGGAGTTCCCTTATAGAAACCACAGGCTTTGTAAAGAGCGTTGTTTTACACAATCCATACAGTGCATTAACATTTTTCAAAACGAGCACAATTCTGACCAAATAATTTTTGTCTTTAAAAGAAGTATTAAAATGGGAATAGGGTACAGGAAATCCTGAGTGCTGCTCCTGGCTTGTTCCCTGCCTTGTCTGGCTTGTGAACCTTTGCATTTTTTCAGTGGTAAAATGGGGATGCTGTCACTGACCTCATTTGTAAAATCACGTGAGATCTCCTGCCAAAAAATAGTCTGTAAGTAATATGCAACGTTTCACCGACTGCCACCATGTATTTTGAAAATCTGAGTCTGTATAATTTCTTTCCATTGATAGCTGCCTACAAGAACAAGTTCAAACTCAGGTTCATACGGCAATGGGAGAGCAGTGTTTCTGATGGAAAACCAGACCAGGTTGTGGTAGCTAAAACAGAGTAGACTACTTCAGTTGGAAGGGAATTACAATGATCGTGTAGTCAAACTGCCTGACCATTTCAGGTGAACAAGTTAAATGTTGTTAAGGGCATTGTCCAAATGCCTCTTAAACACTGACAGGTTGGGAGCTTCAACCATCTTTCTAGGAAGCCCATTCCAGTGTTTGACCACCGTCTCAGAAATGTCCAGTCTAAACCTCCTCTGGCGCAGCTTTTAACCATTCCCATGTCACTGGATACCAGGGAGAAGAGATCAGCACCTCCCTCTCCACTTCTTCTCCTCAGAAAGCTATAGAGAGCAATGAGGTCACTCCTTAGCTTCCTTTTCTCCAAACTAGACAAGCCCAAATCCTTAGCTGCTCCTCATAGGACATTCCTTCCAGCTCTTTCACCAGCTTTGTTGCCCTCCATGGATGCATCCAAGGACCTTCACAGCATACTTAACATATGGGGCCCAGAACTGCACACAGTATTCAAGGTGAGGCCACACCAACTCTAAATACAGGAAGAATACAGATGTGCATGATCTTAATTATCATTGGACACAAATGGCTAAGTCATAACTGTTGGGGAGACAGCTTTTCTTTTTCCCAAGATCTGCATCATCTGACAAGGAATTTTGCTTTTGTTACCTGAGGTCGAATCCTCAGTGCATCCTGGAGCAGCTCAGTAAAAGCCTTTATTTTCAGCCAGTGCTGAGCTCCAGCAGCTTTACTGAGGAAACATGCATTACTGTGTTCGCTCAGTGCTTTCTGAGAAATCAGCCCACTTTTTAAGCTGTCCAAACAGTGATTTAGGACCCTGAACAGTTCAGCTGCTGAGTTTGGAAAATCATGACCTTTTCTATCTTTAGAGCAGTGTCTACGTGGAGACCTCCCCTTCCCAAAATGGACAAACATGAGACCAGCGGTCCTTGCTCTCCCAGCCCCGGAGTGCTCCGCAGATCGAGTCGCTCTCTGTTCTGGATTCTGCTCTGGTTTAACCAATTAATTAAAACCTCTTAATTGTTAGTTAAGCTCCAAGTTGCTGGATTTTGTAATTGCATAACAAATATTTGCATTACAGTCCTGTCTTGAACCTCAACCTGACTAAATTCCGCTGAGCTCGTTACCTTTCTGCTACAGAAAGGAGTCATCATGTGTCCCGGAGATCAAGCAGCAGTACCCAGGGCAGAAGCACGTGTTTGTGCTCTGATCCCAGGTCGGATTTGTGTGGGTAACGCTCAGGGGCAGTCACTGCACGTGTATAATTAAAAAGCACAAATATGATATGGAGTCAAGTGATGCGCAATGTCCAGGGCTTGGTTTTGTGATCACTACATAAGGATAAACCAGACTGTTGCTTAGTGGGTTGTTTAACAAATGTTCAAGTAAAAGTGGCCCACGAAGCTATAAAGAGCACACGAAGCCCTACTAATAACTAATAACTTCACTGAGAACAGAGCTGAAATAGCTGCAGCTGCCTCTCAAAGCACTTTTGTTGTTGTTGTTGTTGTTGTTGTTGTTAGCAAAGGTGTTGGCACAGGTCTCATAACCACGATGGACAGGATTAATGTCCCTGAAAGCTGTGTTGGTCTGTGCTTTTCAAACCACAGTGGCGGGGTGGAAGCCCACTGGATGGTCTAGTAAGCATGTTTTTTTTGGGAAAAAAACCCTGTGTCTTTACACAGGAGTTTGGAAAACTGTAAAAGATGCCTGCCAGCAGCAATCATACAGTTGCAGTTATTAACACTTTCCTGCTGCCACTTTTAGCAGGATCTAAATGGAGCATTGAGGACATTGGTAACTCCTGGAGAAGGCAAATTGCACTGGGCTTCTGGTTGATGCTTAGTGGTGTCACTGAAATCACAGCATAATCCTAAGAAAATTCCCCTATTTGGGATAAGGGTGGTTTTCATTTAGCTCTATATCTGTAAAATAAGCACATTGAGAAAATCTGGGCATGCCATGATATCCAGCTGAAGAAGACAGCAGCTTATCCCCGACTTCTCCACAGTCATCTCCCATGCAGTTCTGTGTGGTTGCCGTGTCGATGATCATTAATGGGTGAATGCTTCTCTTGCCTTTCTATTTGAAACTCCTATTGACATGCTAGATGCATGTTGTAAAGGTAAGTTCTTAGTGTTAGGTTTGGATATTAGTATCCTTCTTTTTAACTCATTGCTAACACAAAGCGAGGTAATAAATATAGCTGCCTAATGGTATCTAAGTGAACATAATGTTTTTCTCCCCTGTTTTTCTAGACTTATTGAAGTTCATTCACCTGATGCCAAGCACACTGTGGTGCTCAGGAGTAAGGATTCGGCTACAGCCCAGGCTTGGTTCAATGCCATCCACTCCAGTGTCAATGAGCTCATCCCCAGGGTGATTGCAGAAGTCAAAGACCAGCTGGGTAAAACAGGGATTGCTGGAAGTCGAGAGATTAGGCATCTAGGCTGGCTTGCAGAAAAGGTAATGAAAACATTCTTATTTTAATTTCTAAGCTCTCTCTCACTTACTCTTTGTTCCAGAATTCAGCCTTGTCTGGAAGTAGAGAGGCTAAATGAGGTTCTGGGTTTTGATTTAGCTTTCCATGAAGATTGTTCTTTTCTTAATGTATCCATTTTTGTGCTTTTAAAGACAACCCCAAAACTAGAAGGTCCCACGAGTCTTTGATTCTGTACGCCAATTAGCAAAGACTTTTCTGGTAGATCAAGTGTCTCATGATCTGTGAAATTCAGGCATGGGACATGAGTCACAAAAACTGGCATGAACCTCAGCGTCACCTGTTGTTATGTTTTCTATTCACATATATGAGGTGTCATCTTCCTACTCCCAGCTTGGGAAGTAATCAGTTACGTGGTCCGTGGTCCACCCCTCCACAGTGCCTGGGCATGGTCTGCAGCACGAGGTAGTGTCCCCACTGTGCCTGGGAGCTTGTTCTTTAATTGTAACCCTGAGCTGATCTTTGTAGACATCTCAAAATGTTTTACGCCACAAGGAAAACCTAGTGTTCAATTTGAAAGTAGTTTGGGATCTATTGACCTGTGGCAAGGCAACCCATGAGTGCACAAGGATGGTATCAGTATGAGATGATCTGGTTTTAAATCAGCAGTCTCAGAATTTGTTTTAGGCACTGTACGGGCTGGAAAGCGTGGATTTGCTACAGTAACAGCATTAGGATTGTGCTTAGAAATACCTCCTGTCCAGGTGTTGCCTAGGCAGCCATTCCAAGCACCTCTGCCTCTCCAGCAGTGCGTGGGACAACAGCCACTACATACACACTGCCCTGTCAACCTAGGCATCCAGTACAGGTTTGGAAAGCTGACTGCCATTGCCCTAAAAAAAAAATAATGGACATTTCAGCTCTGTCTGGGATTTTGTAGATGAAAATATGGAAGCCATAGACACCATATTTCTCTCTAGCATCCTTTAAGGAGGCAAAGCATTAATTTTTGGAAAAATGTGGGTCAGTCCACACCATTTGTAGCGAGGCAAAGATTCCAAAACCTTTCAGGTAGATTTTTTGCTGACCCTCCCTCCAAGCTTGCAGAGTGGGGAGGACAGCAGAACTCTGTGGCTTAGAGCTGGAGAAAATGTTAAAATTTGGGGAAATAATTTGGGGTTAAAACACCAAAGCATTGGTACGTAAATTTTAACAGTATTAAACCGTACAACTGTGAGGTCTTTAATCTTATTTTCCCTTTTGTATCTGTTTCTATAAACTTATGAAAAGCTAAATATAAGAGGCTTTTTTTTCTGTTGCAAAATCCTCTCCTCTGACAGGGTAACTGCTCTGTAGCAGATCTTGTGGACCTTATGTGTAAAATATTCACAGGTCATTTTAAGCAGACACATGACATGCTTCTGTTGGTGAATTTCCTCTCCTTACAGTTAATACACAATATCCCGTTCACACGCTTCTTTCTCCTCTTTTTGCCTTTTGGACTGAGATCTTACTTCATGTTACTCATTATGGATCGGTTCAAGGTCCTGCTGAATTTAGTGGTGAAATTTTTGTTGCCTTTAATAGGACCAGGCTGTGGCTCTGTGCACGTTCCAGTGTATTTACAGTGCCTGTCATCAAGAATTAGCCTTGGGAGATTTGCAGTGACATTGTTACCCAAAAGTCAACATGTTTTTTTTCCCCAAACTAACCATCCAGAGCTGTGCAATAGTAACGGAGTGAGGTCAAAAGTTCCCAGTTTGTTCTCATGTTGCAGACCTGTTGAAAAGTAGAGAAAATCACTACACATGGTAAAAAGCAATGTTAAATTGCTTTTGTTTTGTTACTGGACTGTGGGCTGTAAAGCCTGGGTGAAAGAAGGATAGCCTGCAGGGTGGAAGAGGAAGGTATATACACTGTGTATGTATGCAAACTGTATATATACTGTCTCAGAGGAGGTGTTCACGTCAGCTGGGTGAGGTGCTGACCACAGGGTATTTCCTAGGCGCTCCTCATGCAAAACCTGGGTTTGCCAGTGGGGAGAGATTAAATTCTCCAGTGATTTTTGGAAGCACACCAGGAATACTAGCTTTCTTCTCCTGGGGTGAACTTCCTTAACACATCCACTGCTGGTTGGTTTCTAAACATTGGAGTTTAGAAAGGGACTTCACTATTAGTAGCCACAAAATAAAACATATGCCTTGTAATCCTCCTAATATTACCGTTATTTTTTTTTCTCTGTGATATTTTGTGCCATATCTTGCTATTTTTTCATGGACTGCAGTGGGAAGAAATCTGAATTCCGTTTTGAAAAGCATTTTAGACTGTGATGTTTAAGACAGCTTTTATGGCATCGCATTATGTTACTTACATAGCCTATCCTTACAGTGAATTCTCAGCAAAATGGAACAACGCTAAGTGAGATGAATTCCTCTGCTTGTTTGGGGAGTGCAAAATGTAATCCCATAGAAATTTCACTGTAATTTGCTGTGATTACTCTCTGCTTTCATTAAGCTATTTCCTGGTTTGACATTTTTTATATGTCTCTGCTCTAAACTTAGCTCTAAACTTCAACCTTTATGGTACTACAAAAATAGATTCATTAGCGGAGCCTCCCTCAGGTGGGTAACGTTAAAATAAATAGTAGGTTATCTAAGGTACTAAGCAATTGAATGCTAAAAGGATTCTTCTGCCTTCACCAAACTTCCTTGTGAAGGAGCCCTAAATTTGTGGTCTTCAGCATGAAACATCCATCTTGTCAGGTCCCTGGCTGTGCCCCAGGGTAGGCAGCGAGGGTCTATTTGCAGGTAAAGCAAAGAGCTCTGCATCCCTTTAAGAAAGCAAATGCTTACTGTGGCATTCTTACATGTAAGGAGAAAAACAGCCAGAAGCAATCATTAGAGATGCCGTATTCCCTCTTTTATTAAGGCACTAACCTTGTCCTGCCCTTGACCTTATGGGAAGGGTTTCTGAACCTGGCTGAGGATTAGGGCGTTGTATTAGGCACCAGCATCCTAAAACGTTTCTGTAACTAAGAACAATGTCAAGTACCAGTTTGTAATGAAGTGTGCTGTCCCCATCACCTTTGCTTTCTTGTATTGGTCTTTTCACCTCAGCAAGACCTGTGGGATTAACAAGCATGCTAAGTGGGAGGGAACAGCTACATGTAGGTTTTAATCTTTCCAGGCCTTTCCTTTTTTTAATGCTCCCTGTAAAGATACTTTTAGTGACCAAATACAAAAAAAGAAGTGAGTAATGTCATCCTAACTGAGGAGCTTTTCCATGTGTGTGTTAATTGCCCTTCTTCTTTCCAGGAATGCTTTCAGTCTTTGTAGAAATGTCTTTTCCACCTCTCTTTTTCCCCCACTCTTTATAGTTCTGGACATCCTGTGGCTTACAGAGGAGCTGAAACAGGCATCACTACTTTTCTTCTCACACTAATCCACCTTCCATTGAGTTCCATTGTGAGGAGCAAATTCTGCTCTGGCACTGGAAAGTGAAAACACTCAGGAAATGGTAGTTTATTTTATCACTTCGTAATGTCTGTTCCAGTAGACCAAGATATCGTTGGCAAAAGCTTTATCTACATTTTTGCCTCTTTAATGCAAACACAAAAAAGTGTTCTGGCAAAAGTGCTTTTGCAAAGGTCACTTTTGCCAATTCAGCAGTCGGCCACACAAAGCAAAAGCATGACTGGTTTCAGGGGAAGCTGAAGCTGAAGCTGTAGCCAGGCGCCAGACTTGTAGGTGGGTCACTTAAAAAAAAAAACAAAAACAAACCTAAATGAAACCCCAAGCTCTGCATCTCTCCCTGTCCTCACTGTGCCAGTAACACTTTAAATGTAGGCTTGGAGGAAAGAAAAAGCACTTCTGTTCTCCTCTCTGGATGTCAAATGTCTTCCAGGCCGTGGGCTTCTTAAATGATCTCAAAGCTCCTTTGAGAAACCTAAAAATAGGAGTTGCTGAAAGTTGTCTTTTATATTGTTGATATTTGAAGCTGGAGAAGTGCCCTTGTGGGCTTTTCTCACTAGAGCTTAACCCCAGCGCTTGGTTCCTGTTCACATTGCTCTGCCAGCACAGGGCAAACGTGCGGCTGCTCCCGCAGATCTGGCGTGGGGATCAGAGCGGAGAATGCACCTGATATTGGAGGGGAAATAACCAGAACGGCATGCTATATCGGAGCTGTTTTTCAGCTACTGACACTATCTCTGAAATGAAAAGTGTGTTAATATCTTACATGGCTGTTCAGCCTCCTCAAACCTTAGATACGGTTATCATTGCGTTAGAGCTGAAGTGCAGGGCATGTCACAGCGGAGTGATCTTCGGTATCGAGCCATATATTGCAGCATTATATTTATCTTCCTGCTCTCACTCTAATTTAGAGGAGGCAGTGATAACAGCAAGACTGTGAGCTGTGCAAGCTGTCCAAATAAGATTTAGGCAAATGACAGGAGAGGGTATTTGAGGTTGGTTTTTTCCCACCAATTTGAAATGAAAAAGTTTCTGTTTCACCATTTCCGTTGGAAGTATGTTCAGTGGTTAACAAAACAAGTAGACAGTAAAGGATCCACATTGTTATCACAGACAAATGTGTTTTTGAAGAATGGGAGAGAAGCTTCAGTTTTTAAATTTTATATAACTTCCAAATTCTAAAAGTGAACTTAAAATCTCTTTGCACGAGAAAACCACCAGCCCATCACATAGTTAAAACATTTTGCCTTTATTTAACATTGTGAATATCTGATTTTAACCACCTTCCCATGAAGCACAGCAGCTGCTAGACAGCATTTTAAAAACCCTGGGCATGGCCACGTGTTCATGGTTGGGGCTGCTGCCACCGTCCCTCTGAGCTCTCCCAGCTCTTCCATCACGGTGGTGGTGTTTGTCTGACCCTGAGCCAGATCAGATAGTGACGCTGGTAGAAAACTCATTACTTTTTGATGGGGCAGCATTAGCTTTCTGCAGGTTTTATGACAAATCCCAGTGTAAAAGAAGTAGAGAGAGCCTGCGGCAGAGGGGCAGAGACTGGGAAACGGGGCTGCCTCATTAAGCTGTGTATAACTCTTCCTCAGGGCTAGCTGCCTTGTCAGGCTGCACAGGCTGAACCAGCAGCATGTTCAGGAATAAAACTTGAGTTGTACTAATCCCCAGGTCTGTGTTCTGGCGCTGCAAAGTACCTGTGCATGCTTAGGCTGAAACTGCAGTGCATTTTTGGTTTTTCTGTGTCTTAACCCCCAATGCAAATCACCCTATGGTTTAACCAGATAAAAAACCTGCTAGAAACATGGGTGTTTGCTAAGAAAACTAATACTCAGATACCTAATTTCTTTGCAAAGAAATTGCATCCCTGTAATGTGGTCTCCTTTTCAATTTCTAGTCTCTACAGGGTTTTTGGGTTTTTTTTTGTTCTTTTCTTTCTGTCTCTGTTTTCTTATCAAGGAATGTTTGGAAATACCACCCATCTATATGCCGAGGAAGAAGAGCAGGGCTATTTGGTCCTGGCCGCCTGTTTTGAGTGGTTAGAAAAGGGCCTGATTTGTCATATTGGTAATATACTGCTGGTCATAATCTTAAAATTGGTCTGATCTTCTGGAGATTACACATACCTCAAATTGGGAACTCTTGTGTCCCCTAAATTAGAAATTGTACTTTTAAATCCCAGCTAATTACTTGCTGTAGAGCACTTAGATCCAAATAAAGAGTCCTACTTTTGCCCTGTGTCACTTAACCTTGCAGCTTATTAATTCTGGAACTTATTTGTTTGCTTTGTAAAACACCACAACAGAGCGCTTAATTACATTAACAGTCTTCATTATCTGGGATAACGATCAGCCTGTTTTTAGGAAAGACGTAAACCTGAAATAGCATGAAGAGTAATTTCCTCTCCTGGCTTCAGCGAGGCTCCTCCACAGGCCACTTATCAGCAGTAACATTGTTCTCTTCTTGCTTTAGGTGCCTTCAGTAAATGGATATTATTAAGGGAAACTCGAGCTGAAAACAGCCATTTCATTCACCATACTGTTTTAAAGGCTTTGCCAGTCTTTATCCGTAAAATACGTGCCATTTCTTCCCATGCCAATGAGAGCCGTGCAGATGATAAATCCAAGTCAGGCAGAAGTGCTCAGTGCAAGGGGATTGGAAAGAAGAATAGCTGTAAGCAGTTTATTAAAAATTATAGGAATATGACGGTAAGTGCATGAAGGACCTGAGCTCGGAAGTCTGTATTTCTGCAGTACAGCTTGGTTGTTGTACTGAAGGAATGCTCCTCTAGCAGATAATTATGAGCACAGATAAATAGTAAGTGAGCATGGTTGTGCCTGCAGTAGCCTTCAGGTGTTAAATTATTCTTGCAGAAATTGAGCTGAAGTGTGAACCGGAGCCCTGCATGTCCCCTCGCCCTTCCTACAAGGGCTGCGGTAGTTCTGGCTGGATCCCAGCGGAGGCAATCGCATCCTGCCCGCTCTCCCTCTGCCTCAGTCTTGATCTAACCATCCTAACAACTGACTTAACTTTCCCATAAAATATAGCATATTGCTATCACTGTTCCTGTGAACCCCAGGAACAACCAGAAAGTTCATTTTAAATCTCATCCTGCCGTGGAGTTTTATTTAACTTCCCCCTTCCTGCATCAGGAGGAATTGTGAGCCCAGAGATGCAACTCCTGCTCTGGCAGCTGTGCCTGTGCAGGCCAGGGGGGTCACGGACCACTGTTGGGATCCATGTGGTGGCCCACTGCTCTGCTGCGAGAGGGACCTCTGCAGATGTCCCGCCAACAAACTCAGGGCAGGCTTTGAGAGGGGAAACGATGGGCTGTAGGTTGGAAGGAGGAGAGGATGCCGAAAGGAAACAGGGCGGGAGGGGAGAGGGGTGGTCGCTGCCTCCCCGGGGTGTGGGAGCTGTTTCTCTCAGTTCCTCCAGCGTGGCTGGGTGGTGGCTGTGGGAGCACATCCTGGCGTGGTCCTGAGCACCGGCCACTTTGCACAGCATGATAATGGATGCTTAACTATTCCTTCTACATAACCTCAACCTGAACTGCTGCTTGGCTGGGCTAGGCTGGGCTGGATTTTGCTGGACAAGGAACTTTCAAGATTTTGGTAGATGGGGGATTTTCTTCCTAGATCTTGCCAAATTCTCAGGAAATTGGGCCTCTCGATCTTTTGCATTGGCAGCTGCAGTTGGATCTGTCCACCTCCCCATGCACACGTGGCTGGGTCAGCTCACCTTTTGGGGCTTTGCAGGTTTGAAAGCCCATGTTTGAACATTTTTGCAGTCAAGTTCAGTTAGGGAAAAAAAGCAGGAAAGATACAGGTATGGTGTGAAGGAAGGCTTTGATCCCTTTCCTTCAGAAGCAGGTGAAAGGCCTCCTTTTTTTTCTCTCAGCCTCTGACAGTAAATATTGCAAGGCAGACAGTGAAGGAATTGGAGACAGTGATGCTCCTTGGTTTTCAAGTGCGACTTAAATGCAACATGAGCCTCTGCTTAATAAAAGACATTGTGCATAAGGAAGCAGAGGCTTCTACTGAACCCATACCTAGCCCTGCCATCAGTGGGGAGTGGAGGGTGTCCTTCACAATTATTTTAAGTACTTGAGCACGAAAACAACTGGCCTCCTTTGTGCCCCAGTTTGTTTCTGCCTCCTTCCACTGGTGCAAGTAGTGTGGTGTGGTGTGGTGGGAAAGGGGAGCGCCTGCGCTTGCCTGGCTGTGGGATGCTGGGTAGGAGAAAGCAGACCAGCACGTTAGTTGGGGAAGGTGTGGAACATATCCTGAGCATTTGGAGATGTTGTGGAACAGTTATCCAGGGTGAGGAGGCTGCTGTTAAGGCAGTGCTTTGGCGCAGACTCAACTGAAACAAAGAGTGACGCAAATGCAGACAGAGTGATAGCAAAGCCCTGAGCATCTCCCGAGCAACCTGCACTGACCTGAGCAGCACTGCGGACATCCAGCTTGCCCTCCGGCCCCTAGATTCCACTTCAGTTGTACGGGACAAACAGATTTATTTTTATATCCCTGGGGCTAATACACCCCGATTACACACCTCTGCGACATGATGGGTGCTGAGAAAGACAGTGTTTTGCAAGAGCTATGCCCTTGCACTGTGTCTGTTTGCTCATTCGTCTGCATTTTTCTGCTTACTGGCTGCATGTGAGAAGTTTGAAAGGAAAGAGATTGTCTATCTTAGAAAATCATAGATTTTCCAAACATTTAAGTTCCCATCGAGTTGCGTTTTCTGTGTTCAAAGTTACCTTGCTCTCATTTGGTTAAAATCACCTTCAGGGGAATGGAGGGGCCCATCAGGGGTGTGTTGACCTTCAGGCTCTGCCCAGTATGAATTCCTCTCACCCCAGTCATTGGGGTTTGTTTTTTTTTTTTTTTTCCTAGCACAATACTCCCATTTCAGCTTTTTGATTAATGGCATGAATACATAGATTAGAAAGCAGCAGAATAGGCCATAAAAAACCTCTCTTCTCTGTGCCCTGCAGCCCTTCTCCTCCCAGGACTCAGCTGATCCCTATGGAGAAAACTGGCAAAAGCAGAACCATTCCTAGTAAAAATGCTCTAATTTAGAGGAAACCATTTGTTTTTTTTCCCCCTATCTTTTTTATCTTTTTGCATAGTGTTGCCCACCCTGCTCGCCCACTCAGCTTGCAATCAGAGGCATGTTGTCTCTGCCCACCAGTGCCTTTTGGACGGATGAGCTGGTTAATGTTTGAGGGGTGTTGCGGAAGAGCTGCTGGTACAAGCAGAAGCAATATATGCTTTGTATCCTGTTTTGCCAAACAACTGTTAACAGAGAAAAATAAACAGATTTTCTAAAAATACCTCGAGAAGAAGCTGTGTTCTGTTAGAAAGAGGGATCGACCTTTAGAAGAATAGAAGAGTTTGAAAAAAAAAGTGGAGAGGGAAAAGTTATATGCGTTATAATTTTCAGCGTGGCACGACATTTACTCAATGCGGACTCTACAAATCCAGTCCAATTTTAATCCTCAACCTCTGTTTATGTAATAGGCTCCTAAGGCTATTAACGCCAGCATTTTACCTTATTATCGCCTCTTGTAAAAATAAAATTATACCCATAATACCATGACAGCCCTTACAAAAATGTGCCATTAGACAATTATACTGCAACACAGGAACTCTGGAGACTGCAGGGACGTATTTCTTATGCAGCCTAATTGTAGTATCAATAGCATTTTCGACACCCTTGGTTACTGAGGAAGAAAGAACATGATGACACCGTATGTAAAATAGCGTATTTTGAAGTACTGATTTCAGGGCCTGACTGTGGCAAGAGTGCTTGTGTTGTGAGTGAAATCCTTGTAAGAACTCTACTTGAAACAAATGCACGATTGAAAAGGTTTCTTATGTCGTTCCTGTCCTCCCTCCCACTCTTGAACTTGTGTCTGTTTTATTTTAGTTATTTTAAGATGGGAAATGTTTTGACACTGGAATTTTAACTAAAAGAAATAATAGTACTTATTAAAAAAAACCCAAAACTTTTATTCCCTTCCCCCAGATCCTTCAGTTCTGAAGATTTATTTCTGCCTACAGAGTTATACTCTCTGCTTAACTGGACAGTAATTGATAGTGCACATCAAGATAATTAGTCTAACGAGTCTCCTAAACCCCAAGCCCCACAGCTACCTTGAAGCTCTGCATTGTCTTTACTGTAACTTAAATAAAAGCTTTATAAAAGGACAGAAAAAAAAAAAAAATTGATGGTGAGGGAGCCGCCTTGCCCTCTACAAGGGGTTTCCTCTTCTTGTTTTTAATGAGGCCCATATTAGTTGTCATTTGTACCTTCCCTGATGAATAGTTTGGAAGAAAAGCTTTCTCTGTGCACAGCAAAATTTGTGCCAAGTTGCTGACCTTTGCTTTTGGTGAGACCTCATTTGAGTCTCGGTCCCCAGCCCAAACATATTGTTGGATCAATCATGTTGATTTTTGGCTCTGGTAGTAATGCGCAGCTAATGAGTTGTACGGTGTACGCATTAACCTCAGACCCGACAGCGCTAATGCCAGGCACACAGCAAAATCGCGCTGGGGCTGCAGGAAAGACATACAGTGCTGGCATCTTAATAGACGAAGACAATTAAAAAGAGTAGAGCAGTATCACAGGTTCACTGCTTGTGGGATGTAGGATTTAATCAAAGCAGGAAAAACAAACTGTCTTCTGTCTGTTCGGAAAAAAAAAAATCTCAATGCCATAAAGGTGCTTTATGAACTGTGAAATAGAGAGGAAAGCCTGAATGTTTAAACAGTAAGATAATGATTTTACTACCAAAAGGGAATCTACTTTGGGGAACAGCCATTGAATAACATTAGAATTAACCTTGTCAGAGATTACCATTTAATGATTATCATGGCATTGCAAGGAATTTGGGAACAGTGCTGTATTTTTTTATTAGTAGATACCTTATTTTGCAATACTTCAGCAAAGTTCTCCTGTCCTCACAAGTAAAATTCTTAAGACCAGTTGTTGAATTGCCAGAAACAGCCAGCGTCCCTGATTTTGAAAGCAGCTGTTTCTGATCACGTCCAGAAGTAACACTTCTCTCAAAGGGCCAGATTTTTATCTCATTTTACAATTGTAAACCTAGGGAGAGACAGTATTTTGCTAATCATCCCCATGGAGAGATGAACAAAAATCCCAACATGCACAATATCCTTCTCCTGGCTGTCTTCCTCACTGGAAGGATTAGGGAAAAAAGGAAGAGTTGCACAATGAGTACATAAGAAAGCAACATTTCTCGTTTTAGTGTAAGCCCTAAACAACGAGCTGCAGGGGACAGAGAAATAGAGACAGAATAAATGTGATTTCTACAGGTCATACACAGTTTTATGTCCTCTTCTTTGTGCAATGAAAACTGATCTGTAAGGCTGAAGGACCATCACTGTGTCAAACAGAAAATCTAGTGAAATCAACTGGAAAAACCCAAGGTACATAGAGATGCATGCAGTCTTTGGTGCTCACATTAGACTTTTGATGTAAGATAAGAAAAACAACCTGGAAGGGACTGGGTGAGAAGGGAGGTCAGTGGGTAGGAGAATCCAAACCAGGATCTTCTGGAGGAGCAAAGTTCTTTAGATGTGTAAGAAATTGCCCCATTCTTGCATCATTGCCAGGGGAGTTCCCCATACACGCAGCATTATCAAGGCCTGGAGAGGCTGGATGTGAAAGAAGTGAAGTGGTCTCACACTTCCATGAGGCACTGGGGACTCATCCTGTCAGACATACTATAGGGGTAGAGAAATTGGGTACTGTTGTATCACACCTGACCTCATGGTGGAACCTGTTGGATTAACATCGGATTTTTTCCACCGCTAGCACAGCACACAGAAATAATACAATTTCAACAGAGATGTGGTACACCATCTTTAGTTATAATGACACAATAGGATCCATGGAAAACTCTGCAATCCCTTTTAGAGCTGGTCTTGCTGAAGTGTCCTACAGAGTCACATTTTTTTTTTCTGGTGTAATAGTGATGTTAAGCATTTTTCTCTTCTAACAGCTAACTTTTCTGAAAAGTCAGACAGCAGCAGTAGAGTCACAGATATAGCAGGCAATAGAAGTTAAACTTATTTGAGATAGGGATCAGAAGAGTCAGAAGAAGTTGCTAAAAAATGGTAGCACTTAGATGGCATGCTGTTACGATGAGTGAGCCATCTTGTCAGCAACTCCAGCAATTTCAGCAAAAGCACACCCATTCTTCCCAGCTCCAGCTGCAAGACTGTTGAGGACCATCTCAGAGATCTAGATGTATACCCTGGAACAGTTTTTTTAAGCACAAGAATTTCCACCACCTCCTTTGGAAGGGCGTATCTGCTTGTAGAGTGTGGCTGTTCAATAGTCAGGGTACGAAAATGGGCTCTGGAGCCAAAGTGGCTGTTTTTTTGGGTATACATCAGAAGGTCACTCTGCGTGGGGGTTTAGACCAGTGGCTCCCAATGTAGTGACATTGCTGTTGAGGACTTATCAAAGATGTTCTCAGATGTTATTTGGATTCCCTGAGTTTCAGGTGCTGGTACAGTAACAGTAGCGATGCTGGAAGGAAGCACCTGGGTTTTAATCACTAGACGCTAACGACTGTTAGCCACAGCGAAGATTCCTGAAACTATGTGAACACATCATGTTATTGTTGGGGTTTTTCTTATTTGTACGTTTCTGCTGAGCAGATGCTGCTGTGCAAACATTCATTTGTTGATCTTGTGCTGAAAATAGTTGGAGATGTCAGCCAGAGTAGGCTGCCAATGTATGGTATGGATATAACTGGTTTTGTGTGCTTCATACTGGAGATGTCAGTGATGTTTATGGAAATGACTCTAAAAGATTCACTTTGAGGAGAAGTCTGTGACAGAAATAAAGGCTTACCTATTTGTTTATGAAATGAAAAGCTAATACATAATATTATGAAAAGAAGTGTTTTATGATGTTTTCTCTGGCCTCATCTCATCCCGCAAGGCTTTCTGCAGGGCCCCTTCACAGGGGGAATGCATTAAAACTTTAGGTTTAAACACACACGTGTTCATTCCCCTTAAAAAATGCATATTATTGCTATGTTCTTTGGATCCCTGAATCATAAGGTTAAAGAATACAGTAACGTTCTCTCACCTAAAATTTCAAAACAGAGGTTTATATCTGCAGGCAGATGTTAACAAGGCAAAGGCAACTGGAAGAGTTGGAAGAAGGCAGAGGCATTGCAAAGAGGAGCAATGTGGAGAGGGACTGTGGAGCTGCATGGGGTAGTGTGAGAATGTTTTACGTGACATTTTTGTCTTGAGGCCTCCTGCTTTTGTGTTTTTTTGGGAAAGCTGGTTATTGAGGATGAGCCAACTTTCTGGTGGGTTCTTGCTTTGTTGTTGCAAGAGTTTGAAATGAGGAAGAGAGCAGCACTGATTCGGGTGGTGACTGTTGAGGTTAATAACATAATATTAATAATTGTGTTACTATCAGAGGGCCTAGGGTCTAGGCAAACCTGGAATGCCATGGCGCAAGATTGCAGCATAAACAGTACCAACAGGAGCAGACTCTGCTCCAAACTCAAACCATCTGAGTAGGCAAGGTGGAGGAAGGAGGAAACATGGAACCACACCTCAGACGTTGTCTCTCTGCTGGGACGTAAACCAAATGGATGAGTGCAGAAAGACTAATACAACCTGAGGGAAGGGAAAGCTGGGACAGCACTGGAAGAGATTGGGCAATCAAGCTGAGCTACGGGAGCCTGCAGGAACATGACAGTGGAAGGAGCAGCCCACTGATGAGCTGCAGAGACCGTTGGGCACAAACAGATGTCCAAATTGGTGAGTGGGCTGGAAGATGTTGAAATATCCCCTACTGGCAAGAATAAGACCAGCCTTCTCTGAACCTTTCATAACCCTGTAAGATTAATTCTTCACAGCTGCAAGGAGATCTCAAAGAGAGGAATTTTAGCTTCTCTGTCTTCTTTCACTTTAGATTGGACAGAGGGGCTGTTTGCACTCATCAAAGGTCATGCACATCATCAGTTTCCATTAGCCTGCACGCGTCAAGTAAAACTCAAGTCTCTATCCCCTTCAAATAACTTGAGACAGCTGCTTGGATATTTGCAAGTACAAGCAGAAGGAATGGGTTGTGGTTACAGGATCACATCCAAGCAAGTGAACAGTTCTGAAAAAAAGGTCACAAGGAGCCAACCACCAACTGATAATGGTTGTGCACCTGTAGCCCTGCGTGGACCTGCAAAGGGGTTCGAAGTTTTGGAAACAGCAGCATTGCAGGCTGCTTTGCTAAAAAAATGAAATATAAGAATACAAATCTCAAAGGTAACACAGATCACAGACTGCTTTTCTACTAGGGAAGCAAATAGCCATGATGTTGTCTTGTGTCAGCCCCAAAGGTTATCCGTTTAGTGCCCAGGATTCAGCAGCTAGTTGTGAAGATTATAGAATTATAGAATAGTTAGGGCTGGAAGGGACCTTTAAAGGTCATCTAGTCCAACCCCTCTGCAAGGAGCAGGGACATCTGCAACTGCAGGTTGCTCAGAGCCTCATCCAACCTGGCCTTGAATGTTTCCAGGGATGGGGCATCCACCACCTCTCTGGGCAACCTGTTCCAGTGTTCCACCACCCAAGTAGTGAATGCATATACAATTTCCGGCTCTCTGTGCAACCTATTCCAGTGTTCCACCACTCTCATTGTAATTTTTTTTTTCCTTATGTCCGGTCTGAATCTACCTCCTTCTATTTTAAAACCAGTACCCCTTGTCCTTTCACAACAGGCCCTGCTGAAGAGTTTCTCCCCGTATTTCCTATAAGCCCCTTTAGGTACTGGAAGACCACTAGAAGGTCTCCCTGGAGCCTTCTCTTCTCCAGGCTGAACAGCCCTAACAATTATGTACACGTGCGGATAACAGCAGAGAAGGTTTGCTCCAGATCTCCTCCTTCCCCTTCTGTCACTCTGCAGTTCTCCCCTGGCATTGCTCATCACTGATTGCCCCTTCCTCTGATTTTAGGTGGGTTATCTGAGGATGTATGCTGTCTGAGGATATACTTTTGAATAAACAGTGCTTTGAAGAGGGTGCTGCTTATATGCATGAAAATGTGGTAATAGCTAGCCTGATTTCCATCTGGCATAATTTAGGAGTAAATCCATTGACGTCAGTAGAATTGAACAGATACAAATATAAATGAAGTCAGGTCCTATGTTTTTTAACGTTAAGCCTAGAAAACACTGTAACTTACTCTCCTCCCCTCGCTTTCTTTTCCCTTTCAAGCCCTGCCCCAAATATGAATGTCTTAATTGGGATTTATTCTATTTCTGCCCTGTTTAATCAAAGATCTGTCAGTAAAGAATTTTACGAGATGCAGAGGTGAAGCCGTGCTGGCTCCCTACCTATCTTTAGAAAAATCTCGCTGGCTGCTGGTTCTGAAAAACCTCAGCAGCAGTTGTTCTTTTTTCCCTTGGTCAGTTATGTCAAGCAGCATGTCTGTAGCTATGTTTAGTTCTGAGCACAAACATGAGGCAGAAATGGAAGCTTTTTGGCAAGCAAAGATCGTGATTTTCAGCTCATTCGCACAGAATGGTGTTAATTAGTAGATTGTTTTCTGACAAATAGTTAATTGTGCCTGACTGTTTTCCATATGGCTACGGAAGTAAAAAAGCCAATGAGGACATGGTATTTAAAAATCCAGAAATTTTGGTATGAAACCAGTGGTATGATATCCAGTCCCATTTGCTGTACTTCTGAAATGGGTTATATGAATATTTGCATATGACAATGTTACTGAAGTACATGATTTCCAGTTTTCTTTTTACAGTTTTATACTGGTGTTACTCAACTGAGTTACTTAAGATTTTTTATACCAGTATATGTAAGATGTTTAGGCCAGTACAAACTACAAAAGATCTCAATGAAAAGACAAATAGATATCTTCATAGTAGGAATAAAACTAAGAAATCATTTGTAAAATTTCCCACTGACTTCAGTGCAAATACATTTCTAATACCAAGGGTAGAATTAGGTGTAGTCACTTGGATAACATTCATATGCATTTGTCCTCTTAGGGCTTTCACTTTCTTGTAGCTGCAGAAGTCATAGCAGCTCTGTGATGTTCATGTTGCCCTCAGCTGGTTCTTACTGTAAACGGCTGGCGCTTGCTCGCTGGGATAGTTTATTAGCCCACAGCAGGAAAGAGTCTCCCATTGATAAAATCACTTGGTTCGTGAGATCGTATCTCTCTCGTGCCAAAAATAATTTCTCTTTGGATATGTGGTATGTTTATTAAGAGATGTAAAAGTCTAATGCCATTACCAGGAAGTTCTTTATTTTACTAGATTATGTATTTCAGGGATAATTCTGAAATCTGAAACCTTAGTTTCTCATCCTGGCCCCAGGGAGATAACTGTAGCATGCAATCTGTTTATATTAGCTTTGAAAATTAACTTTATTCCTCCTAAGTTTTTCATCTAGAGGAATGTTCAGTTCTCAGTAAAATTGTCCTATGAGTAGTTAAATGCTGTCATTACTGCAAAAATATGAAAGACTGAGAATTAGAACCAGATAAAGAGCATTAGCTTGCAAAATTGCATAGCTTATAGCATGTAATTTGCTGATATTTGTAGGATTTGGGTCTGTAGATTGATGGCCCTAATTGTGTATCTTTTAGTAATCTAGATGAAATAACATGGCACAGCACTAAATCCATTTGTCCTGTGTGGCTAATTTAAAGCTCAGCGTAGATAACTGCCAAGTAGAAGGTTCTTTATGTTTGCCTTCCTCGTATGGCTCTGCTGAATATTCATAGTTTCTATTAACACATGCCCTTCAGTATTTGCTACATTTTTGTCGTAGATGGTAGATTAATTAAAAGAGTCATTGACATAAGCCCCTGGGCTGTGATCTTGTCAGATCTTGTAATATAAGCAGTGTCAGGTCTGGGAAAGTGAAGCCTCTGAAGAAGTGGCAGCTCACATCCTGACCGTAGGTCCAAACCTCATAGCTTGCGTACTTTTGCTGTAGGTTTATTTCTTCTACTACCATCTTCTGGAATAAAAAAGTTTTATGAAAGCTGAGGTTTCATTTTTATTGTAGGTTTCTACCCACAGAGAAAAGCTTGAAACTATGGAATGTCAGCAAAGCAAAAAGGCTTGATGGATCAGCAAGAATTAAAAATGTCTTTTAAATACCCAGCAAACCTCAGACTGATTTTCAAGGCCCACTTGACATCCCCAAGGGAGCTTTGGCTGGCTAGAGCTGGTAATACTGGTTTCCTATTAAAGCTGCCTTGTCAGTTATTTTTGCAATGTTAGGGATGTGTGTGCATTTCTTCATGTACCAGTGGTGACAACTGTCCAGCAGTCACAGGATCAATGACAAACTGCAGTTATCCTCTAGCTCTGAACTTTCTTTCCTGCATTCTTCCCACTTACCCATTTCCTCTGTAGCCATCGCTCTCCTGATATGACTTTGGCAGGGTTAGAGTAATGACCATCTTAAAAAAATATTTAGCTAAAAAAACAAATTTGAGTCTTCTGTTAGTCTCCCAAGCATGTAATGATACTTGACATCACAGTATCCCCAGGACCACGGTGCCATGAGCTCCAGCATGGGCAACAATTTTCTAATGGTTATCTTTCAAGTCATCTCCAGCCCTCTTTCTATGAATCTAAGCATTCACATTTCTGAAACAGTGACTGGCGTAAGCCTTCTTGGAAGGCAGAAAAAGGATATTCTCCACTTTTCAGTGCGGCAGTGGCACTTTTTGATTAGATCCTATTTGTCTTCTTTGCCTGTTTCTTAGAAAACTAACAAATTCCCAATCAAACAGAGCTCTCTGAAAGGGCAAAGATGTTAAAATTCAACTTTTGTCCTGCTTAAGGAGTGAAAGAAAATGAATTGGATATTAAATGGAATAAGTGTTCATTTCCTGCCCTTACTGGCACCCTGGGATCCACCAATGCTGAGATCCACCATGAAAACCTGCTGGGTGGTCTTCCAGCTCTCCATACTGATTGCCAAGGTGTAGCAAATTGAAAACCTTTTTGGTGGGCAGAGGTCTCTTGGAGCTTAGCTGGGTTTCTGGGGGAAAAAAAAACATAGTCCTGCTCATCAGAAAATTTTGAATTTAATAAACAAATTGTAATGAAAATTACATATTTAAGTTCCTTTTTTTTTTCCCCAGCAAGAAAGCAGGTATATTCCTTGAGCATCTTAGATGGCTTGTGGAGATCTGTCAATGTGCTGGCAAGATACAAACTTTCTGTTTCTATCCGTTTAAAAAAACGTATGGTCTCAAATAATTGAATGGCTTTGAAAATGACAACCAGGTAAATAAATAAAGAATTAAAAAGACAACTATAGGAACTTTTTGTGATAGATCTTTATTTAGGCATCTAAATAAGTAGATTTGGATTCCAAATTGTAGCTACTTTTCACCAAACTTTTCAGAAACCTGTGGCTGCTCTGCATGTTTTCAAAATTAAGCCAAAGTATTATGTATTCTACTTGAATCTTTATTTTTTCAATAAGACTGCCAAATATTTCTCAGCGTGTTCAAAATTCTAGTTGAGGAAGCATAACATATAGATTTAATCAGTGGTTTTTTTGAAGATAATACATTTTTGTGCCAGGTGTGTATTAAATTCACTCATTTGCTTGAGGTCATTAGTTGCATTGCAGTCCATCAGTATCACTGAATATTGATCAATGACACAATAGACTGAAATGACACAGTATTCTGAACTGTCCTTCAGACAACATAATAACAATGACAAAGAAACATCTTGTTCTCTCTCTATTGCTCCCCAACTATTTTCTCTTCCAGCCCTTGTGATTTATAATGACCCTTGAGTAAACCAGTCAAATCTGTCGTTCTTGAAAAGGTACCTGTCGTGATGGGCCATCATTTCTTAGACTGAATATTTGGAAAGACAGTGTGATAGAGAAAGGCATCTTCTGGGACATATTTCAGTCGCTGTAGTTTTAATGTAGACATTAATGATTATCTGTCCTTCACCAGACACCGTAATAATTTCAAATGGCATTTTACATGTTTGAGCCATCATTAGAAACTGCAAGCTGCTTTCAAATCAAAACTCCTCCTCCAGCATTCACATTTGATTGGGTGCTGTTGACAAGTGTTCTTGAGCTGATGATTACAAATCTATGCACTTCTACTGAACTGAAAGATGAGATGTGTGTATCTTTTGAGGTAATGGGTATTATTACTCATTTATCCTAATCTGGTAGCCACTTGATCAGCTGAAGTCAGATTCAATTGTAAATTATAGACTCTTTAGAGACAGTGAGCTGAAACTACGGTGCCTTTACATTGATTCTACTCCTGTACAATTACCATTATACTCCACTGATGATGATGAACTCTCTCATAAAATGCCCCACCTTGGCTTGAACAGAAAACTCTGCTCACAGCAAAACTCTGGCATATAGCAACCTGCAGGGCGTAGCAGAGAATAGTGGTTGCTCCTGGTATCCTGGAGCATACCTGGGGGAAACTGGTTTTCCCTACCACTGAGTAACAGTTAGAAAAACTGCAGTTGACTTCACCAAGCTCTGGAGCAAACCTCCATTACAAAACTGGGATCGAACATTCTTGTTTGGCTGTAGGAAAGGTCTCAGATCACCTGCTGTTCTTGCATGGGTCAGTACAGAGGACTGAGATGCTTCTTTTGACATTTAGAGGTATTTGGGTATGAGGCAGAGCTGTTTGAAAATCCTCTTAGTCCAGAGAGTCAGGACATTGGCCTGAACATATTGCCGTGCAGACGTGGTTGACTGCGTTACTTCTGACAAATGTCGGCTTGTATTTTGTCATTTTAAAGGATATTTAAAAGGAGTTCAGACTTGGAAAGATCTGTCTTGAGAATGGGTGTCCTGTCCATCCTCAGCTGTGCCTGTAACTGTAGCTGCCAGTGTTCCTCTGAGCTCCGCTCAGGAGAGCACGAGGGGTAGATCAGCATGGTCCCAGCTGTGGTTCCCACCTGACCTGCCAGGCTCTGGCTGCTCCAACAGTAGTGGCACCACAGCCCAGCCTGGGCATTGCTCCCTCGCTGCTCGCAGGAGGCAATACTGTGCCCTTTGGGGGATTTTTGTGTGTGTACTGTCTGCAATCCATATCTGATAATGGCATAAGCCACCTTTGAGCTGTCACTGAGGTCAAAGAGCGAGAACAAAACCAGACATACTCTCATTAGCTTTTTTTTTTCCTAAACAACGTGCACACTATTTCCTGTTTAAAACTACAAAGTTTAGCAGCAAAACACATCTCATCCGCGTGTGGCGTGGGAGGTGTTGAGATCCCCTGCCTATGGCTGTCACTTACACCCACTCCTGCGTTGCAAATCGCGTGCCATCAGCTGAGCTCACAGAAATACTGCGTTATTGCATGTGCTGGCGTTTGCGTGATGTATTTCTGCATCACTGCTGTTCATCTTGCAAAAATCCTTTTCAATCCCAGCTGTTATTTTCAGGAACTGACAAGTAGGTCTCTGTAAATGAATCAAAATTATTCTGAACATGGACGCAGCCCTACGTCAAAAGACGATGAAAAGGCAAGGAATGCGTAGCAGAACATATCCCTGCCTGCCTGGAAGCTGGCTCTTGTCAGCATGGAGAGACTTTATGAGAGGGAGGAGGGAAAATAGCAAGGAAAAAGTTTTAGAGAGTTCTTTCTTGTTTGTTCCTCCTGTGCTCTGTGTGAGGGGATAGTGTAGCTCTGGGATTTGGGAAGGGGTGATGGAAAAGGGGGTTAAACGATGTCCTATAAGCATGAACTTGCTGCCTTCCCAGCAGTTCTCTCAAAGGACACATTTTGGATACTTGCTGCAGTGGAGTCTGCTGGCAATATATAATTTGTTTACTAAACAAGGAATGTAATTGAAATGTCCCTTTTGAGTTAATGAAAATATAAAACAGCTTTCCAGAGTACACCAAGGCCTCTAATTTAATTATCTGTCAGCCTCATAGACTAAAAGTGTTCTTTCATCCCTTCCTGGCAGCCTGCAGTAGATGAATAACTGAAATTCAAAGAAAAACCTTACGTAAAGGAGACCTGGCAGATGAAAGAGCAAAGGGCCAAACTGTTTGTAAAAGCATTTCTCTCCACTGAGATGCCCGTTGTCTTTACGGCAACTAATTGCATGTGAAAACTATTGAAGATTTGGAAGCTGTGATACCCATTTAAAGGGGCAGGGGTCCACATCTCCTGCAGGAAAAACAAGCTGGCTCCTCTTTGAAATACTGTTTGCTGTGTATCAAAGGAGTTACTCTTTAAGGGCACACTGCAAGCAGTGGCTTTAAGCACATGAGCAGTTGCCAGAAAAACAGCAGGAGAAGTGGTACGGGTGTTGTAGAACTTGCTACCTCGTTATTTGTAGAATCAGTCCTTCAGACCACAGATCTGGCCCTAAAGCAAAGCCCAGGGTGATGCTGCCCCACTGCTGCAAAGGCAGCCAGAGCTCAGGTACATCCTTGGTGCAGTGGGGTCTGGTGTGTCCTAACACTGCATGTGCCGTCCGCTTTCTGCATTGAAGTACTTTTGCTCTTGTGTCAGCCACAGGCTGATGGACAAGTCTCCATGTAGGTGCTGAAAGTCTGATGGACAAGTCTCTATGTAGCAGTCATTCTTGCGCACTTTTTGTCCACCTTCACACTTACATCTGTGCCTGCCGTGTGTGTTACAGAAGCTCTTGCCACCCCAGCAGAGACCACGATGTCCATACAGAAACAGAGAGCATTTAGACTGGCTTGGCAGAGGAAGCCTGTGGCTGAGCGAGATGTGAACTCAGGTCTCCTCTGGTGTCATTCCAGGCCCAACCATCGTGTTGTTACACACACAAAAAAAAAGGTTTTGTCCCTGCCATGCATTAAATATTTTCTGAGTTTAGAAAGGTAAACCAGAGAGGTACATATGGGAAAAAGTAGGGTTTGTACTTTATGAGCTGAGTATATGAAGACCAAAGACGTTTGTGGTAGCAAAAAGGATGTGTCACTGCACTTGGGGTTTTTTTTGTTAGACTATGTTCTCCGGGGTTTTTTTTGTTAGATTATGTTCTCCCTTTTCAGGTTTGTACTTGAAGACTTTGATCTAGAGCCTCAGTGTGTCTAGAAAAGAAAAAAAAGAAAAAGTTTGCTTCTGATATAAACATTTACAGCTTCATTGACTTGAAGTGGAATTTCACCTGGGAATATAAGCAGTGACCTCAGCTGAGATGAGCAGAGCGTGGAGAGGGGGCACTGGTACATGTTGCGTAGAGTTCCCTGAACAGTGCACAGAACGCCAGCAAAAACCGAGCTGATTCATTTTATTGTGGTGGGAGGTTTGGGGAGTACTGATTTTTCTTTTCTATACTTCATCTATGTTTCATGTAACATTTTTTACTTTGAAAAAAGGTTGAGTTTGAAAAGTTTTTTAGAGTGGTGGTTGTTCTTATTTGTCCGCAACACAGATCAATGCACTTTGAATTATATGTGTGCAAGTGGGAACTGGAGTGAAGAAACTGTAGTGCAAGTGCCAGAATTCTGCAGAACTCTGGCTAAGAAACTGCTCCTGCCCATTGTCTAAAATAATGCCTCTAAAACATATCTCAAGTGATGCTTAAATTTACTCTTACAGAAGTATTTCGTGTTATCTTTATGATATGTCAGATTTTAAGACCTTTAAAACTTGAACAAATCCTTCACTTAGCTGCCCGTAAGCACTGTGTTTTTTGCTTTTTTTTTGTAATTTGCTATTATACTCATGCTTGCTATGACACTTACTTGATCTGGATTAATTTCCTGCGCTGATTTGTCCTGAATATGTCCTGTAGGCTAGTGGTGTATTTGCAGCCTCTCTTCTTCCTTTGTAAAATTCACTATTACCATCTATGGGACAGCGTGTTCTCTTTGACACCTTCCAGAAGTGCCAACTGCCTGTTGAATGGCGCGGCATCAGCTGTTAAAGCCTGATCCAAACCCCAGTGAAATCAGGGAACAGTAATGCAATTCAAGGTTTTTAAGGAAAGGCAATATCTTTTATTAGATCAGCTGTTAGGGTTGGAAAAAAAACAGACAAGCTTTCAGGCACACAAATCCTTCTTCAGGTCTGAAATAGCAGCAGTATTGCTTACACCAGCATTCCTTAGCAGTGAGACAGCTACAGTCCCAGCAAGGATTTGAAAATGTGTTTAAAAGTGTGTGTATTGCACGGCCCTTCTTACTGGGGAGGGCTTCCCAGGAGGGTGCAGGCAAACATCGTTCTTCTTTCTCCCCTTCCCAGTATACACCCTACAAAGAGGGAACACATCCTACAAGGCGAGGCAGTATCAGCTCACTTATACTTGAGAAAAAGCCTTCAATACCTTGTGACCAAGGCACATCTCCCCAGTCACCCTGCTATTGGGAAGGACTGGGGCAGAGCTGTGGGCTTCACTGTGCAAGTGGTAACTGCAGGATCCGCACTGGAAATTCTGGCTCCTGATATTTACATCTTCCCAGCAAATAGTTGTGAGACCAACTGGTAAAATGAATTTTATTTCCTTTCTTGTGGTTGCTTTACGGGGAACAGTGTTTCCCAAACTTTCTGGAGTCACAGTTGACTGAGCAGCCACCTAATAGCAAAGCTTGTGATTTAAAGTGCTACATGGACAGGATGGTTCTGCAAAAAAGCTGCAAGCGGCTTCCTATAGTCTTTGGATTGCTTGTGGTCACAGAACAGAAAAATAAGAAATAACCACTCAGTACACTGCCTGCTTACATGTCCCGATTATGGATCTGAACACACTGCATTTTCATCCTATGAGAGACTTCATATTTATCTCCCTTTTACTTTTCTGGAAATATTCACAAGTATGTACTAAAATCTTTGAATTAAAGAACACAGGCAGTTGTTAAAGAAATTAAATGTTAACATTAACTGTAACATTTATTTTTATATTCCCATGCTAGGAACTAGGGTGTTCGCTGTAGTTAATAACCGTGGTATTAAGAAGCTGAGGATGCTTTTTACTCATGTGACTATTTCCGTGGTATATGGACTCTGAGGACTCTGGATTTTGCATTCTTTCTGGAGTGTATTAATAGGTGTGCTAATTAGGTGGCTTCTCTATCCAGCCCTATTTGAAAATGAAAGGTTGCATTTAAAGAAACTGTCAGCACAAGAAAACTGTAGATAGGTATTGATGCTTCTGAAGAAATTAAAAGGATGAACTGTTTATGACTTTAATTTGATTAACACACAGATGTGAACTACCAATGAGCAAGTAATGGCTGTAAACAGGAATATGATTATTGGAAAAGCTCAATTCAGAAGGAAAAATGCCTCTTAAAATTATACAAGCCAAAAATCTTAGTTTAAGATGTACTTTGGGCATTGGTGTTCTGGTGCAAAGCTATGTTAGAACTGTCTTGAAAGTCCTTAAAATTTAGAAATTTGTGGGACTCTGTCTTCATATAAAATACAAGTGTTTCAAATGTGGTTCTCAGTCTGATCCATCACTTAAGGCACATCATACTTAAGGATCTGAATCACCATTCCTGGCTGTGCCACTCCCAGCCTAGCCAGCCTTTGATTGATCCCTTTTAGATGTTTCATAAAACAGCATAGGCAACTGCTTCTTTGTCCCAAAAAAAGGTTTTAATAGAGGAGTCATGTAGAGAACCAGATTCTCTGGTGAATCTCAGAATTTGTTCTATTTCCTTTAGTACCCAGCCGAGATGTTTAGGTTTGAAAGCATGGCTGTGAGTGTTGCTGCATAACACATAACATAAAAGTTTCTTTTTCTTTATGTGCACCAGAAGGAAAATGATGAATTTGTCTGTGAAAGACAACAGCTTCATTCTTATGTGAAACTAAGACCCTTTTATATTCCCATCTATTTTAAGACACTTCTATGCTGCCAGAATAGAATAAGTAAAAACCAGGATCCATACTTGATCCCTGTAATGGTAATTGTGTAGCCATGCGGACTACCACATGTCTAACCTGCAAAATATAATTACACATCTGGATTCTGCAGCCAGTAAAGGGCTCTGATGTCTCAGTCTTTAGACATCTTCTACAGATGGGTTTGAAATGTGGATGCAGATCCATCACTGATCTGTGCTTCAGATCAACCCCATGTTTAGGTTGGATCTCTTTATAAATTGGCACTTGCAAAACTGGAAGAAGGAAGGCATGAAGGAAGGAGAAGCAATGAGAACATGAACTGCTGAGGAAAGAAGCATCTGCTCCCAAACCACTATTTTTTACTACCTGACACTCTTCTTTAATAGTGATGACATTGCAACTTTTTTTCACTCATGAAAACAGAAACAGGAGCAGCAGTGTCCAGCCTTAGGTTAATGTGCCAGCTACACGTGAATGGTGCACATTATGAATATACATTTCAGGTCCTTCATGCATACCACAGCTAAACAACAACCAGCTCTGTCTCAGTGTTCTCCCACTACTGCATTTGTGGAGTAGCCTGTGTTAAGGGAAGGCTGCAAGGAGGGTTGGAAATGGCAGCGCTAAAGAGAGCAGCAGATGTCATCGCACTTTACTCCATTTCTGCTGCAGCTGGTTATAAATTCAGGTGGGAGATGTCAAAAACCAAAAGAAGTAAAACTCTCTTTTGTTCATTATCTTGCCCAGGACTCGATGTTCATACAATCAGGCTTTCCACACTGGTAGCTTTGTCTTTTTATTTCACTGAGACTTTGCTCTTTTTCAGGTGCCAGGAGACAACGAGAAGCACTGGAAGCCAGTGTTAGTGGTCTTGACAGAGAAAGACCTCTTAATATATGAGAGCATGCCGCGGATGAAGGAAGCTTGGTTCAGCCCTCTGCATACATACCCCCTGCTAGCCACCAGGTACCTGTGCTTTTTTAGCAGAACTGCTTCAGGAGTGGTGAGAACGGCTGAGTTGATTGAGAGCAGGTATAGCTGGTGTATAGCTATATATCACACTTGTGGTTTGAGAAGCAGATTCTTCTTCACTAGGCCAATGTGCTCATCTTAACTCCTCACTTCTCCTCCGTTTAAAGTTCCAGCTGAGGCTGATGGCCAGAAACACACCAGAAGGATTATGGTCCTTTGGTGGCCAATTGGATGGGGTCCAGAGACAGGAGTACTGAAAAAGGCAAGAGCTCAATCTCCTGAAATTTCTATCTCAGTGTGCAGACCTGAGGGCTTGGCAGAAGCACTCGGATTTTCAGCTGCTCCTCCAGGCTGAAAAACATGAAATTGTTGCCCTGAGTTGGATGTGCTGGTGTGGCAGTTCTGCACCAGTGGTTTGGGGCTTTAGGGGGCTTGCACCTATGATGGAAACACTTAATTTCAGCACAGCTTGTGTTCCTGCTGCAGGAAGTGAACTCCTGGCTTTTTTTAGCTTAAAATGGTGAGCTTGGAAAACACATTCTTGAATCTAAGTTGGAAATAACCATCTGCATTATTTCAAAGGTATCCATCAACACTAATTCAGAGAGAGGTTTCCCATGGTTGTCTTTATGCAGTGGAAACTGTTTGTGGTTCTTGATGTGAATCTTAATCACATTTCTCTGCCAGTGTGGTCAAAGGGCTTGAGAAAGAGCTGCTATTCCATTGTTTTGGCCTTGCTACAGGCCTCTATTATACCATTTGCAATGAGTTCTCATTCAGAATGTCTGGTAGCACATGGCCAAAAGCACTGAGTCTCTTACTACACTCTCATTAGTAATTTTTGTTCTTGGTCTCTTAGTTCTTTCCCCAAATGAACTGAGGCTTTGCTGCTAAATCATTATATGAAAAAAAAAAAAAAAATGAACTCAGTGAATTACACTGATGGTTGTTTTTCCCTGGTCTACCTACCCATGATGTTGCTTTCAGACTTCCTGGGAAGCTGGCTTCTGACTCACCCTGTGTTACCATAGTGAGAGGCAAGAGCCGCAAGCTTTGTAGCTTGCAGCCTGCAGTGCTTTGTGGTGATGAAGGCTGACAATTCTGGGTGACAATTCCCAATGAAAACTGGGTAAGGTGTTGGAGTCAGAGGCTGCATCCAGAGTGCCCCAGTAGAAGGTGATACATCTCCTCCACACGGCTTTGAGGTGTCATTTGTGCATGGACCTAAATCCTCCTCCTTACGGTGACCAGAGATCCTGCAGTGCACCCTGCTCTTTCCTGCCCACAGGTTGCCATGTTGTGAGAACAGCCTTTTGGTGGGCATCACCAGCCTCCATCATCAGTGACCACCATACTGGACCAAACAATCTAAGTCCTCATCTTGGAGGGTCTGTTAGTTAATCACTTTTGCTCAGGAGGTCAGATTTGATAGCAGACTGGTTTGCTTTGGAGGGGACAGTAATCTCCCTGTCCAATGAGGTTCCCGCGTGAGTGGAGGATCATTGATCTTCAGGCTGGAGGGGAATGAGAAGTTGTTTGGCACAAGGGTTAGGCTGCTGAAGGATCTTTATGGACTGGGAAAATGGTCTGTAAGAAAGATGGAATGCAGTTCAGAAAGGACAAGTGCAAAGTTCACTGCTGGGGAATAATCAACTGTGCTGGTTTGGGGTAGAAAATGAGCGACAATGGAAACATTCAAGGCCAGGTTGGACGGGGCTCTGAGCAACCTGATTGAGTTGGAGATGTCCCTGCTTCTTGCAGGGGAGTTGGACTAGATGATCTTTAAAGGTCCCTTCCAACCCAAACCATTCTACAATTGTATGATTCTAAGACAAAGTAGTTGCTGTGCCAGAGGCATCTGGGCGGTGTGGCAAAATTGCTTAAATCTACAGTGTTGTGTTTTTGAGAGGGGAAAATAAAGACAATCATATTGGGTTATAGCAGAAGTGTTGCATGTTGGGCAGATGTAGTAATCATACCTCACTACATTAGCGTTATGTAAAGCCTCAGGTGCTACACCACCTTCATGTGAGGCACTGCACTTCTGAAAAGATACCAGTTAACTGTGGAAGGTCTAAAAGAAAGCAATACCAACGTAAGACCTAGAGAACACTAGTACTAGGAGACAGAAGGAGGACAAGACAGCATGTTCTCCAGGTCCCTGGAGCATACAACAGGGCATAGTTGTCTGCATTTGTGTCAGGCAAAGTTCTGGGTGGGTTCTGGGGAGGAATTGGTGTGTGGGCCAGGTACTGGATTAGGTTGTCTAGGAAAGGTGTACAGTCCTCATCACTGGGGACTTTGAAGGACAGGTGACACTGTAACCCTCAGGAGTTTGTTGGCACAGTTAGCCCTACTGTGGGAAGGGAGGTGCGCTGGGTGACCTGAGAACCATTCCTGCCCTGTCCCTGTGATTTCTTGCTAGTATCACTATGAATTTAACACTCAGCTAAAAAGACAGCAGATGTACTAAACTTGACATTCAGAATGGAGTCGCAATCTGATAAATATGTGAATCCCCAAGCTGAGCAGATTATATAAATTGACAGATTCCCTAAATCATTACACCTACTGTTTTGGATGATTTTGATTAAAACCCTGCAGGATTCTACTTTTATGATCTGTCACACTGAGTACAGTTATAACAAAAAAATAGACAGGGTTTGCTGTTGGTATTGACTGCGGTGTTCGTGCTCGGTCAGTGATCAGCCTCCTCGTGATGGATTTTTTAATCTCATCTGTGCATTGATCGGTGCAATTTAGAACTTTTCACCTGGAAAGTTTGCAGACCACATGTTGTCATCTTGGCTGCTTCCATCTTTCAGATTTTTATGAGTCCTTGGGAAAACATTTTTGCTTAGCTAATGCATATTTGAAAAGCTGCTGAAACTGGAAAACTTCAGTGCCAGATACTGTACAGAGTCATGCTTAATCTACCCAAGACATAATGAGCAGAGAAAATTGGAAAGTGGTAGAAGGATTACAATCTTCTTAGAGAATTTCAACATGCCCTTTCTGTTTGTTGATAAGTTTGCCTTCAACCTGTGGATGCTATTAAGACCTAAAAATATTTTCCAGTCAGTCTTTCTCAGCTTTGTGCAGAGTATAAGTAATAGCTCAAATAAAACTGAGATCGGGAGATTTAAGTTGTTCCTTTAACTCTCTGCACCGGGAGGCACAGCAGCTGGCTCGTAGCCCTGACTCCGAGGACCTTTTTGTCATAATCTCTGTTTCAGTGTTTCCTTATGCCTGAACAGCAGTGCCTCCCTCTAGCACGGGAATGGGGATTAAGTAATTACATCTTAAATGTTTGCAATCAAATTGCTTTATCTATTGTAGCCGAATATGCAATGAAAAAAAAGAAAAAGCAGCCCATGTTAGACTCGGGTAAGTTGCTTTTGTGTGAGGCTGCGGTCTGTAACTAGAAAGTATTAAAGCAGCTCGATAGTGAATGCCATGGAAAGCTGGGGAAGGAGTTTGGGCAGCCATCAGTTGTCTGTGCAAGCAAAGAGAGGGGCAGGCAGAGAGCACTGGGGTCTCTGAGCCCCTCGGGGAAGGTGTACGAGGTGGTGTGCAAGTGGTGTAAGTTCTCCGCTCGTCTCCCTCGGGCAGTGAGGGTGGTTGTTGCTCCCTCCGAGGCAAAGCTCAGATCAATGAGGGCCTGTGCAGAGGTTTCCAGAGAGTGCAGCCATTCCAGAGCACATTTCAAATGCTGAGTCGGGCGTAAGGAGTGGCTTCAACATAAGAAAGGTCAGATGATAGTGGCTTTCTACTGAGCAGAGCTGCATGACTGTTGGTGCACTTGTATCACGGCCTCTTCCAAGATAAATCTCAAATGAGCAGCTGAACACTTGCTTCGAATGTCAGCGCTGGTTTCGCCGGCCTTTTTGAAGAGGCTGTTAGAGTTCGCTGTTGCAGTAAGTGGTTGAAACTCTTTTCAAAGCATTAGGATGAGAAGCAGGTCCCCGTGAGTTTCAGCGCCAGCCCTTCACGTGGGACTGTACCCATCTTGCTGTCACAGGTTTGAAAAGAGTAATGCCCAAGAGGTTCCCCAAAACAGAGGGAGACAAGGGTGAAATTAGAGAAGATGAGCAGTGTCTCCCTGGCTCTCTGGAGCATGCCAAGAGTTGGGTTGCACAGCCGCTGCCTGCTGTCTACGCGCTCTGCAAACACGTCCTGACCAACCTCCTCCTGCCCTCTTGCGGCTCTGCCTGCTCTGAGGAAGCCTCCTCGGGCCCCTGCACGCTCGCAGGCATCACAGAAACCTCCAGGGAGCCCAGGGACCTGCAGGGACCTGCAGGAGAATAAACATTACCAGGGCCGGCCCTGGGGTGCTTTTTCGGCGCTGGGGTGCAGCGTGCGCCACCCACGGACCCTCCTCTGCAGTCGAGCGACGGGAGGCGGGGGCGAGGGGAAGCCTTCCGTGAAGTTTCTGAGACTGTTCTTTTGCCTTTTAAGGTATTTTTGTGGTCTTTAGGATAAAACATCTTTTATATAAATGAAACAACTCGTGTGAATGCAGCTTTACTGAAGTTTAGGAATCCTTTGACCTGTACCCAAATACATCACAACTGACAGCTGATACAGACATATGATCAAATGTTCCCCGGCATATTTATCCAGTTCATGTTTAACTGCGTGATTTTCCAAAGGGTGATCTGCAATTTTATGATAGAAAAAATCATTTTTAAATAATGAGACTGAATTTTTAATAATGAGAGGATAATGTGATGGAGAAGGTAGGTAAGAAACAATGTTCATGGTGTATGTGTCCACATACCTTAATTTGTAAAGTACATCTTCATTCTGTCCAGCTGCTGAAAAACCAGCAATGCCAGTGCTAGGGATAAAGCATGAAGATGTAGGGGAGTGGGGGATGGATTTGAAAGGAAATAAAACATTGGAACCATCTCTCTGTCACACATTCAGTATATCACAAGTATTAGAAAACAATTTTTAGCACAGCTGATGAGCACTGTGTAAAGGAGAAAGGATGACTCGGGGGAAGCCGGGATAGTTTTATTTTTAATGACAAACCTGATGGGAGTTTCCAGGCTGCTTTCCCGCAGCCACCCCCAGCAGCAGACGGCAGCGTGAGAGCAGTGGCCCTGCCTGCGCCCGCGTGAGCCTGGGGACAGGCAGCAGCAGTCACTGGAGATTTCAGTTCCCGGTCTCCTGCCTTCGTTATAAAGGTGCAGCTTCCCCGCAGAGTTTGCACCTCCTCACACCAAATAGAGAATAAAAGTTTTTGGGCTGTGTGTTTGCCCCTGACGCCCCGACTGCAAAATCTGCCTGGGTGCAGTTAGGAGACCCTGAATATCAGAGCTGAGGAGGGTGTTAACGCAGCCTCTCTGGAGGCAAAAAAACCCAAACATTTGGGGAGGGTGGTGGTGCCTCCCTGAAGACACTTTCCTGCCCAGACAGAGGGCATGGCAACTCTGCCTGGGATACTCTACCCCTTGCCCCCCCCCAGGACCTCCTGGGAATGCGAATTCAAGGCAGATGGTCTTTAAAAAATGGTCTTTAAAAAAGGTTACCATGAACCTGAGCATGGACAAATCTTGCAAACCTTCTAGCAAGGTGTGAAAGAGCACATCTGTTGAGCACAGTGCACACCCCAAATGTCAGCATGGCCTGCCAGGGAATTGCCCTACGGTTACTGTTTCCACAACTGAAAAGCTAAAGTTGTGCTTTTTTTTTTC
>WHYT01016205.1:70103-93198 GCA_009806455.1 Tetrax tetrax
CAGTATCAGCTAGCAGGCAACTATTCTCCAAGATGCAAAACAACAATTTGAGGGTTAATTAGCATTCAGTAGATGATTAATATATTCTAATGTTTTGTGCTTCAAGACAAGTATTCTATTTTCTAGTCTCATATGAAGGATATTATTTGCCTATAGAGAGCGAAACAGGAGACACAAGACAGGAATAAGTTTTTCAGAAGAATTTCCATGGTTTCACTTTGTGACTCCCTCAGAGGTTTAGTTCTTGGGTCTCAAAAAGTGACAAACTCCTCTGGATTATTATTTTTAGCTGAATCAGCGTCATGTCCCTGAGTGAATTCTGTATTCACTGCCCACACTTCTGCGGGAAAAAAACCCAGAAGAATTGAGGTGTGGATTTTCTCACTGAAAAAAAATTTCTTACAATTAGTGTTTCCCCAGATGAACAAACCTTTCCTGGTCATGGGAGATCAGCTGTTGATTCCAACCAAAACAATGTTAATTGCAGCAAAATCTGAGAGAATCTCAGATTACAAGTAGCTGCAGCATTTTGCGTTTTGCAGGTTCCTGTAGGAAAAGTAGACACAAGACAGTCCTTTGGCATCTGTGTATTTTATAGAACTTCTTAATTTAACTGATAGCATTTATTGTTGAATTTGTCTGCAGATATTTAAGCTTTGTGGCAACTACAGCCTGACAGTGAAAGTTGGATTTAGCCGTGACATCTGAGCCTGCGCTTGTATCCGTGCACCAAACCCCATCACACCAGACCAGTTGGTGATTTCTCTCAGTTCCTCATCCAAAAGAGTGTTTTCTGCAATTTGTTAGGAATGTAGGGTCCTCTGGGACTTCCCCATCATCACCTGTGTGTCTGGCTGGCTGCTTCAGTACTCACTGCTTTGAACCTTCATTCTGCGTGTCAGTAGGAGTCACTTTAGGCTGACACACGGAGGAGATCCGAGTTCTCGTGCTTCCAACCATGTGTGTACAGAGCAGGGCTGTGCTTAGGTGGGGATTTTGGCACAGTGCACTGTGTCAGCATTGTAATTCCCTGATGTGCTTTCAAATCCAATTGCAGATTGGTCCATTCTGGCCCAGGAAAAGGCTCACCGCAGTCCGGGGTGGATTTGTCTTTTGCGACTCGTACCGGTACAAGGCAAGGGATCGAAACCCATCTGTTCAGGACGGAGACTAGCCGAGACCTCTCACTGTGGACGAGGAGCATAGTGCAGGGCTGCCACAATTCTGCGGAGCTCATCACGGAAATCACCACATGTGAGTAACATCTGCAGCGCCGCGTCTCCGCCCCTCCTCGTGACACTGGTGGGCAGTTTAAGCTCCTTCTGCTAGAGGTGATGCATTTCAAAAAATGTGTGTATTTAGGGTTCTATGTGTTTAAAGTGCCCCTTGCTTTCCCAGCCAGCCCTAGATGGTGTGCTACCTGTGGCCAGCACCGTAAAATCAGGACAAAGTCACTATCATTCTCACTTTTGGTCTCATTTTTGGCACATTGTTTCAGACACAAGTCTGTAGTCAGCCATACAGGGCCGTGTGTCACTGAGGAGTAATCGTCAGGAGTTTGACCAGAAATCCACAGAAAAGAGCATTTTGCTGAGACTCAGGAGACCCCTGAGAGCCTGATGGGAGTTTTTCCTGCAGTGGGAGGAGGCAGAGGAGGACTTGCACATTCACAAGCGTGAATTGGTCGTTTATTTACCCAGCTCTGCACACTTGAGAAGAGAAAAAAAATATGGACTAGTCCAATAGCCACATTTTGATGGCTAGTCACCTCCCTCCCTGAACATCAAGGTGTCACTTCTCAGCACTCCTGTATGGGCAAAATCAACTGGAGTAAAAGTAATGAGCTGCAGCTGCTCTGGAGTGATGCCCCGTTCCACCTGGTAGCTGCTGCCTGGGGTGGCTCTGGGACTTTGAGGTTGTGCCTTTCTCTTGAGTACCCCAGGATTTGGGAGTGCTTCCCCACTAGCCCTACAGTTGGCAGGGCTGTTCAAGTTGAACATTATCTCCACTCGTAGCCTAAAAACGTGAGAGCAAGAGCCAAGGCACGCATCCGCTCTGTGGTAAAGAGCACCGTCAGGTACAGCCATGTGCCGCTGAGCACGAGGACACCTGCCCATCAGCTACCAGGCCCCGTGCCTTACGGGGAGCTCAGGCTGCTTTGTGAGGGCCTCCAACGTGGAAACCAACCTGGGTGTTCAGTGGGAACCACCTGGAGGGCACGTCCGTCTCCTCAGCCCAGTGATGTTGATGTTCTTTCCAAAAACAGGAGGAGGGCATCAGCCCCTTCTTTTATTGCCGTGCTTTTATCCCAGTGCCAAGGACCCTTCTTGGTAGAGTTGCTTACAGGAAAGTGGAGGAGAAGAGAATTTGGGATGTGAACACCTAAACTCTTCATTTTTTATTTGGATCCTGGCCTACATTTCTGAGCTGAGGGGAAGATGCAGACTTTCTGCTGCAGTAGCTATTATATACAATTACCTGGGCCCTTTTTCAATTATCACGACACTAATGAGGACTCAGGAGTGTCTTCATCTTTGTCAAAACTCTTTAGGGATACCCTTTACAGCTTCTAATTTTGTCGTGCATTGTGCACCGTGTTTATTGATTTTGGCTGTGTATGTCAGAGGTAAGAAGAAGAGCAGCTGTGACTTTGTGAAGGTTTGGGAGGAGGAAATGCCAGCCTGAGCCTTCCTGAACTTCAGTAGGTTGGTTTTGTGTCAGCACATAGATGTACGCTGCAACATGAAGAACGCAGCGCATCACTGAAAGGACTGACATCAGTTCAGTTACCGTCGAGCACAATTTTAGTTGTGTATTTGCACCATAACTTCCAAACCTTGCTTGGCCCTTGGGCAACAAAATGGCTTCTGCCATTTTCCCAAAGCTGCAGGTTTACAGTAAGAGCACAATTAGCCCACTTTTAGGAAAGGTTCGTTTCTTCAAGATAGTGTTGAGATCAAATGTAAAATGCAAATATCTGCAGACAAATGGAATTTGTTACTTTTAAGAAGAACATTAGGGACTAAATTTTCTTTCCTTCTTCAGCTTGCACATATAAAAGCCAGGAGTGCCGTTTGACCATCCATTACGAACATGGATTCTCTCTTACAACTGAACCGCAAGATGGTGCCTTCTCTAAGACAATTGCACAATATCCCTACGAAAAACTGAAAATGTCCTCAGATGATGGGATAAGGATGCTTTATTTAGACTTTGGAGGAAAGGATGGAGAAATTGTAAGTACTGCCTTAGCAGAGGGATGCACATTGCCATCTCTTTGGTGCTCTTTCAAGCTGTGGGGGTGGAGAAGCACTAATAGCAGCTGCCCAGTACAGGTTCCAATAGCAGTATTTGGACACCATGCGTTCTAGTACAGCATGACGATCTGGCTTTAGAATGAGATAAACTAAAAAAAGAGATAAAATGGTAAACCCATGCAAAGAGGGATGAAAGTTTTCTTATATTTAAGAGCAAATTGTTCTCTACATAGCCAGATTTTAGAATTTTTATATGTATCCCTTTAACTTTTTAAATAATTGCGGGTGGAAAAACTTCAGAATGAGATATTATTAATTTCAACATACACATAGGGATTTTATGTTCTGACAACAAGCTATGTTTTAGATATTTTTGAACATCTAGTTGCTGAAAAAGATTGAAGACTACAGATGCAGATGTAGTGCAAACTGTTTGCTTAGGCCTCTAAGTTAGCTGTCACAGTGTCTAAAAATAGGTGCTTAATTCCTACAAGCAGTTTATATACTATAAATTATGCATATAAACATGGTCTTTCCTGTCAAACTTTTCCAGCAGTTCTTGAGCACATAGGGTGCTTAATTCTTCACATCACCTTTGATAACACGTACTCTGTGAATCGCTTTTTGTCGGGCTCCCAGAAGGGAGTTTGTTACTAGCTGTCAGTAATGTTGATGCATGACTGGTGGAAAGGCAAAGGTGGTTTGTTTTGATGTGAACCTACTATTTAACCTGCCGTCCAGACTGACAAGTCTGTCACACTTAGCAAGCACGCAGTGAGATCATCTGAACTGTGACTGTGGAAAAGAAATCTCAGTTCAGTCTCACTGCCAGCTCTGTGAACTGTGCAGCATCAGCTGACGGTGCAATATCCTGGCTATACCAACGGCAGATGCATTGGGTTTGGGTCACAGCAGTCCCAGCACCATCCCTGGTCAGAAAGAGCCTGAAAAGGTGGAGGGGTTGAACCTCTTGGAAAACGGCTTGCAGCATCTGACTCAGCTTTCTAATGCTTACCAAGGGAGATGCAAGCCCAGAGGCACCAGGATCTCATCTGCTCTCAAGAGGCTTCTTTCTTACTTCTAGTAACCTAAATATTCGCAGCTGTATGCACAGGAAAGACAATATGTTGTAATAAAGGATTGTTATTAATAGAAATCTGTTGAAAATACCAGTCAGCAGTTAATCAAGTACTCCATAAATGATTGCTTATTTGAGCTGTAATCTAATCTAATAATTCTCAACTTGATTTCTTTCTGTACTTTCAGCAACTGGACCTTCATTCCTGCCCAAAACCAGTTGTGTTCATCATTCATTCCTTCCTGTCGGCAAAGATTACAAGGCTTGGCTTGGTGGCATAAGTGGGATACATCTATTTTTTCAAAGAAAGATGGAAAAACTACGCTAATCTGAAGTACAGTCAACAGCAGCAACCCGTACCAGCTAGCAGCATACACCAGCTTGGGGTTCAGTACCAGGCCTTGGCCATTTTTTAGTCTTCCAAGGCCCAGGTTTCATTTTGATCAACTAAAGAAGTGGCATGACAAGGAAAACAGTGGATTTCATTGTAAATAATGGGACTGGAAAATCCCATCTTAGACAGTAAAAGCGTGTAGTACCATACATGTAAATGTTTCAGAATCATCAATTGTGCCTATTTCAATGTCCTTGTTTATATAGAATAAGTAAAGGGCTAAGCAGACAAGAGTGGGTGTTGGTTGTGATGCAAGCTCAAGGTTGTTTGAGTAGAAGTTCTCCAAACAAGATTGTCCCACCACCCAAAATTAAAGTATTTTTTCATTGTTAATCTGTGCACCACTTTTTGGGGTGCCATCAGAACCTCTTGTTTGAATACCCAGCAGAGCAGGCAAATATACACCTCTGAGTTGGGTGCTCCAAAGCAATACAGCTGTGCTCAGTGAACAGCTGGAGGGTCCCTGCTGAGGGGCACTTTCAAATTAAATGATAGAGACATCTTATGTACATTCCTAGCGACGGACCCAAAGCAAGACGAGCTAGAGCGATGTATTGAGAGCGGCTGTCAGCAGGGTGTTGGTAGGAGCATCCTTTGTTAATGAACACACGGGATGCATTTTTATAATGACTTTCCAGAACGGCTTAAGGAGTTTCAGCCAGCCAGTGCCCCCGCGCAGGTAGAAGTTACCTGAACCCATGTTGAAGCATGACCTAAGCTTCTACCAGCACATTTCCATGGCGGTTTTCCAACAGAAAGCTGTGCTGAGCTTCCTGTCCTCCTACCCCTCCTGTGTCGCCTCCTCACCTCTGCCAAGGCTGGTTGTGCGGTCTTGATAGAAGAACAAATGTGAGGAAGACTTTATTTTTTTGAGAGTTTTCTAGATTAGATCAGAAAAGTTATTCAAGCAGCACCACAACAGTGTGGAAATGCACCAGGGCAGGAACACGAGCTACACTGCCAGAAAAGCCTTAATATGGAAGGGACTGCTTCTATGAGCATGACTTGGCAAGGCCAGATTTATTCCTTTCTGGTGAAGCCTAAGAGGTTCACCTCCGTACCATAACTTACTAGTTCCTGTCTTGCCCAACAACTTACTGTTTTAAGTCAAAACACGTGACTCACTGAGTTTTGGCCTTGTTATAGTTGCGTTGAGCACAAAGTGGGCAGCAGACAGGAACGCTGACGTTCATTGCGAGAGATCATACACACAGCCTGCACCTGGAACTACCGAATTGGCTTAATGGGGTTGGGTGGGAACAGAAAGAAGCAGAACAGGGCTGGCATTTATGTTGCTCTTACTTTGTAAACAGAATTCCGTCATGTAGGGGTGGATTTTTGTTTGCTTTTAGAGCTTTGCCCTAAATTCACACTTTGAAGGACAGGAACTGTACAGGAAGTAATAAATCCCAGGTTTGTAGAAGTTTGCTTGTCATACTACAACACTTCTTTTATTCTTGAGAAAGCACACAAGTTTCAATTTAATGTGAGTTGACTGGCAGAGAGGAAAATTAAAACCACAGTTTGGTTCCACGTTGTTCGTAAGATGTCTTGAGAGCATAAGTCATGCTGTTTATTCACAGTATAGGAATTCATTTATGGTAATTTCCATAGGTTTCTACCTTAATCATCAAAGCTTATTAAAAATTAAGATGATGGGCTGAATTTGCAAATACAGAAAATAATCATTGAAGAACAACAGCTAAATTGCCCTTTGGAAGAGCCCCACTCCCAGCACCTCCCACCAGTCAAAAGCAAGCCTGGGAGGGGATTCACCTAGCTGTGAACTTTGGTTTTACTGTCATGGTACTTGGACTTAAAAATTAATTCCTCATGTAAATTCCCAAGGTAAGAGATGACAGGTTACACAACTTACCAATAATTTCCAAATGGACATTTCTCATTTATTGACCACTGCTGTTTACATAACTTTTTGTGGCAGTTTTGTGGGTCTCCTTTGGCTTGGAAGCTTCTCAGAAGCTGAAAGCAGTCGGTACGCTGGGGGACTGGGCCTTTGAGCATGAACTCACATCACACTGTCAAGTAAAACATTGTGTGAAGTTTTTAAAAAGCGATTCAGGAGACTTTTATTGCTGTTCCAAAGTATAACTTAAAAATTTGGATGCAAGCTCCTATAAAAGTTCCCGAGGTTAAAGTGAAAACTTTCATACTGTGGGGTAGGTTAAATAGATATGTAAACTATACTGCACTATTTCCTTATTCCTGTAACACTTACAAATCACTGGAATGTTACACTTAACACGTATGTGCATTGTAAATATTATAAATTCCTGTATTAGTACCAACGATTAAATGACACAATATGTAATCTAAGGTGCTCAGTACTATATGAAGTATAAGTGAATAACTAAACAATTTGCAAATAAAATTCATATTATATATATTTATAGAAAAAATAATGATAATTACAGATGCTATTTCTTCATTTTCAGATTTTGGACTGATTCATATTTGGATGGGATAGACAAATGAAATATGGACCTACTCCACATTTATAAGAGTATAGTGAATATTTATATTTTAGAGGAAAAGAATATATTTAATAAAGAAGTCATTTATTGGATTTTTGTGAGGTGAGCTTACTTTGTACCCAAACAAGCTCTTTCAAAGTCTGTATTTTGGTTTTGGGCTGGGGAAGCTACATTTTAACCCTCAGTCATTCTGTAAGAATTCAGTTACTTGAGAGAACTATTCATCGTATTGACAGAATGACTTTTAAAAATTTAAAATTAAAAAAAAAGTATTAATGTACTGTCGACGGCGCATTGGTGCGTTCTATCAAGTAAGCTCATGTGATCATGCTGTTGATGACAGGCTGAAAGAGTAAGTACGCAGCATTTTTTTTTGCTGCTGGGATTTACTGAAAGGCCACAGGGATGTTCTGGGCAAGGTTGTTCCAACTCACCTGCTGAAGTTACAGTGCTTTCTCTGTTGCTTACATTTAACTGGGCAGTTACAGAAGTCATAAAAAAACCATAACAGAAACTTCTGCTCAAGCTTCCGCATTCAACGAGTGAGGCAAACACGTGCCTTGTTTAGCTCTTATAAACGGTCACGGAAAAAAAAGATTGTTCTCTTCCCTTGTACTTTAGTTCTTAACTTACTGGCCCAAATAGAAAAGCTAACTGCAGGATTTTAAGTTTGTCCTTTCAGTCTTACCTGAGGTATGGCAGACCAGCCTCATGGAAATCCTGAAAAGGAGTATTCTAGAGTTTCACACTTTTCACAAAATACTGACTGTAAGTTGAGCGGTCTGGCCAGAAAGTCTGCATAGCAGCTTCACCATTAGAAAAACCTGGATACATACTGGAACATACATGTTACTGGAAAAACGTGATATAAAGTGTTTGTTAAATAATTTTTTAAATAAAATAAAGCTGATCTGATTGATCAGGGAAGCATACTGGTGTTTCCTAAGAGTCCTGCTCTTTAAGTGGAACTAGCATCTCTCTTAAGGTAGGTACTTTATAAATCAGAAGGCAACTCTTTGTGCACTACCAAGTAGATCCCTACCGTGAACATCATTAGAATTGGCCTTTGCCAAATAATGAAATGTGTGTTTTAGAGAAAAACACGTTTTCTGCGGAAAGTGAGTATTCCTTCCCACAGGAGATGGGAGCACGCTCCATCCAGCTCTTTGCATTCGGAAGCACAGGTGATTTGAAGTGGAGGCTGATCTGATTTCTGTCTGCAAAGAGACTTCTCAGTGTCCTCTTACCCATGTTTAAGAGTTCATTAGAGCTTCTCTGGTGGCAGTGGCAACAGAATTAAGAGTCTAAACAAACACACTCCTGATGGTTATACTCTAATTGATTTGCAAGTTTATCTTATTTTTCATGAGTCAGACTGGCAGGTTTATAACTAGCTCTTTACCGGGGCTATTTATTAGATATATACGCACACACTAATATTATAGTGTATAGTGGATAACGATATATATACAGTATTACTATATATACTACTACTAGAAAGTAATTAGGATTGTCTCTAAAATGGAAACTTTTGAATTCAATGGTGACTTTACGATTTTAAAGAGTAATTAATGGTAGAAGAGCAAAATTTCAAGAAACTCTTAGCCTGCTTGATGTAAGTGAACCCCAAGATTACCCAGGGCAAAAGTTTAGTTTAAAAGCATCAGGGGAAAAACATTAAATATTTAAGTAACAAAGATTATAATCTCTTGTGAACATAGGATTAGCTTTTCAGTTTGTTTTCTTCATCAGAATTTCTGTGCTTGTGTAAATCATTAGAGGCATTAGAAAACAATTCCCAAGGGAGAACTGGAAAGTCTGTGGATTTTGGAGCAGCATTTGTACCCAAGTTAAGTTCTGTGGCAGCCCAGTGACACTCATCATGCAATTCCTGCAATATCGAAGGAATCCCATCACCAAGTCATCGCAACCGCATCAGTGCTGGCTTACCCCAGCCTCGTGTAAGCACACGGCGTGGATTATGGGTAGACCATATGGTGAATGGTTTATATCCTGATTTGCAAAAACATGAAAGCGAACACCCAAACCTTCCACACTAAAGTACGCATAGGCCAGACTGGATTTGGGGTTCACCAGCCACAAAAAAGGAAAATAACTTGAAGTTCAGAGGCAAAGAGTGACATTATGTTCTGTATCACGTAGGTTACAACACGTTAGCTGAGCTGTGGGAACTCTTAGCTTGAGGTTTTTGTGCTACAACAACAGATGTAAGATAATTGTGTTTAGCACTGTTAGGTCAAATTATTTTGCATGCTTTTTTGTAGGTTGAGTATGCACAAAGACAGTTACCACAGCTCAGATAGGGCAGTGTTACTAGGCCATGATAATAAACTAGCTATCACTTACCCTAAAAAAATCCAACATAATAACAAAATACAAATGAGACATGGGCAGCATTGTATTAGTTCAGCACTGGGAATCATGCAAACAAACAATATATCAAAATGCTTATGCTTCCCTGACTGCTTTTCTGCTGATTATTCCATGCTAGTCTTTGAGTCTACAGAATTAATTAAAGCAATAACCATTGAGTTCTGCTTGCTCGTGAAGGAAGATAGTATCTAAATCCAGGGCTCACTATGGACACCATAGAGAGGTAAGGGAGGAATGAGAAATAATAAAAAATAATTTTAAAAAGCAACTTTTTATAGAAGCCCTTCTACAGATACATGCAGATAGATTTTCATCAAGAAAGCCTGGTAAAGAGTATTAATTACTTTCCTGAAAGGGGTTTGCTTTGCTCATGGCAGCTAGTCCCACGTATTTCAGGAAATACAGTTTCTGTACTTCTGCTTATCAACTTATGCATAATTTATTAACTATGAAGTTTTTGTAATTACAAATATATAAAACCTTTCTAAATTAAGTAGGAAATACAACTTTCAGTGGCTGCTTTAGTATTTGGACAAAAGTATCAGCATTCAGGCTGAAGATATGAGATTATAACTTATGGATTTTCTCTCTCTATTTGGAAGCACAGACTTTATTCAATATTAGATTAATGTCTTGATTAAGTTCTGTTTTCTGTCTTGACTGCAAAGAAATGTGAGCCGTATACAGTAATTAATATATCAGAGCAACTTAATGCATGCACTTATTTAATAATTATTTAAATATCTACCTTCACTGCATTTCTATTTCATCAAATGAGTAAAACCTGGATGCTAAGGACGTGTGGCATTTTGCAAACAAATGTAATCCCGCTCCGAAGTAGTCTGTCCTGGGCCAAGACACATTGTAGTCACTGGATCCTACTGTTGCAGTGAAACAGCCACACAGCTTTCCTACTGCTGCTCTGTGCAGTTAAAACAAGTACAGACCCACATGCAAAAGGTCTTGTAGAGTTCAGGAGAACAATGCACATTGCAACAAAGGAACAGAAGAGTTAAATACAAGATCCTGTTAAACATGAAAAACCTCCTTGGGGCTTGGCTCTACGCAAAATAGAATTAAGCAAAGAATAATGTCACAAAATCAGGAAGGCTCTTTAGAGAATGAATAGATTTTACAGTATTAAGTCTAACCTACACATGGTTTGGTTCAATTACTTTTTCCATAATATTAAATTTCATTTATATTAGTATTGCTTAATCCATTTTCCTTCCAGGAGAATACAGCAAACTACAGCACTGCACCTCTATCAATTTCAATAATTAGTTTATCTGGTGAATAGAAAACCCTTACATTGAAAGCTGTAAAATGTATTTGTTTTGGTAGGAACTTCTCATCTCAACATAATAGTAACTCTACAAGCCAGGTACATGCCTGAGACTTGGGCAAAATGAGACTGAATTCAGTATTCTACTATGCTTGCAACTCAGGTAGAAACTCTTTCCAATACGTTTCATCACAGTACGTCAGCTCTTTCACAGCTCTCACCATCATCATTACTGCTGTCATTTTGATTTTCTCCTCCCCCATGAAAAGAAATCACAGAACTCCGTTATGAATTGTTTCTGAGGAGTATTACAAAGAGTACACGTTAAATTATGCCAGAAATTCAGCTTGTAAAACAAGGATCTTTTCTTTAATGAGACCTTGCATCAAGTTTCAAAAGCTGTGCTTTTTTTTTTCTTTATACTACACCACAGAGATATTTGTGACTCGAATTCCAATTATGTTTGCTTTCATCTGCAGAATAGGAACTCGTCTTCACTATTCTACAAAATGTCAGAGATCAACCCTGTAAGCAGGTGTTCATACAACAGCAAGTAGTAACAAATAGAATAGAGGTCTTCACACAAAAAGGTAAAACAAAGTAGTTTTGTTATTAAATCTGGTGGGTTTTTTATTCACGTAAAAACCAAATATATTGGTTTAAAAACATACAAAGCTTTATCAAACTGAGATATCTATACTCCTTTTAACAGTGAAACATAATAAATACGCATATAAAATAAAACCTTTTTTCATTTGAATTTTTTAAAATATTAAAACTTTCAGTATAAAAAGCTTTAAAAAAATGCTACTGTGCTTGAGATTTAAGTCTACATCATTACACAGACCAAAGTCCTGCTGTGTAGGTACGTGTGTGCATATGTTAGGCAGCGTAACGCTTCTCTTTCAGTCGAAGTGCTAGGTCTCCGCAGTCTCTGCGAAGGTGTGGCCAGCGTCCACGCAGCACCTCTACTTGCCAGTCTTCTCCAAAACCCATTCAATCACCTGGGAAAAGAAATGAGAAAACAAATTATTTACATAACTCCAGTTCCTGAAAGCAACTTAAGAATAGCTCATACACTTTTTCAATTATTTCTTTATCACCACGTGTGGTGTTTACTGAACAAGATTTAAAAGGAACCCATTAAAAGGAGGAAGAGTTGGTAATAAACTGAGAAGATACGGTGTTACCCAAGAGTTGCATTTAATTTTAGAGAATGACTTGTCTTTAGAAAACAGCATTTTTAGATCCCCAGAATGGAGCTACTTGACCGCACTCTCCCCATGTACTAGCAGCAAGGTGCACACACAATGCTGAACAATTAGTGTTTCCAGCACAAAAAATTCCTAAAGCCACAGAAGAAAGAATAATACAATTTGTACATGGCTGTTTATCAAACAGAGCAGTTGTTCAGACCACTGATCACGCCAGGGCAATTATATTATTTATAAGGTGTTTCAAAGTGTTCTCTAGGACAGGGAGAGGTGGCCAGCTTAAGAGATCCCCAATTTTAATGCCTCTTTTGCCAACAGCAAGCATACATAAAACTACCAAGTGGCCTCCCCAGACAAAAATGGTGGTGAGCAGCACAATATCCCAGTTCAACTCCAAACATCAAAACCCACGTAGTTTTTGAGACCTTATGATCTGTAGGAAGCAACTCACAAGGCAACACGCTACAGAACACAAGAAATACCGCTCACAGAATGAATTCTGTGGGGATCTAGCCGGTTTCCTTAAGAGTCTGGGTTTTCTAATTTAACTACTCCAGTCCAAATCCTTCCATTTAATTTATGATGATTATGATTATATTTAAAATATGCATGATACTTTTTTATTTTTAAATCTTGGATTGAGTTCAGTGTGTTTTTCAGAATTTAAATCAGAGTTACTGAATTTCTGGAGGACAGGAGTATTTACTCCTGTCATTTGCTCTTTGCTGCTGTTCACGTTAAGTCCCACCTTGTACACTAATAACTCATCTGATATCCCTTGTGCTTACAGTTATTCCCAAACTTAAAGTCACTGATTTTCATTGCTTCTTTTAAGAAATTTATTTCCTTTTATAGATCTCTTTATTGCTTCCTAACCTTTGAAAAGAAATGTTATTTCCTTCAACACAAGGAAAAAATTCCCTAATGATCCAGGCTTCTCTCAAATGAAGAAAAATCTAATCTTTCCTTTTTTTTTTTCCCAGTGATGTGGAAACATTTATTGCCTTCATTTCCATTCTTCACTGTGGCACATCACATTGGCAGCTATAACCAGAATACCTGAACATACGCAAATGGAAATTTTGCCATGGGACTACCGACTGCGAGAACGTTTTTGTGAGATCAGAGAGTGAAAGGAGATCCACAGCCAAAGTAGCACACGTCTTCATCTCTTAAAGCTGTGGACTAAACCATCCTACAGGCAAGCTACCACACATACATTTAGCCTTGGCTAGCCAGAGGAACAAATAAACAAAAGGTCTTACCTGTTTAGCATTGTTATTTGCTGTTTTCTTCATCTCATCAAGAAGTCCTCTAGAAGTTTTAAGATCCTAAATAGGAGACACAATATCCAGAAGGGGTTGTTACCCTTTTATCACCTTCTTCATAACCACAGAAGAATTATTTGACTTTCCTGTTTTTTTAAAGACAAAGAAATAATCTAAATCCATTCCAATGGGCTGCAGCTTCCCCTACAGCAGTCCAAACCTAGTACTCAAGTGTGTGATTGAATCACACTTTCCTAACCTTCTGCACACTTCCAGAAAATTTTTTTTCCTTAAGTGATATACAAAATTCTTACAGTCTTGATTGAAATCTTGTTTCTATATACACATGGAAATCAACTGTGCACTTAGATTCAATGGAGAGTTCTGACCAAGAACGGAGAAGAGAACATAGAGAAAGAAAATCAACGCAAGAAAGGAAAAACCTAGAACAGTTTTGCAGTCCAATTACCCCAACTTAATTCACTCTCTTAAACAAAGCAAGCACACAACTTTGCCTAAAGAGAAAGGAAAACTAAGAAAATTAATTTACTACTTGTCTCCAAAGGAAAATTACCTATGACATCATGCTTCTGAAGCATGCAGCACAGAAAAGGATTCAAAGGGCTCCTACAGACTTGGAGCTGCAAGACAGTTCAGGAGGAGAGAATCCTGCTACACTCTCTAGATGAGCTTTCTGAAGGACAGGATCACTGCAAGACTCTTCCTTTTGCTCTTCTACTTGGAATGGAACCGTGAAGCCATCTGATTTGCCCTTCTCACTCATCCCTACATGCAGCTCTCTGATTTTGGATTGGAAGATCTTCCTTCAGGGCATATTTTAGGGAGATTCTGGAAGTGCTTACAGAATGACTGTGCAACTCTGTTCTAATTATTTAAGAAGCTGGTGCTCATCAGCAAGATGTTCTAATTGTCTGTGTAAGCATTCAGCCTTCTTCAACTGCAACTTCATTTAGCTTAAATCACCTTTCCTGAAGTTGACTAAACTGAGTTAGTTCACAAATAGTGGCAGGCTAAACACACGCCAATGAATAGAAACAGCATCTCAGCTTGCGAGCAATAGCTTTTAAACACCCTGTACTGTGATTTAACTCAAATGCGTGCCAAGATTAAGTAACACGTGCTCAAGCACTGATTCACAAAGTCTCCTAGGTATTGTGGAAAGAATTCTCATCTCCTCCTAAAAATGAGGTTGATGCAATTCTATACGGTGCTGCCCTGCCCGTTTACAATGCATTTACAAGGATTTCTGTGAGCGTGTCAGGGAACTAGCATTTCTGAGGCAGTTGTGTACGCTACCTAGTGAGCAAACAGCCTTAGAACAAGGCAGAAGCTGAGCTGTCACAGCTATGGCTAGGAGACAGCTACAAGAGCTAAGGAAGCACTCTAGTATAAGCATGATCTTACCTTACAGACCGCTGCTTTAATACGTTACCTCACTTAGAAGATTACTGTGTTACAAGGTTTAAAAGCAAATAAACAACCACCATAATATACTGTAAAACTGGCTTCTGCATCAAGTCCAAAGGTTTATCCACACACTCAAAAACACCACTAGGAAATATTAGCTTAATCAAGTCTGAATATTCCACAGTCCATCTCAGTTTTATTCAGGAATGGATTCACTTAACTCAGAACAACCAACCACAAGAGCATGTCTTCTAGTTACCTTTAAGTAGAACTTGGATATCTCAAACAGACGCTGGCTGCACGATGCAAAGCACTTGTGATCCTCTGCAATTCCATGTTTTTGAAGAATCTTAGAAACCACCTCTTTCAGCATCTTGGAAACAATAAAAACATGCTCAAAAGTTCATCCCAATTATTGGCATGAAAAATTGCAAGGGAATGAAAAAAAAATAAAAAGAACATCTGATTTTTTTCAAACTTTAATCCATTGACCAAAATGCCGTCAATGCACTGACCAAATTTTAACAATCTATTTCCATTTTCTTAATCTCAAAAATTAAGGAAAAGCTTACATGTCAAAGCAATGTAGCCAATCAGTGAATATTCACATGGAGCTTGGAAGACAGAAGAAAATTGATAATAGTTTGCGTTTTCTGTTCTCCAAAATACTGTGTGTGTGTACATATATAAATATATATAAAAATATAACTTTTCTTTATATTGATATTCCCTTGTTTGACACATCTATATTAAAAAAATAATTTAAAAATTCAGACACTATAGTCAGATTGGAAAATTTACTCTGACATTCTTTATATCAGAGATGTTTAAACTTTGCTGTAGGTCTGAACGAGTCACACCAATTTACACTTCCTTAGGTCATCCCAACTTGCCTTGGACAGTACAACATCAACATGCAGTGTCCTCTCTAGCACCCTGGGATTAATTTAAAATTAGTATTACCAAACCAAAAAGTTTTGTGTACTGTATTTTAAAAGTGGCATTCCTAATATATACAGCTATTAATTAAACATTATTGCACCAAAGTATTTAAATGTTATCTCAATTAATGGATCGTACAACTACTGGTGTATATTTTTATTCTCAGAATAGTCTGTTCTTCCATAATGGCTTTGACTCTTCCAGCACAGATATTTCTTTGGTGCTTTCAGGTTTTATCCTAATTTTCTACATTTCATAATTCCTATTCATTGACATCCATGTCCATCTTTTTAATTCCTAGTTGTTATCTCTCTCTGCCTTACTTCCCTGGGCATGATATCATACTCCTTACATACTTCTTCACTCTGTGCTTCTGCAGCACTGTCCTCAGTGCCTTCAGGATTCACTTAGACAAGTGAACAGGACGAAATTTAATAATAACAAATAGAGATGAAGACAGATCATTTTGAGGTAGAAAATTAAAAAAAAAATGAAGTCACATGGAAAGAAGTTAAGCAGATGCTTTTTCATGAAGCAAATAACATAAACCTTTACCCTTGTGTGTTTCTGAGATCTTGATTCCTTAGCTGGCTTTGAAGTCTCAGAGTCGGTTGCGCTGACGCGAGTTGCTGAGCCAGCCTTAGTGGTAACTTTGTGGGGCTGACCGGGCTGTTTCAATGGCATTGACGCTAAAGAAACTGATTTTTCAGAGCGCTTCCTCGTTACAGCAACTGTACAGTGACTCCCACTACTTCCGCTTGCCTGAGAGAGGAGGGAGTCTGTACTCTCAGATTTGGTTAGCCTGGAAAGACATAAAAAAAAAGAAAAAGAACTTTCAGACTTTGTACTGACTCTTTTGGTGCCTTTGTTTCTGCCACAGAGGCTGCTGCTAAGAGTATTAAAGTACTACACATTCTTGCAAATACCATCTGAAAACAGGACACGGGATTCCATTCTGTAACTTCTTTTGTATTAGAATAATATTTTACTGACTGATTTGGTCTCTGATACGTAGATCCATTGCACCTTTAAAAAAGTCTATAAATGAACTAAAGAAACAAGACAGCTAAAAAGAGAAACTCCTTGGAAGAAGGAGTAGTTTTGCATATGGACCTTTCATCTAGATAGCTAGGAAGAGCAGAGTTTGCTGGCCTCCAGTCTCAGAATAAGAGAAAACTTCTTGAAACTATCTAACTTCTTTTGGCCCTACAGGAATGTCACAACTCATCTTTAATTATAGAAGTTGGGCATTAAAATTCTACTGGAACATTGTAATACTTGGATCCTTCAACTGTAAGAGCATTTGTAATTACAAAACTCTAATATATGAAGTGCTAAGTATGATCACATCTTCTTTTCTAACTATTTAGTAAGCTGCAAAAGATACGGATATTCCTAAAACCATACCTCTGATAAAGGCTTACTGTGATTAGGATGCAAAGGGTATCAAACTGTAAAGAAAAAAGTGAAGTACTACAGTAAAACCTGAATTCAGTGTTACATAGACATTAATTTTTTATTGACACAAAGAGTTTGCATTTTCAGAGAGAGGACAAGGTACAAAGGGAAGTCTTAAAAACTAGACTTCCAGAAAAGACTTTAATAAACAAGGCTGACAATAAGCTCGAATTTTGGTAGGTCATCTTATACCAGCAGTTCTTCAGATTAGGAATTCAATTACTCTGCTGGTACAGTGCTTGGCTTTCTAAACCTTTAGTTGTTTGTTTGTACCGCAACAGCACTGACAGTTTTGGTCCTAGATTAGGCTGTCATCTTTTCAAAGGCACTCGAGACTTTGCAATACACAAAGCCAAATCTCTTATTAAATAAAAGGTGCCTGTGCTGCATGGTTTCAATTAATCTACTGCTATCAGTGAGAGAACATACTCGAGGGAAAAAACGAACCTACAGAAAAGGATGAAACAACTAGAACATTTGTCTGGATAGCTTCACTAAAAACATTTTTGAGATGAAAGAAAAGATGGATTTCACAGGAGACTACTGAAATATTCCATGCTAAAGATTTATTTTATTCAGTGCATTACCTTTTCTTGGGATAAAAGCAATCTAAGTCTTTTGATCTGCGTTTTAGCCTTGATGCCTCTGTTTTGAATTCGCTTTGTAGAGACTCTCCATCAGGGACACTTCCAGGCTCTGACAAGACTGCAGGCGAGGGGAGAGGGCTCAGGACAGCCGGCACAGGGCAACACTCTTTGGTGCAAGTAGTTTGAGTTTCATAGCGAATAAGACGAGTTTGAAGTTCAGCATATCCCACATCTCTCTCTAAGGCTCTTCTGTTATCTAGACAATACCTAAAATTGAAATTGGTGAGAAATCTGTGAGAGAATGTCTCTGCTTTATTACAATCAGGAAAGAAACAGAACTTACTTTTGACTGTCATATAATCTCCAAAACTTTTTTTGTTCTGAACGACACCTTAAAACAGCCCAGTAAATTAAATACAGCTAAATCCATCAGGCATGTGTTAAGTATAACTCCAATGAATAAGCTGAATCATATACTACTGGTAATTTACCCTCTGGTCTTATAAATAAGATTTCCATGGACATTAGTAGATTTTTTCCCTTGAACAATAAATGATGGCTTAGGATGCTGACAATGGAATTTTTTTTCTCCTAATAGTCAGCCCTGTGTTACATTTGTATCATCAATCTCTCTATTTTAGATTTTACTAGTTTTCATATTCACCCCATATTTAACAGATGTTACCCCTGTTAACATGCTAATCAGTGTGACAATCCAATAAAACAGCCATGGGGACAGCTCTGAACCCAAATACATCATGAACCCAGCACACCATAATGGATACAGTATCTTCAGACCTTGCAAGCATCCACTAAAACTTTGAGATCCAGAAAATACTAGGTTATTACATACAAAATTATACACTCTGATATGATATGATTATACAACGTGCCTCTATTTCTTCCTAGCAGAATGCAACTTTCCCAGTCAAAAAAATCCAACCAAACCAAACAAATAACCCAAGATTTCTTCAGTGCGTATGCCATAAGAGAATCACACAGGAAATGCCTGAAGAAAACATCCTAAAGTACAATATACATAATTTGCAAGTTATGAGTGCTTCAGGAATCCCAGAATTGAACGATACTGACATAATTTTAGGAAGAGTCAGGTTGTGCCAAAAACTAGGTTGCTGTGAGATTGTATTCATTGAGAGTAAGTATGAGAAAGATAGGGCTTGGTAAGTGTTTTAAGTTATTTAGTGTAGTTTTTTTGCTAACTGCACTCTTTGGAAATGCAACCTTTAGCTTTGTCCAAGATAAGCACTGCTATATGAGAAAGTCACATTTTTAAACACTAAAAATACAGAAGTATCACTGAACAAGCACAAGCTTCCCAGCTTCCTATTGATTACAAAGAATAAGAGGTTTAATCAACCAAATCAAAAGAAGAAACTGCATTAAATATGGTGGAGCTGAAAGAGAACAAATGAACAGTGCTCAGTGAAACATACTCGTGAGATTACAACAATACAAAATGCATCTCAACTGACTTTTCTCTTGTGTAAATGACTGCAAGAGACCAATATTTCATCACCCAGTAACTTACATCACCTCTACTGCAGGGAAAGACAACAGTATCATGCAATATAATCCCATCCTTTTCTTAACAAGCATTCTGAACAACCTTCCCTCAGCCCACCCTCCAAACTATTTAGCAATGCTTTCTACTCTTAGGAAGTCTGGACATATTCATTACTTTTATCTCTTAACACAAAGTCATATCAAATTGCTAGATCTGATTTTTACACTTTCTTCAGCGTATTTTCATATTCAGGGAGAAGTTCACTTTTCTAATAACGGACCGGTGAATCCATTTCTATGGCTGACTAAGACTTTCCACTAGAAATAAATTCATTATCTGATAAGAGTAAGTTCTCTTAACTTACAAATTTCAAGGTATTTAATTTTCCTTATTTATATTCTCAGTCCTCTGAGTAATCACATCCCCTACAAAGATAAAAACATTTTTATCTTTAGAAGTTAAATTGCCATTTTACTCACTCTGCTTTAACAGCAATTACTTTCTCTTTGCAACACAGCATTCGAGTGTTCGGCACAGGTTCATTACACCAGAAATTTGATTTAATCATAATTGCTACTCCTGGTTTTGTTGACAAAACTTTACTTCCAAATATAAATACAGCAGCTAAGCAGATGGAAACTGCAGTCACAACTGTGTGGTACAAAATACATCTGCCCCAAAAGACTATCTGATACTCTTGTTACAATATACTCTGGCTCTGCAGGTTCCTCTCTTTCACACTGGTTTCTACCATCTCGCTCTACTGCTTCCCTCCCTTACTGCTAGCATATTCCCCTTGTAATATTAATGCACCAGGGTCTCCCTCCTCTCCACAATACCCAGGCCGCCCTGTGGTCTCTACCCATCATATTTTGCTACGAGAAGAGGGAGCACAAGCTGTGCTGTGCCCAATTTGAATCCCCACGCAGAGTCCTTGCTCAGGTCAGGCAGGTGAGCAAGCTACCACATACAAACAATGGCCAAGTGTCTTCTCCCCACACCTGGGAGGACAAATCTGCATTTCTCCTGTCTACCTAGTTGCCTCTCTGTGCCTTTTGTTGTAAATCTGAAAGGGCTAACAGGCTCATGAGTTACCACTTAGAAAAAGAGACAGAATAGATAGCTGAACAGATAGAATGACCGCTTCACTTGCCCAGAGAACATAGCTAAAATTACCAGATATTAAACACAGGCTTAACCAAACTATTTATGCAGCTGATAAGAAAAAAACACCAGCAGTATCATTAGTCACATTCTGATAATCTGAAAATGCAATTTTAGGAGGCGGCAGAAATTTGCATGAAGACCGAAGTGCATATGTTTGGTATCCATTGCATTTCTTGGTACATACTACATTAAGAGTAAGAGTTTGTCTACACGCAAGAGTTATGCTGAATTATCTAGTCTAGTGTTTGTGTATATCCTTTTCCTACGTTTTTCTAAACAATTTTTATACAGCTACGTTATATGATGTTTGCTGATCTGAGGCTTTGAGAAATAACTATTGCTGGCTGTCTGGGACTAAACACAGTCCTAACCATATCAATCCTTCCAAAGATTCTCACCACTAACACTTGCCTGCTGGTGGTCTTTCCAGGTTCCCTGAACATACAGGTAGCTTCACAGCAGATCTCATAAAACTCATGACTATTAGTTTAAAAGTGCCTACGATTGAAAATCCAAGAGGAAACTACCTGTGTAGCTCACTCATGTGCTGCTCCTTGATATGTACCTATGAACTCTCTTCCCCTTGCCGCTTACAATTTTGAATTAAATTTTTTAGAGACACTGAGAAAAGCTACAGCAGTACAACTTAGAAAAAAAAAACAAGTGTTTTTACATCACCGTCAAGGTAGGAGTGTTGCAATTTGAACCAGTGAATAAAATAAAGGTAAGAAAGGGAGAGATGGCACGTGTGAAGTTGTTCCAATGCAGGAAAAGGATACATAAATTTTTGCGTAATTAACAATCATGTTGCTTGAAATGTTTCTAATTACACCTTGACCAGAAGTTGAAAAATTATTTTGGGAAAAAAAGACAGGAAACTTACTCAAGTCCATGATAATGGCATCCAGTTGCTTTTTCAAAAGGCAAACCTCTGAGTTTCCGAGGAGTAAGCTCTGGTGTTAAAAAGAATGCGTTTTCACTGAAAGGAAAAAAAAATACAGATCTATTTTAACTAGTTACAGTCAGGACAAATTATACTTTCAGAAGTCAGAAACAAATGCCTTGGCAGAGGAAGACTAAACCAGCATGTTCTGTAGCGAAGCCCCTGGTGTACAACATCCATGGAAAATTAAATCTTGAGAATTTAAGTTCAGCTAACGCACACCAACTAAGCTATTACTATTGCAGAGGGTCTGAGACATTTCAACCACTTTAGAGGTCACTGCTCTGAAGAATTTATCAATAAAACCAGGCAATTATAACCCCCTTTCACAACAAGGCATCTGAGTAGTAGAATGAGCTGAGAGGAATCGGGAACTGACCTCCTATTTCTCAATCCAGTGCTATAAACAGTGAATGCCTTCCCTTTACCTCCATGTTGTTGTCTAACCTACCAGTCGCCTTTCCCAGGCTTTGTAACTAATCACTTGTCTCCTGTGATACTTAAATTCGAGCTAGTAAATCTGTGCAACTAAGTCATAGAATCATAGAACGGTTAGAGTTGGAAGGGACCTTCAAAGGTCATCTAGTCCAACCCCCCTGCAAGAAGCAGGGACCTCCCTGACTAGATCAGGTTGCTCAGAGCCCCATCCAGCCTGGCCTTGAACGTTTCCAGGGATGGGGCATCCACCACCTCTCTGGGAACCTGTTCCAGTGCTCTACAACCCTCAGTGTAAAAAATTTTTTCCTAATATCCAGTCTAAATCTACCTCCCTCTAATTTAAACCCATTACCCCTTGTCCTATCACAACAGGCTCTACTGAACAGCCTCTCCCCATCTTTCCTGTAGGCCCCCTTGAGGTACTGGAAGACCACTATCAGGTCTCCCCAGAGCCTCCTCTTCTCCAGGCTGAACAGCCCCAACTCTCTCAGCCTGTCCTCATAGGAGAGGTGCTCCAGCCCTCTGATCATCTTCGTGGCCCTCCTCTGGACCCTCTCCAGCTGATCCATGTCCTTCTTATGTTGGGGGCTCCAGAACTGGACTCCCAACTGGACAGTACTCCAGGTGGGGTCTCACCAGAGCAGAGTAGAGGGGCAGAATCACCTCCCTCGACCTGCTGGCCACACTCCTCTTGATGCAGCCCACGATGCGGTTGGCCTTCTGGGCCGCAAGGGCGCATTGCCCACTCATGTTGAGCCTCTCGTCCACCATCACCCCCAAGTCCTTCTCCTCAGGGCTGCTCTCAATCCATTCTCCGCCCAGCCTGTATTTGTGCCTGGGATTGCCACGACCCAGATGCAGGACCTTGCACTTGGCCTGGTTGAACTTCATGAGGTTGGCACGGGCCCACCTCTCCAGCCTGTCCAGGTCCCTCTGGATGGCATCCCTCCCTTCCACCGTGTCGACAGCACCACACAGCTCGGTGTCATCGGCGAACTTGCTGAGGGTGCACTCTATCCCACTGTCCATGTCACCGACAAAGATGTTGAACAGGACCGGGCCCAACACGGACCCCTGAGGGATGCCACTGGTGACCGGTCTCCACTTGGACATTGAGCCGTTGACCACCACTCTCTGAGTGCGGCCATCCAGCCAACTCCTTATCCACCGAGTGGTCCATCCATCGAACCCATGCCTCTCTAGTTTAGAGAGAAGGATGTCGTGC